>CM033649.1:32957247-33118104 GCA_019512145.1 Engystomops pustulosus | reverse complement strand
TAGCCCATCTGCCTCAAAGTTCGACGTACTGTGCATTCAGAGATGCTTTTCTGCCTACCTTGGTTGTAACGGGTGGTGATTTGAGTCACTGTCCTTTCTATCAGCTCGAACCAGTCTGCCCATTCTCCTCTGACCTCTGTCTGCACATCCATGATTGCAAATTCCCGTTCCACCACATCCAAAGATGCTCTATTGGATTGAGATCTGGTGACTGTGGAGGCCATTGTGATACAGTGACTCATGTCATGTTCAAGAAAACCAGTCTGAGATGATTCCAGCTTTATGACATGGCGCATTATCCTGCTGAAAGTAGCCATCAGATGTTGGGTACAATTGTGGTCATAAAGGGATGGACATGGTCAGCAACAATACTCAGGTAGGCTGTGGCGTTGCAACGATGCTCAATTGGTACCAAGGGGCCCAAGATGCCAAGAAAATATTCCCCACACCATGACACCACCACCACCACTGAACCGTTGATACAAGGCAGGATGGATCCATGCTTTCATGTTGTTGACGCCAAATTGACCTACCATCCGAATGTCCGCAGCAGAAATCGAGACTCATCAGACCAGGCAACGTTTTTCCAATCTTCTACTATCCAATTTGGATGAGCTTGTGCAAATTGTAGCCTCAGTTCCTGTTCTTTAGCTGAAAGGAGTGGCACCCGGTTTGGTCTTCTGTGCTGTAGCCCATCTGCCTCAAAGTTGACGTACTGTGCATTCAGAGATGCTTTCTGCCTACTTGGTTGTAAGGGTGGTAATTTGAGTCACTGTTGCCTTTCTATCAGCTCGAACCAGTCTGCATTCTCCTCTGACCTCTGGCATCAACAAGGCATTCGCCACAGAACTGCCGCTCACTGGATGTTTTTTCTTTTTTGGACCATTCTCTGTAAACCCTAGAGATGGTTGTGCGTGAAAATCCCAGTAGATCAGCAGTTTCTGAAATACTCAGACCAGCCCTTCTGGCACCAACAACCATGCCACGTTCAAAGGCACTCAAATCACCTTTCTTCCCCATACTGATGCTCGGTTTGAACTGCAGGAGATTGTCTTGACCATGTCTACATGCCTAAATGCACTGAGTTGCCGCCATGTGATTGACTGATTAGAAATTAAGTGTTAACGAGCAGTTGGACAGGTGTACCTAATAATGTGGCCGGTGAGTGTGTGTGTATATATATATATATATTCTGTAGCAGAAAAAAGTGTGGATGGATAAGGGGAGGGAATAAATAAGCAAGGAGGAGTAGATGCCTTTTATGACACTTGTAAAGGCCTAACAGGTTGGCTGGTCTGAACTGGTTGCAGCATCCGGCACTGGTGCAGGGAAAATACCCCCCAAATTGAAAAGTCAAGTTTAAAATGGAGGCAAAAAGGGGGCATGTAGTGGACCGCTACTAGGGCTAAAAGTGTGTAATGTGTAGTATAATGCTACATCCAAGCTAATTGGTTATACCCAAGCTAATTTTACCTTCAGTATCTGTCAGATTTAACAAGAAGAATACTACAGCACTCAGCATTATCTGTGCCATCAAAGCATTTTATGCTATAATATAACTCTTACAGACCCACGTACAAGCAATGGTATGTTAGAAGGAAAGTGGGCAAATAGTGTACGTAAAGCAGAATTTACAGTATATGGATGAAAAAATAAGCCAACACTAAGGGTGTATGAGGACAAAAAAATGCTGACTGGATTTTGCGGACTGACCTCAGTGTCGGGGATGGGACTCTATTCATCATAGTTAAAAATGATGCATGGAGTCCCTTCTTCTCTTCAAAATATCAGCGCTCATCTGTAATCACGCTGTTGTTTTGCAGGGAAAAAGGGACTCTGTACCTTAATTTTTCCCCAACCCCAGCACTGTGGTCAAGTGTGCAGTCCGCGGCTCATTTTTCACAGATCGAGCATAGTCGTGTGCACATGGCTTAGAGGTTGTGAAGCACTGCCCTACTTTCTGACATTACCTTATTGGCTGCAATGTGCTCACTAGCTATGATGGATATCCAGAAAACCCACCTGTCTCCCTATTCCATTGACGAGACCCCTGTTCCCTCATCTTCTAGCACCCCACTGGAAGTGTTGTGCCCCTGTATTCTTGAGCATAGGACCATTAAGGGCGGTGGTTTAAAATGTTGTTTATGTTTCTGACAGCTGGAAAGCACTGGGTCAACTGTTGAGCCAAGCAAATGTTTGAGTGGCACCGTCATCATTGACAGAACTGTGGGAAATGACACTTTCTTTCTAGTCACCTGGCAATCTGAAGTACCAAACATTAAGTTACAAGATCCAAAAGGCAAAATATATACCCAAGCTGATTTTACCAGTAACTCCACTTCGAAATCTTCTAGGCTTGCAATCCCAGGAACAGCTGAGGTACAGTAAAGTATATTGGTAAAAATGGTAACACTTATATGTATGTGTATTTGTAACTCAATATCTGAAATGGATCGTAAAAACAAAAGGTGTGCACATCTCTCTATTACACTTGTTTTCAGTAGAAGCCACTAAGAGGTTGGAACCTCTATGTAATTCCGGCGTGTCACACAAGGTACAATGGTTATAAAACTTGGTGAAGTATGGGCCATTATAAATAAATCTTCCCCAATGTAGGTAGTATTTTCATAAAAGTCTACATTTTGTGGGTGTTCTTGTTCCATCCATGACTGGGGTTAATATTGTCCTTCATATGGGAATTACAAAAAGTTAGAGAAATGCCTGCCCTACAATATTAGTTCTTGACAATTTGGCACAATATTTTTGAAAAAGAAGCCACTAAGTTTCTTACCTGGTCTTATGTCTCTTACTGCCGGTGTGCCTTAAAACTGTTTTCCTGAATAGCTTCTGTTCCTCTACGTGCAGCCTCTATCATTTGTGGTGGTGGAGAACCTTAGGGGGACTACAGATTCCATGCAGTAAGGCTGGGGCAAGGAATTTTGGTGCCCTAGGAAGACAAGACCATCTTCCCCATATAAATGTTTGCACCATGGCAATACCACCATATCCTGCCCCCCAGGAATATTGTATTAATAATTAAAACAACCACACAAATAACATTAATATAAGACCTCATGCACATGAACATGAGTTCATACACAAGGCTCTGGTTTACCGAACTCTGTGTACAAGCTGACTGCCTGAGCCACAAAACTCAGAGCAGGCCCTATTCCTCCCTGCGTTTATGGCCCAGCCAGGATCTTCTCCTGTCACTGGCTTGAATTCAAATTCAAAGAAGCTTTATTGGCAGGACCAAAACAAGTTAGCATTGCCAACCCATTTATAAAATATTGGATTGTGGGGAATAAAGGTGGGGTACAGGGTCACGGGGAACAGCAAAGGGGGACATGTGGTTCGGGGTGTTATTATGTTTCAGTCCCTGGTATATCACACGTCTCTCAGCCTATGGCAGGCAGTGACATATTGTGCAGCTATGGCCATTGTGGTCTCCTCTTCCCCCGGCAGGATGGGGATTTCCTGTTCCTCCTCCATGGAGCAGAATCCTAGGAGGAGATTTGATAGTCCCATGAAGTGAGTGTCCCTCACTGCTGAGTATTTAAAGCAGACTAACAGGAAGTGGACCTCATCCTCGTGCCTCCTGGTCCTGGCACTATTGGCACAGTCTGCGGTCCCTGGGCACATACGTCTGTCTGCACGTACGACACACAAACAGACCACACATCCGTTGTTTGCAGCCTGTGATGTGCACATTGTCATGTGCAGGAGGCCTAAAGGTAAAAGCATAACACATATTCTAAAAAACAATGTTTCTTAAAAGTGCCGAGGACTACAAGGGTTGTGTAGGACACATTTTCCTATGGCCCCAAGGTATAAGAAAATAAGTCAAACTTTTTTGCATTTACTTCTCATTCTTCATGACATCCTCAGAAGCTTTCAAGCTTGATTTGCTATTTTTATGTTCACATTGCCTTGTATTGCCTCTTTTTTTCGGTTAGTTAATGTACAATGTTGATCTCTTTCAGAAAGGAACCTGGCGATACAACATTTGCAACTCACGGACAATTAGTCAAGTCATATCAGTTATTGTTAACTCTAAAGCTTCAGATAAAAACGTGCCGCCAATTACTGTCCAGGCTCACATGAATGCCATGAGAAACAGCTATCCAAATCCAATGATTGTCTATGCATCAGTCACCCAGGGGCTCGTTCCTGTGACTGGGGTGAAAGTGAGAGCCATTATTGAAACAGATGTTGGAAATATCACTTATTTGGACCTATTGGACAATGGGGCAGGTACATATTTTAATGAGCTAAGAGTAAATACTGGTTGTTAAATTAAATTTTAAAAATTTTCAATTTTGGTGATAACGAATATGTTTTATTTATTTATTTTATATATCTCCTGTAGAAAGGGGAGTTACTTAAAGGGGTTGTCCGGAACTGTAAAATAAAAAAACATTGGTGTCGGGAGGGGACTGCTGAAAAAAAGGAACATATACTTACATTCGCGGCCCCTTCCAGTGTCCGGCAATGCCACCTCTCCAGTCTGTGCCCCATTTAAACAAACATAGGCAAGGACCATGGCCACTCTGCCCTATTCCCAGCTCTGTATCATGCAGGACGTGTGGGCGTAGCCGGCCACCTTGGCCAGCTGGAAGCTGAGCGCAGACTCCATGCCACTGTTTGTTTACATGCGGCACAGAGAGATAGCAGCGTGGGATGCTGGGAGAGACAGAGGTGAGTACATTTTTTTTAAACAGCCCCCTCCTGGCCACCATTTTTTTTGTTTTACAGTCTCAGGCAACCCCTTTAAACTTATGGTATGTTTTGAAAATGTTCTGCATTTGTTATTTTCTGTTTTATTAGCTCCCAGGGGAGCAGTCAATGCCATTTTTTACATAATATTATATAATAAATATTAATAATTTTTGTGCCTGGAAAACTCTAGGCTGCACAAAGGAATGAACAGTTCCCTCAACCTCGACATGGTCAACTAAAGTAAATGTGATCAAATGTCGTGATCACATAGGATTACCGTATTTGAGGGGTAATGGTGCGTGCACTGGGACCACAGAATCAGGTCTCTACAATTTAAAGGAAATCTTCCATCAAGATCAAGCATGATAAACCAAGGACACTTACTCATTGATCCAGGCACCGTGGGGCACATTTACTAAGATCAGTACAGTCTGTACTATGTGCAGTTTGCCTGTGGTTAGGGCAGAGGGCGCCCAGGATTTCTGGCGCACGTACTAGAACGCCCCCTTCAGTGTAGAAATTTGTGTCGCATGAAAAATGGTTGTGTGCATCAAAAATGAAAACTGGTAGCCCCTGTGACTCATAATCTTCTTCTATTTGTTATATATGGCCTCTTTCCTTCTAAAATCAACTTCCAAAATTATGCTAATGAGTCTGAAATGCTTTTCATGCTTGATTTTCATGATAGATTTCCTTTATTTCTCCACTTTATTTCTGTGTAACTTTTTGTAACATTTGCACTACCGACTGAGTACTATTTCTGTTGCCTTTGAAAGGTGCTGATGTGGTGAAGAATGATGGCATCTATTCAAAGTACTTCTTCTCTTATCCTGAAAATGGAAGATATAGTTTAAAAGTACGTGTAGAAGGAAAAGATGGCAGTCGTCTGGCAACACCAACAAGTCGGGCCATGTATATGTCTGGCTATGTGGAAAATGGTAAGTACAACTACTTTTCTGCTCATTTCTGCATCAAAATGTTTCAAGAAACATCCTTTATACAGGCTCAAAAGAATGTTTAAGGGCTCATTGTTTATTTTCTTACTAAATACAAAACTGAGCAATTTTCTAAATTGATTCCATTAAAAATTTCTTACCATTTCCCAGCATGATGGGCAGAAAATTACACAGACGCAATAGTATCAAGAAACAAGCTTGGGAGCAAGGTACAGGCTCAGGAAGAGGAAGAAAGAAAAAAAAAAAAAACACATATGTGGGATGTGATCTGTGTGGGGTGTTTTGTTATTAGAGGGTGTGGGGTGCGTTTATGTTTATTTATGGTCATTTATGTTTATTTGTGGGGGGGCTTGACTTTGTTTATTGGTTTGGTTTAGGATGTGATAATCAGTTTGGTGGGGGTTGTGGATGGGGCTGGTAAGTTATTGTATATATTGTATATTATGTTTGGTTTGTGTTATATATTGTAATGTATTTTACTTTTATATAAAACAAAAGATCTACAGCCTCAGGGTCCAATACAGGGTTGGATTTCTGGATCAGGCAGGGTACAAGGTTGAGGGTTTCTGGTCAGACGGGATCCGGGCTTAGATACAGGTTCAGGGTTCTTGAACAGTCTGGAGTTTAGGGTAACAGCTTAGATTGAATACAGTTTCAGGTATAAGTTCAGCAAAACACAGACAGAAGACTTGTGGTGTCAGTAGAAAGTCCAACTGACTAACTGAAGTGTGAGGGAGGTGCTGTTATTGCAGCTGCAAAAGTTCAGCACCAATAGAACCAGGCTCTGCAACTGACGAAAGCCACCTTATTTTACACACCAGATTTGGATGTTGTGGATGATGATTCTGTCATGGCAGATAAATATGCAGACATAATAATATCAACAAACAGGTTCCCGGTCAGAGAGGACACACGGGTTAAGGTTCCTGTTCAGGTTGTGCTTCTGGCTTACGCTGGATGCAGGCTCAGGGTTCAGGTCGAGCATAACACAGACAGAAGTACTGGAAGTCACAGAAGAGAGAGAGTGTTCTGACACAGTGGGGCACATTTACTTACCCCATCCCCAGAGTTCACCGAAAGTGCATTGTTCAACTCCAATGCACATTGCCGTGCGCCTGATTTTCTGCATGTGACGCTTCCCCGCTTAGGTCCAACAGCGTTCACCATCTTTTTAGTGGTGCATCTAAGTGCTTGGGCTTGCGACACAATTTGTAAGTTAAATCCCACACTCAGTCCAAATCGGTCAGATCGTCTGACGGCACGACACCTAAATTGTGTTGCACAGAAGCCAGTCAGCTGCACCAAAATAGGATCGCGTGCGCCAAAATCCCAGCCCAGGCACTTGTTTAATACCTGTGCAAACGGTGTAATCCCCGAAAAAGGCGAACAGTCCAACAAAAGTAAAACACGCGACCTTTCGTAAATGAGCCCCAGTGCCTGTGCAACTCTTGTACATAGCTGGAAGCAGCAGAATTTGCATTTCTGGGGCCACTAACAAAGTTACAATAAGTGGCCCTCAGTAACAGTTTGCTTCACTCGGAATGTCAGAGCATTAAGTCTATTGCAGTGCTGAGACGGGGGTTAAGTAAAGGTAGGTAACGGCCTTGGGCCACCTCTGCTCAGGCTGGAAAGGGGCGCAGGTTGGATGTACAGATTCTCCTCTGCTCAGTCCTGTGCTGCTGTCCCCTCCCCTTTCATTCTGTGAGACTCAGGCTCCAGAGCTGGAGAGGTAACTGCACCTCCTCCAGCTATGGGACCCCACTCCCACAGCATGGGCTGCTCACCAGGAGAGATGGCAATGGGGAGAGGAACAGGAAACATGAGGTAAGTAACTTGTGTGTTGACAGTGAGGAGAGGCTTGTCTATTGTCAGTGGGGGACAGTGTGTGTGTGTGTTGTCATTAAGGAGTGGGCATCTTGGATGTTTGGGGGGGAGTTTGGATTTTGCCAGTGGGAGGAAGTTTGTGTGTCAGTGGGAGGAGCTTGGATGATTGGATGTTGTCAGTGGAAGAGTGTTGTCAGTGGGGGGTGAGGGGGGAGCTTGTGTGTTGTTAGTAGGGGAGGGGAGAGTTTGGATGTTGCCACTGTGGGAGAAGTGTGTTTTGTCAGTGAGGGGGAGCTTGGATATTATCAGTGGGGAGGTGTGTGTTGTCAGTGAGGAGGAGCTTGTGTGTTGTCAGTGGGGGAGGGGAGAGTTTGAGCAGGAGAAGTGTGTTTTGTCAGTGAGGGAGAGCTTGTGTGTTGTCAGTGGGGGAGGGGAGAGTTTGGAGTTGTCAGAGCAGGAGAAGTGTGTTTTGTCAGTGAGGGGGAACTTGGATGTTGTCAGTGGTGAATCGGTGTGTGGTGTCATTGAAAAAGGGGTGTGTGTTATCAGTGACAATAAGCTTGTGAGTTCTCAGTGGGGAAGGGGTTTTTTTTGTCAGTGAGGGGGGGCTTGGATGTTGTCAGTCTGGGAAAGCTCTGTGTTGTCAGTGGGGTTAGGGTTTTATTGTCAGTGGTGGAGGGATGTGTGTTTTGTCAGTAAGGGGGACATTGTCTTGTCAGTGGGGAGGTGTGTGTCATTAGTGAGGGAGGCTTGTGTGCTGTCAGTGGGGTGGGGTTTTTACTGTCAATGGGGAGAACTTGAATGTTGTCAGTGGGGGAGGGGTATGTGGTCAGTGAATGGAGCTTGGATGGTGTCAGTGGGGGGGGTGTTGTTAGTGGGGATTATGTGTTTTTGGTGATGACAAGCTTGTTTGTTCTCAGTAGGAGATGGTTTGTTTTCAGCTGGGGAACTTGGATGCCATCAGTGAAACCTGAGTGAAGTTGGCCCCCCCACCTTGTTCAAATCAAACAAAATTGGTGTCAAACGTTTGTGCTACGTTTGTGCTGGTTTGTGCAGCAGAAATTTTCGTTTGTGCCGCTATCGTTTTTAAGATTTTAATGAAAGTTTCCAGAGGTCATCAGAGGTCAACCAGCCCCCCCACATTGCCCAAATCAAACAAAACTGGTGCCGAACAATTCTGCTACGTTTGTGCTGGTTTGTGCTGCGCAAATTTTTGTTTGTGCTGCTTTTGTTTTGAATATATGAACAAAAAATTAAAGTTCAAAAGTTCAAGCAGCCCCCCCCACATTAACCGAATCAAACAAAACTGGTGTCAAACGTTAGTGCTAAGTTTGTGCAGCAAAATTTTTCGTTTGTGCCGCTATCATTTTTAATATATTCATACTTTTTTGCAGAGGTCATCAGAGTTCATTTCTTCCAAAGTACAATGTGTTTTCTAGCTCCCCCTGGTGATCAAGCCAGGGAAGTGTCACTAGGTTTGTTTTTTACCAGTTCATCCTAAACACCTCAAACACCTGAACATACCTTAAAAATTATAGCGGCACAAACAAAAATTTTTGCTGCACAAACGTAGCACTAACGTTTGACACCAGTTTTGTTTGATTCGGTTAATGTGGGGGGGCTGCTTAAACTTTTGAACTTTAATTTTTTGTTCATATATTCAAAACAAAAGCAGCACAAACAAAAATTTGCGCAGCACAAACCAGCACAAACGTAGCAGAATTGTTCGGCACCAGTTTTGTTTGATTTGGGCAATGTGGGGGGGCTTGTTGACCTCTGATGACCTCTGGAAACTTTCATTAAAATCTCGATAACGATGGCGGCACAAACAAAAATTTCTGCTGCACAAACCAGCACAAACGTAGCACAAACGTTTGACACCCATTTTGTTTGATTTGAACAAGGTGGGGGGGCCAACTTCACTCAGGTATCAGTGAAGGAAGCTTTATTATTGTCAGTGCGGGAGGGGTTTGTGTTGTGAGCGAGCTTGTGCATTGTCAGGGAGGGAGGATCTTGGATGTTGCCTGTTGTAGAGGGGTGTTTGTTGTCAGTGGGGTATGTGGCCTGCCACTGCGCATAGCCTGCAAAAACAGGCTGACTGCTGTATCATCATGGGCAGTCTCTAATCTCTATAATTAGAGAAATGGCAGAGGCTGCATATGATAAAGCCAATTTTGGATTGGAAAACCAAGAGACTGCAAGGAACAAAATATCACCTACTGAGAAGGGAACATGGTCAGAGCAGGAATCAGCAGGAACACGAAATACACAGATAGTTTAGAGAGAGAGTAAGAGAGAGGGATGGATAAATTAGACAGATATGAAAGAAGAGGTCTTACATACTGTAAAAGGGATAAGAGACCCCTACTTGGAAGGCAAACACACGAGAAGTGTGAAACTAGAAGGAGGTTGTGTGCTGTATATCCTGATCCAGAAACTCTTTAGTTTGTCAAAATACATAATGGAGTTAATGGGAATTTTCTTTTGTAAATTGCACACCTTTTTTTTAGGAATACATAAAATAATGTATTTGTGTTACAGGTACAATATTTATGAATGCCCCAAATCCTGCTGAAAATGACACAACCCTTCAGGTTACTTTGGGAGACTTCAGTAGGACATCGGCTGGTGGTTCATTTGTGATTTCTAATGTTCCTCTTGGGCCGAGACCAGATATTTTTGCACCTGAGAGGATATCGGACTTGGAAGCGTGGGTAGAAGGTGATAAAATTGTGTTATCCTGGACAGCCACTGGTGATGATCTGGACCAAGGAACTGGTGAGAATTTATTTCCTTTTTAGTTATACTTTGCATCTTTGACTCAAAATGTTATATTACTTGAAGTGTCCAAGACCTTAACATTTGCGCAGAAGCTCTGATTGTTTCTCCTTCCTGACTGCTGATGGTGGGATAGGGACGGGAGACCATTTACTGTACATTTCCAAAATGTTTCATAACTCTGTTTTATCCCTGTGCTGTCAATGTTTTCCAAAGTCAGTTCATATATTACATTCATCCCTTTGTATATTTTTCATGGAAAATATTTTATTTTCATCAGTTTTTCAGACAAAATATGCCCATTCAAGCCAAGGGGCCTGGGTAAAACTCAACACACAGATGCTAAAAATGGAGAAAATATGTATTATCACATTATCTTTTTTGGGTTTTAAAATGAAAAATAGTTGTGATGTTGATCACAGGCACATGGATAGGAAACAGATTTTTTTTTTTTCTTGTATCCATGTACCTTTGGCTTGGCCTTTTCTTAATTTTGTGCGACTTTAATTTTGGCAAATGTGCACAATTGTAACTTTTTCTTTGCCTAAGACAGTCTTCCTTAAAGGTTCACCATCGCCTAATTTTCTGTAGATTTCAGATTCGTAAAAAGTCACAAAAAAGTTGCAAATCCATACCTGCTAAGGAAAGCACTGTGACTTTTTGGGGGCTTTTTTGGAACTTTTGTTTAACAAGTCACTAAATACACTAAAGATCTTAATGGAGATATATTAAAGACATATCTGACCAGCAGAAAAATAAAAATATGGCAGAAGCACAAAGCCAAAACAAATATACACGAGTACATATTTTTCAGCTCAGACAGCCCAACGCACTAAGGTAGTAAAAGTCGATGTAAAATTGAGCGAACTTGGGTGAAACCCCTGTGAGTGATCATGAATTGTATCAGTGGAGAAAAATGAATGCATGTATAGCATTCAAAAGGCCAATGTACAGTGTGCTTCTATCTTATAGAATACACAATGTTAGCAAACCAGACATCACAGAGCTGACTTGACCTCTAATGACCATTATGTAATTGACCTTGTATTGATTTCTGTTCTTATTTTAGCATCAAGGTATGACTTGAGAATGAGCACGGATCTGAAGGAGCTGCTGCAGAAGTTTGACAACTCGATTATAGTGGACATTTCTATTCTGACACCGCAGCCGGCTGGATCTAGTGAAACATTCACTTTTGTTCCAAAAGATGCAGTTGTACAAAATGGTACAATCCTGTTCTTTGCTTTAACTGCAGTAGATAAAGCATCGCAGCGATCATCTCCATCAAACATTGCCCGGGCAGCTATTATCCCAAAAGTCGCCACTAGTGACAGTACCAATATCATGACAATACCTTCACTGCTAGTGCTGCTCTCCTATCTGTCACTACAGCTTTCATAACTATGGGATCAAAATTACAAACTAGTAGCTAAAAGAAATTTGTTCTTTCTAATGTGTCAACACAAAATCAAACATACGAACATTATGAATAAATAATTTAAAAAATTAATACTTTTACTGGAAAATGGTCGATATAAATTTATTTCTACCCAATATGCTGATGAGTGAAATTTAAAAATTCAGCAGTACTAACCTGCATTTCCTAGTCTCTTCCAGCAGAGGTCAGCAACACATCTGTAAATGTTCTCAATCACTGATTGCTAGTGTGACATGTTAAAAGTGGATTGCCAGTATGTGATTGGTTGTGGTTAGGGTGTAAATGCTGAATAAAAAAAATTGCGATGAATGGTTTAAAACATACCTAAATAAGTATAATATATACCAAAGCATGATTTGTGTCAATTTATGTATTGATGAAGGATCTGGTACTGACCCAAAACATTTTATTTTGAAATTATTAATGATCAGTTACTTATCTTTATTGTTTTAAAGAAGGTTTTTAAAAGGTAAAAAACAGAGCGAGGACCAACAAGGTCAAACAAACGCCAACATTGGCATAAATAATAAATAAAATACAAATATTAATCGCCTTTAGTGGCAAGATTAGATTGGTTCAAAAACCAAAATAAAATACATAAACTTCACAAAATCAAGGGTAGGGACTGATGGATAGGAAAAGCAAGGGGGAAGGGGGAGGGGGGCGGTTTTCATGCTATCAGCAGTGAAGTAAATGGTCAGAGGTTACCCAGTCAAAGTTGAATACAGAAATAAAAACAGAGCAGTCAGCTCCCTGCATTATCACTGTGCCTCTGCTGCTGCTGTGTGTAGCAGTACGGGCAGGAACTATGTGATGTCATCTTGCAAGCCGGCTTCAGGGCTGTACACAGCAGCAACGAAGAGGACTTCTGCAGGGGAACAGGGAGAGGTGAGTAACTTTTTTTTTTTTTTACTAGCAACAAGGGGGAGCTGGGGGCACATTATGAGGAGGAGCTGTTGAGCAGAGCATAATATAAGGGGCGAACAGCTGGGGGCATAATAAGAGAGGGAAGCTCCTCCCATCCTCCAGCCTCCTACTGCCGTTCTACAGCCTCCTCCTGTGGACCCCTACCCTCTATCCCCCTCTTCCGTTGGCCCGTTTCTCGTATTAAACAGAAAAAAAAATTCTCTGTTACCTTTCCTCGTTCCCCTACAGCAGTCACCCACTCTCCCGGTCTCTGACAGTAACTTGGGGGGGGGGTGGGGCCAGACAAGGGGAGGAGTTTCCTCACATGCCATGCAGAAGCCTGTATGGAGGTAGCAGGGGCTGATCCCGCTCCCTCTTGGCCCTGATGCTTGGACTGCTCTGCAGGCCTAATGTACGGGACCAGGAGGAGACGGGGAGCCCGAGACAGCACCTAAAAGCAACAAGTGAGGACAATTTAAAAAAAAAAAAAAAAAAAAAATTAATTTAGGATAGTAAAATCAAAATGGGGCAGGCTTCCTTACTACCAGTGGCTTAGCTACGGACGTAGCAGCCATAGTGGCTGCTACAGGTCTTGCAAGATCCAGGGGCCTGTGGGGCACGGGCGATTCATATTTGATCATTGCCGTGCTCACAAGCCAACTGTGGTGCTACTTCATTACAGGGGTCACCTCTCCCAGATGGCGCAGACCTTGCTGTCCCTTAGCCAGATCTGATCTTGGGTCTCTGCACCGACTCCAGACCAAGGTATAGGCAGATGATGGTTCGCAGGCCTCATGCGTAGTCCAGCAGAGATTGGTGGAGGAGGTGCAGATGTAACACCAGGTACCACAACAGGTGTCTGGGGCCGTAGAACCGTGCGCTGGAAGTCCGCTCCCCCCTTCCCCGAGCTCCCACAGCATGGGCCCCGCTGGATCCTCACCATGTATATTGGCTCACACAGCCACAGCAGCAATACCTAGGCCACATCCTGCCACACCGACTGAACACAGAGATGCTGAGCCGCCGGGGCCTCGTGGGAATGGCAGCAGCCCAAGCCACAAAGCAGCTCAGACCAAAACAGAGAACAGAGTCATCCCGGGGACTGAGAAGCAAACTGGGCCCCAGGAGGGGTTTAAGCACATTAAGTGATCATCAGCCAGGGATGCTCTGCAGATTTCCAACAGACCTCTGATTGTTTTCAATGAACGGCCGCCCCCCCCCCCCTTCATGACAGTGACCTGACAGCAATCAGAGATCCTGAAAAGTAAAGGTTATTCAGTGTGCAGTGATTAACCCCTTACACACCATTGCAGGTGGGATGCAACTTTGACAAACTTTCAGCTGAGAGGTGGCCCCGACCACCTTTTCCGCCATTTTGGAGTGGGCAAACATATATTGTACATACATATATTGTATATAGGCTGTATGAGTGAAAAAAAGAGATGTAGTTCCTGCTCACCTTCTGGCACGATTGTCCCCTCTGCGCGAGATGCATCCAATAAAGCCCCACGGACTATAGGCACGAAATCCAAAAAAGAAAAAACGATGTCCGCGCTCCAAGGGATGTGCAGATAAAACAAAGTCCTTTATTTCATATTCATATAAAATCCACAAACGCAGAGGCAAAGGTGTGGTGGCCCAAGTGATGGTGACCTACGCGTTTCGCCCTCTCTCAGGGCTTAATCATGGTCTTTAACATACACCTAACAGCATTTCAATTTAAAAACCCCCGCTTCAGTGATGGCGTGTGACGTCACAGTCACGTGACAAGGCTCACGTGACCGGATTGTGTCACGCCCACCCCGGTATAGCGTGGTATCACTTACTTCCTATTACAGTTCTTATGAATTTTGATACCCGCTCTATCCGGTGGTGTGGACACAATCCGGTCACGTGAGCCTTGTCACGTGACTGTGACGTCACACGCCATCACGGTAGCGGGGTTTTTAAATCGAAATGTTGTTTGGTGTATGCTAAAGACCATGATTAAGCCCTGAGAGAGGGCGAAACGCGTAGGTCACCATTACTTGGGCCATCGCACCTGTGCTATCTGCCATTCGTGGATTTTATATGAATAGGCTGTATGAGTGTATACATTGTGTATATGAGGCGGAATTCACACAAACAAGACCCCATATGTATACTTACAACGGAGGGCCATTCGTGTGTGGATATTCCCTTCATTTACAACTGTTACTCTGTACCTGTTCTCTAGATTGCTGGTCGCTTGACAAGTTTGGGAAAATGGGTGAAGAAATCCTTTAGAAAACACAGGCATATTATGGTTTCCCCATTACTTTACGGGTTTTTACTACCCGCACGCCGCTATGAACATGTTATAGTGTTGAAGCCCAGCTCACCACATTTACTATAGTCTCAGTCTGAGTTCTGGCGTAGTCTAGAGCACAAAAAAACTTTGCCAGTTACGACCTAGTCTACTGGTCGGAACTGGTGGATTTTACGACTGTATTTTCCAAGAGGCAGGAGCCGCTTAGCAGATATGGGCGTGGTAGTGCTGACATTATAAAAACTAGTCTTAATATTTCATGTCTTCATACTGTACTTCGGGAATGGCAGCAGCCCAAGCCACAAAGCAGCTCAGACCAAAACAGATTCCAGGGACTGAGGAGCAAACTGGGCCCCAGGAGGGGTTTAAGCACACCGAGTGATCATCAGCCAAGAGATGCTCTGCAGATTTCCAACAGACCTCTGATTGTTGTCAATGAACGGACCCCCCCCCCCTTCAGGACAGTGACCTGACAGCAATCAGAGATCCTGAAAAGTAAAGGTTATTCAGTGTGCAGTGATTAACCCCTTACACGCCATTGCAGGTGGGATGCAACTTTGACAAACCCTCAGCTGAGAAGTGGCCCCGACCAACTTTTCCGCCATTTTGGAGTGGGCAAACATATATTGTACATACATATATTGTATATATACTGTATGAGTGTATACATTGTGTATATGAGGCGGAATTCACACAAACAAGACCCCATATGTATACTTACAACGGATATTCCCTTTGTTTACAACTGTTACTCTGTACCTGTTCTCTAGATTGCTGGTCACTTGACAAGTTGGGTGAAGAAATCCTTTAGAAAACACAGGCATATTATGGTTTCTCCCTGTCCCCATTACTTTACGGGTTTTTACTACCCGCACGCCGCTATGAACATGTTATAGTGTTGAAGCCCGGCTCACCACATTTACTATAGTCTCAGTCTGAGTTCTGGCGTAGTCTAGAGCACAAAAAAGCTTTGCTAGTTACGACCTAGTCTACTGGTCGGAACTGGTGGATTTTACAACTGTATTTTCCAAGAGGCAGGAGCCGCTTAGCAGATATGGGCGTGGTAGTGCTGGCATTATAAAAACTAGTCTTAATATTTCATGTCTTCATACTGTACTTCGCCTTGTGTGGTTGTCATTCATAATAAAAACCTAAAGACAGAAAACCTAGTAAAAGGCACGACACAACTTCTTTGCATTTGAGAACAATCTTTATTAAACATTTTTAGACCTTCCTCCATGGACCAGACATGGCGGCCTCCAGTAGCTCCTACAAATTAGGATGAAAAAACAGGAATGCAAAATGGGCATATGGACCCAAAAAAAAAAAAAACTACAACAAAAAAAAAATAAATAGTAAAATAGTCTATTGTGCAATTAGAATAAGTGATTTGGTTGGTCCTTTACAATTCTTTCTAGGTACACTTTTAGGAGGATTACAAAGGGGTACACTGCATCTCAAGATGAGACCCATGGTCATAAAACAATGATGAAGGGACAAAGTACCTAAATATGATTGCGGCCTGACAAAGATGAACAAAATACGCTTAACTCAATACAATGCAAGTGCATTAATAATGCCTCAAACGGAATGAATAATGGCCTCCCGATTTAGAAGGATATGGGGAAAAAAAAAGGAGGCTTTCCCTAATGGCCATTTTTAAAAATAATAAGGAAATAGCTTTTGCTCATCATATGCCTCCGAGCAATAAGTGCACAACAAGGCATTTCCCAAACTGCATTACACGGACAAACATTGTCCGGTCTCTGAAAATGCTATATAAAAGTGTGAACGACCTAGACGGCGTTCACACAAGGAACTCATCAGTTGCCACTTATCACATGTACAGTACAATTTGTTTTGCTAAGCAGAAGAAATTGACGTGGATTTAAAAATCGTAGGTTAATTCTTTGTGCAAAATTTCACTTGGATTTACCTATTTCAATGTGCGGCCCCTTAAATTAATTAACCTACCATTGATTTGATTACATAGAAGCAAAGATAGCATTGAGAAGCTGTAGCTACACTGATGCAGGATAATATCCTTGGTAAATCCATTAGCTGCAGAGTTTTGCTGTGAAAAACAATTTACAACCTTCAGCGACCTTTGGAAAGCCTGGGTCAGACCATGTAAACACATTACCACTATGGGGAGCATTGGAATTACAAAAAATTTACCGGATAGCACTAAGTAATAGAATGACTAGCATGCTAGCAATGCACTCTAATCAATCTGAGCTGGATCACCATACACAAAGCCAAGCTGGGGGATGATGCCAGCAATATGGTTATTGTCCTGGCAAGGAAGAGAAACTGCAGAAGATGATGATGCCCCAATCAGAGAGAAACTATCTCAGCACTATAAGAGAGGGAAAGCTACGCCGCCAGGAGCCTTCATGATAATAATGCTTATATCTTTTTTATTCAGCAAAACCACTCGGACAGGGATATAACAGATAGGATCTGCCATCAGTTGTAGACTACAGCAGTATCAAGGTATATTTGAATGCTACTGCAATCAAATTACAAAATAGGTTAAGGTCTCCTTTTAAGAGAGAATATTGGCTAGCCAAGCTCAGATTTATGAAGTATCATTGCCAGGGGTTTTTCAATTAGTGTTGATACTTCCCTAGGCCACTTCCAGTGCCCTACACCCCCCATATAGGTGGCGATCAAGGTTAATCTCTCTGTACTATAGCCTCCATGTTTACCTACAACTGTTCTCAAAGACAGCACAGTACTATGTTTGCAGTGCTTTGCCAAAATCAATGTTAAAAACACAGTACTATTGGACAGGGGACCAACACTTGGGAAATTTGGGATACTGATTGGCAAGTTTTATGTCCCCACACTTTCCCTACCCATACCAACTCCTAGGAATAGGTATGAATAATATAATTAGCTTTATTAAAAAATTTTTGTTTTCATTTTTGCGATTTTTCAGATGCTTTACCAGTTGACTACTTATTGCATCAATAATTTATTTTTATAAACTGAGAGTAACTAGGGTGTTCTGGGGAATTATATATAAAAGTGAAAAATGATGTATTTATATAAACTTACGCTTAAGTTATTTACAAGCACTCAACAACACATCACCAGCCACGGGTGCGTACCAGTAACGACCCAGGTTCAATTCAGTAATGACTATTCTAATGGATGCGTCAAGGCAGGAATCCGCAGGGGGTGTGAGCGCCGGGTATGATCGGTAGACGGACGTTTTGGCCATTATTGGGCCCAGAAAGAAACAGTTAGGTTTTTCCACCCTCAGTAATGTCAAGCTGCTGCTAGCTTGGCTATATCAATTTTATTGTGAAATTACAGAATTAGTAAAAAAAATTCTATAACCAGCCAGATCGAATAAAGCAGCCTTACAGTCTGCAGCACCTCTCGTGTGTTAGAATTGGTTCATTTATCGAGCATAACACTAAGCCATCGGCCTTAGTAATGAGGTGCCATACTACTAAACACTACCATTACTAAGTAAAGCGTACTGCAAAATTAAAAAAAAAAAAAACAAAAGCATTTTCAAATGTTTTATTTAAATAAAAACTTATTTTTTATTCCTGTATTAAAAAAACATCAGATTATAAGGCCATTATCTCGGTGGTTTTTATAAGCGTGCCACAATGTAGTGAATTTAAAGGGGTTTGCCCCAATTAAGGAAAATCTCAAATTTTAATCCCATAGCTGATCATTAACTACAATAATCTTAATTTTTATTCCTTTACTTTGATTCTGAGCCATCCGTTTGTGAAGCATGCAAAATGTTGCGGGGATTATCAGGGTAGGCTACAGGCGTTATTACAATTTTCTTTTAGTATTGCCACAATTTTCATGTGTCCCATCTATAGTACAAAGAAATGAGAAAGATCGCCCGATATGATGAGATCCATGAGAGCTTATTCCACAAACACTGCTAGATCTGAGCCTTCCTACCCAGCTAAAAGAATATCTGTCTGTCAGCTTTGTAGTTCTCCTCACATGCTGCCGGCAAGGCGAAGAACTAAGCGCTGTGTGTTGTATCAATGTGTGAGCTAACCGTCAGAAGGGGGAGGCGGCTAGAGTGCAAGGACCAGCAGAGTGAAATATAATCTCAGCTCTATCGTCCGTCAGACAGAAAACCAAAATGGCTGCTGACCCTAAAGTCGAACGATACTAGGTTGGGAACCAGGGGCAAAATGAAATCTGTGTACACCAAGACTGTTGCCTAATTATCATACTAAACACAGATTGATAATTCTGTTCTATCTGTGAAGTGCTGTATTTTTGGTAAAAAACACTAAATTAGGAATGGTTATTTTGTACATTTAGAAACTGTATTAGATTGGAACTACCCTTAAAGATCAGTCCATGTACCTATACCCAGAATCACATAGTGTCAGGCAAGTCCACTAAGTTAGTAAAAAAAAAATCCGCTCCTGACCACAACTTCTGAACACAAGAAGCACCTGAAGAGTCAGGGAAGATATGGGAGAGCCTCTGCCTGGACCATTCATTACCAGAACATTAGCGAATTAGCAGCCCACCTCAATAGCAGGAGATAAATAGATAGACCATTAAAACAGCTATTTTCTGTCTCGCTAAGTGGCCGCTCTTCTCCAAGTTTTGGTCTCCCACTATAATTAAGGAAGTTTTGTACTTGGTGGGAGGTTACCAGCCAAGAATAATAGCCTAGCAATATACTATGTGACAGCCCAAAACACTTTGTCTCCAGTGTGCATACAATTTTTTTTTGCATTTATATACAAATTAACAGAACAATTATGAGAACATCAGTTTGGACCAATTAACCTTAAATGATTGCCTCACAGAATACCTGCCGATATTTTGCTAAATATATTCTTTAATTATGTCTAACAGGAAGAGATGTTGCTCCTACGAATGAGGGCCTCTCGTGCGATGGGGCGTTCCTCGATGAGTATACGGAAACAGACACACCATACTACATATGCAACAAATGGAAAAGTAGAAGCAACAAAGGTGGCTTACATGATATTTATTGGTATTTATACAACTCTAGATTACATCATGCTTTATGTGATTTCTCAGTGCATACATCAGGAAAGCAGACGGAGGGCATCCAAGTATAGTGTGTCAAACATAGATTGTAAAGACAAAGTAAGGTTCCATATCCCCACCCTGCTCCCTCTGTCAGCAGAGGTCATTGGAGGCAATGAGGATTGACTTATAACATAAAAGTGGAATGAAGTTTAATAAGATAAGTAACAAAAGAGAAATACACCACTTATTTCTCCTTTATTTACACTTCTAGATTATTCCCTCTAAAAATAATGAGAAAAAAACAAATCTATTCTTTATGCCCTGCCCTACAGTGAATAGCTAGAAACATAAAAGCAAAACAAAAGGAAATCTTTGTTCTTTCGGCTCTCCCAAAACTTAAAACAAAAAGTCTTCAAAAAGTCTGATGGAAGAAAAAACATTGTACCCTAAAAATTAATAGTCATCTTTGCCAAAAAAAGCCATAATACTGCATGTGTTTTCACAATATATGTTTTTCACATACTTGTGGAGAACACTGTATCAGCAGCCGTCTGTCTTTGAATAGCTTAGCAGATGTATGGAAACATCTGCAATGTGTCTTCACTGGACTTCAATCGTGTTTTTCAGGGAAAAATGCTCGAGTACTACCATGGCACTTCAATGGGGGTCATTATATCGAATATGAAGCACCGAGAACCCGGAAAAGTTTGCACTCCGAGTAACGAGCACTCGAGGCATTTTAAGTGCTCGCTGCATACTCTAGAGGAACATATGCGAGTAATCCCAAGGACCACCTTTCTCAGTGAGTAATAGAGTTTTAGGAACCTGATGAACGGGAAGAGGTTCACTCCGAAAAGTGTAGATTCACCTGTCGAAGTTCAATTCAAATTGTGATCTACTTTTCTACTGGATAATTTGACATAAAGCTGCAGTGATGGGACCTCCTCGCCTGCTCTCTCCATGCTCCGAGCCCTACTGACGTCACTGGACAACATCGTAATTCCCTCGCTGAGAGCAGGACGCGGCTTTGCAGCCACAGGCGGTTGTGAGCTAAATTAAAGCCAGCCAAGCCGAGAGGCCGCCTGGCACTAGCTGCTTTAACAAGTTCATAATTCCATTAATACTGATGCCCTAAAAAACTGCATAAAATGGTAATCCCCCACCATACCTAGACTGATCAAGCGCATCTAATTTAGGACACATACCAACAGTAGACTAGTGTAGATTCCTTAAAAAAAAAAAAAAAGAAGCATATTGCTCTTTGTTTTTTAATCTCCGCCATATCAAAGAGTTTATAAAGAGAATAAATATTGCTTACGCTTAGACCGGAGGAAATAAAAAAAAGATTCGCCGCCTTTTGACCTAACGTAAGATGCGAAAATTTAAATAAATGACTGGCGTCCTTAGCGGCCCAAGCAGTTTGCGTCCTTTAAAGAGTCCAGCCAATCTTCTATATCATTAACTCCTTCTACAAACATGATTTCTTATTTATATCTTCCTTGAAATTTTGTCGTGAAATAACATGTCGCCTATTATCTATTCCAGGTGATTCCAAGTACATTCCTTGGTAATTACTATAAAGAGACCAAGATCAGGGTCACGGAAATATTTGTAGACGAAAATGGTTGCCTATTGACCCAAAAACTGAGACTGTAATTGAACATGAGTTGTGGTTTGTTCCAGAGAAGAGACAGAATATCAAGAAATCCATTATGTAATTCACAAGCAATATCATCTGTGAAGTATAATATCAATAAGCTGCGCCAGTTAATTTTAAAAGCCTGTTGCCGCTGCCGGAAACCACGCTTGCGCAAACTGCGAGACTTTTATTAAGTCGAGAGCGTCATCAATATCAATGTCCGTTTGGGCGGACAAATGTGATGGCCGGTGGCTTGTGCCGTACAACGCCCCCCCCATAGATGGAAAGGCAGTGCGACACCATACCGCTCCTGACACAAGGAAAAGATAGGACACATCCTATCCTCGTGTTAGTGCCGTTGATACCTGCCATTGCATGCATCTTGTGGCGGACGAATGGCACCCGCTTAAGGCATAGCCGTACGGGGATATTGTTTGTGGTGCATGAGACCTAACTCCTTACTACAGAATTCACATTGTGACACGTTGAGGCATGGGGGGGAATGACTATAGATTTAAAAGGCCAGACCTTAAAGTCGGTATTCACTGAGCAAAAGATTCTTCAATATACTCAGGAATAGCCCCAAATATAATATATAATAATTCACAGTTGTTAACAAAAAATACAGAACATTCAACAGATGTAATTCCAACGTCTCTATCAGTCTTGCCCGTGTATACAATTTTGGTAGCCCCGAAGCGATCCGACTGTAAATCTTTTGACTAGGTCGGGATTCTTCTCATGAATAGCTGTTGCTTGTACTGCATGTGGCTCTCTAGCCTCATCTAAGACACAGGCACTGCCTGAGCTGACAGTGGAGTTATAGCGGTGAGTATAGCGTGAGCAGTTCAATTGTATTTTATATCCATCTCATGCGCATTCATCAGACCTCTCATGTGTTACTCACCTCTCGTTTTCTATGATGTCAGCTACTAGTAGAACAGATCAGAATCTCAATAAAAGTTGTAGATAAACAGTACCCTCGAGTATCTAAGTCCATTGTCAGCACACGCATTCGATACCCAGAGGAATGATGAAGCGTTTGCTTCTAAGGCAGAGGCGTGTATACTAATTTAAAGGGGGAGCCCACACAGCCTGAAGAATCGGTTGCCCTTAAAGACGGGCCGAATTTTATTACTCTACAATGGTAATTATATAGAATACCATCACATTCAGCCTATGAGGGGCCAACCACCCAAGTGAAGTCTTGTTAAAAACAATAACCTGAGGTTTATTCAGAATTGGTGATTTTGTTGCATTCCAAAACAACAGACTCCTCCTGACATTTATACTAAGTGATACAAACGCAATCTATTTACAACAGTGATCTCAGGAGGGAAAGCAGATCTGGCACGTTGTAATGGAAAAGCAACCATAACCAATAGCCCGTGTGAATGCAACCTCAGAAGGAAATGGCCAGGATGTGTCTCCACAGCAACCCACTAGCAGTACCCCAATTAGGCAGCATCAAAAGGATCAAACAAACAGACAAGTGCCAAAAATCACCCAACCCAGACAGCAGTCACACTACCCCACACCCTACCAGCCACAGTGCTCCCCACCTAACCACCTCATCTCCCCCTTCCTCACCGCAGCCAAGCCCCACACGAAGCCCCACTCCAATACAACAGCAGCCCACCCCCTCAGTTTAATTATATACAGTATTCAGCCCCATATAAATATATACAGCCCCCCACCCGCGAAGTAGCATAAACCGTATCAGGCCCATATAAATGTACATAAACCCCCAAAACTAGTGTATAAAAATTATCCAGCCCCAGAGAGAAAGAAAAATCTGGCCCCATATAAATATAATACAGCCCCCCCCCCCAGGAAAAAAAAGAATCTATCCCCATATAAATATATTAAAGTACATGAGCGATGCCAGCAAAGGGAAAGTTGCCTGCCTAATTCCGAATGTAAATCGCAACTGGTCAAGTCAAGCGCGTGCAAACATTTTTAACATGTGCTCATTCTTATTTTTTTTCATCAGTACTCGGAATTCTTGTGGTGATTCCAATAACATAACAGTGAAAGCACCAAATCTAACAAATAAAATGTGTTTGTAAATACTCAGTACATGGAAGTATAATGAACTCTAAAGCATATAACATCCACTCCTCAAATGAGCAGACACCAATATTCCTGTCCCATCTTTTTCACTTATTCAGAATGAGACAGAGTGAGTGATAACTCTTGCTTACTGGATGTTCTTGGAGCATGTATATAGTGTAAGTTATTAATACCAGTGTTCTTTTTAAATTTGATTTATTTCCGTTTAGTCTCTAACATTCACATGCATCAATTTGGAATGGTCTTTAATAAAAATATTTCTTCCATTGTGGTTGTGCTTGCTACTTCAGATTGGGAATGACAAATACTGCAGTGAGTGTGTGACATAAGTAGTAAGAGGAAATATAGTACATCAATGAGGTCAATACCCCCAAGATCTCAAAATCACCATACAATTTCTTGTTCCATCTCAGAGCAGGAGATCCTGGCATTTCCTATGGGTGAGATAGGATCAGGTGACTTAAGAGGGCCAGACAGGGGAATAGTAGGAGTGCATACTGTCCGCTCCTTTACCGATCACTTGTTCCATTCCTTACAAAGACTATTAGCGATTAATCTACTTCCTATTTAAATCGCATAAAAACAGGAACCTGTCATTGATGTTATGACTTATGGATAATCGGATGGCCTAGACCCACTATCAGGCTGCCAGAAGTTTTCATACTCAGATTGTATGAAACATGGCCTTCCTATGTTGAGAATAGTCACATTCTCACATTATACTCATGCAAATTTCACAGTTTAGTAAAATTACCAGCAATGTCCAAAGATAGAAAACTATCTAAAATCTCTACTACCAAATAGTCTGAGAAGTTGGAACAGACATATGCCACAAGGAATCCTGACAGGTTTTAGGGTAAGTCATAATTTTATAAGACTTCTATAGCCAAATTTGGTGTTTGGGTTTGCAGGTATACTGTTTAGCCAGTTTCTGAAAAAATTCCCAAATCACGCAATTCTTACCCCCAAAAGCGTCAAATAACCACTGACACTTAATGCGAGACTGTCAAAGTACTTTTATATTTGTTTTAGAGTACAGCCAGTACACTAAAATAGCCCATGCTCCCAGCCGAGCATATCCTGGACCAACCTCAGCCAGCTGACCAGACAGATAGAATGCCCCACAAAAGCCATTTTACTGTAAAAAACTCGTTTGCAGTGTGTATACTATTATCTATGGGGGCACATGCCGGGGACAAAGCCAAAAAGGAGCCTCCTGATGACAATTTTCCTTTAATAGTTTCCAATGACTTAAAACTTCTACACATTCTCAATTCAAAAAAATGTATTTATCACCTATTTCCAGAGTAAACGAAAATGATGATGCGATAACAAAATGACTGAAATTGTCTTAGCTGACCGATGAGAGAGCAGAGACAACTTTGACACTACACTGTGTTTTCCTAATATAAAATATAGTGCGTTCTATAATTCATATCAATTGCTATTGCGACTAGTGCTCCCAGGCCCTGCGAAAAGACATCGCTGTTGAAATGACAGGTGGGCTTAACGTTACGGGAAACTAAGGATGGGGTAATACACCGGCGCAGAAAGCAATTGCAACGGCAGAAATGTACCGAGATTAGATCACTCTTAGCACAGAGTAATGATAACTTGATACACAGGTTGATTAAGAAGCTTCCAGGGAAGTACCTCTATCACTAACGGAATATGAAAAGATGCCTCTTCTTGAAGCATACAGGCGGAAATTTAAGATAATTTAAATATGAGGTCATACCAAAAATGAAATTGTATACAAAATTTGAAAAAATATGGGGTAAGTGGATGGATACAATGGGACTACCTTCACAAGGCAAATAATACAACTTAGGCCCTGTTTCACAAAATTCCAGTAATCGTCACTGATCGTACACGATCACGGGCCATAATGAGGCCATGCTGAGGACTGCTGAACTCAATATGAGTTTTTTCCCCCCCGCTATGCTTAGCAGAGCTGTGACAGCGCAATATCCTACTTTTAGACGCAGAACCTCAACTCGGGAGGCCTGACATGCCTTCAGTTATGGAGCGGTTCATTCAATTATTGTTCTGATATTGTAGCACACTTTGTCCTGATATTCTGCCTATTTTCTATACTATGCTATTACTTTGGTCAATGTTCAGTACCGACTTTGCTTAACATTCCATCTGCCAATGTACAACCTGACTACTTGCGTGTGAAGATGAAAGCTGGCCAAAAACATTTTGAGTGGCTTGTGATTTTTTTTTTTACAGAAGGATATATATAACTACAAAGCAACTGATAAAGTGGACAGTATGGTTTGCTTTTGATTAGCCTTAGTGGAATTCAGCACAACTGGTGCATCTCTTTTTCAGTGTTGAGACATCTTTGTAACTTGACTGGTACTTGTACACTTTGAGGGGAGAAGGAGCAATTTATCAGTGATTCTATGCCACGTTATTCTTGGTTGGTTTTGAAGCAACTGTGAAATAATCTCAATATTCGTTCACAATAAATTGTGCATTATTCCAGGGACTACGCCACCTACACACCATAGGGACGTGGAGGCGGAACAGGTTCGCCCCGGCGCAGGACTAGGGCGCACACTGGGACTGGTTCCCTAAGACTTGTGACCTACGTTAATTTTTTAAAAGTCATCGAACATTCACCAGTGAATCGTTGCAAATTTTACTGAAAGCTAAACCAGGTCGGCTCGGATCTAAGCCGTATTAGGTTTTGTCTGCCCAGACAGTACACAGGCCCGGCGGATACAACATGAGCGTTAGCACACAAGCGCGCCAGACTCTTATGATAAAAATCCCCCCCTCTGTGGTTGTATCTCGAGATATGAGTGGGGCAGGAGGGTTTTTTTTTAATTTTTTAGTGATGCAAATAACTGAGTGTACTTCCAAAAATAAACAAATCCACAGGAATTATTTATCCCAGTATATTTAATCAAATCCTTGCTCACACAGCCTTGAAGCGATTTAATGTTTATACTACTGAGCATACATACTGTGGGCAGAACAAGTCTTTTTATGATCATAGAGAGAGAAAGTAGTTGGGCATGTTAATAAATACGCTGGCCAAATGTAATCTAAAGTCGTCTCACCTCAGTATTATAGCCACTAATCTATATCACCAGCTCAGGAAAGAAAATTATACACTCACCGCGGCCAATTTATTAGGTACACCATGCTAGTAACGGGTTGTGACCCCCTTTTGCCTTCAGAGCGGCACTCAATTCTCGTGGCATAGATCAACAAGGTGCGGGAAGCATTCCTCAGAGATTTTTGGTCTCCATATGATGATGAAAATCCACAGTTGCCGCCGATTTGTCGGTGCACATCCATGATGCAAAATCTCCGTTCCACCACATCAAAAGATGCTCTATTGGATTGAAGATTCTGGTGACTGTGGACCGGCCATTTGAGATACAGTGACCCTCATGCTCAGTTTCAAGATAAACCAGTCTAGAGCATGACTTCCAGCTTTATGACATGGCGCATTATCCTGCTGAAAGTAGCCATCAGATGTCTGGGTACATTGTGAGTAATAAGCGGATGCGACATGGTCAGCAACAATAAACTCAGGTGGCTGCTGAGTTTGCACGAATGACTTCAATCAAGCGCATACACAGGGGCCCCCCAAAAAGAAAATTTCCCCACACATGACACCACCAACCACCAGCCTGAAACCGTAAGAATACAAGCAGGATGGATCCATGCTTTCATGTTTGTTGACGCCAAATTCTGACCCCTACATAACGTCCGAAGGTCGCAGCAGAATCGATGACTCATACCGACCCAGGGCGGCAATACGTTTTTTTCCATACTTACTAATATCCAATTGCCGAGTGAGCATTGTGCAAATTGGTCAGCACCTCAGTTTTGTCTTAGCTTAAGGAGTGGCCATTCCCGGTTGTGGTCTCTGTTGCTGTAGCCCCCATCTGCCATCCAAAGTTTGACGTACTGTGCCATTCAGAGATGCTTATTCTGCCTACCTTGCGTTGTAACGGGTTGGTTATTAATTGAATGAGTCACTGTTGCCCTTTCTATCAGCTCGAAACCAGTCTGCCCATTCTCCTCTAGACCTCTGGCCCCATCAACAAGAATTTCCGCCCACCAGAACTGACCCGCTCACTCGGATGTTTTTCTTTTTTGCGACCATTCTCCTGCTAAACCTAGAGATGTGGGTGTGCGTGAAAATCCCAGTAGATCAAGCAGTTTCTGAAATACTCAGACCAGCCCTTCTGGCACCAACAACAATGCACGTTCAAAGGCACTCAAATCACCTTTCTTCCCCATAATGATAGCTCGGTATGAAACTGCAGGCAGCATTGTACTTGACCATGTCTACATGCATAAACGCACTGAGTTGCCGCCATGAGATTGAAATGATAGAATTAAGTGTTAACGAGCAGTTGGACAGGGTGGCCTACCCTAATATAGTGGCCGGTGAGTGTTTTTGTGTGATATATATATATATATATTCGTTTATGTAGCCAGAAAAAAGTCAGTGGCAGCCGATAAGGAGGAGAGGGAATAAATAAGCCAATGCGAGGAAGGTAGAAGAGGGTTAGTAGACTGCCTTGTATGACAACTTTGTAAAGGCCTTAAAAGGTTGGATGAAGTCTGAACTGGTTTGCAGCATCCGGCACTCAGGTGTGCAGGCGAAAAATACCCCCCAAATTGAAAAGCTCATGTTTTAAAAGGTGGAGGCAAAAAAAAAAAAAGTGGGGCGAGGCACCGGGGCATGTAGTGCGACCGCTACTAGGGCTTAAAAGATGGCTGGTGGGTTTGTATGTTGTAATGTGTCGTATAATGCTACATCAAGCTAAGTGGTTATACCCAAGCAATTTTAACCTTCAGTATCTGTCAGATTTTTAACAAGACGAATTACTACAGGCACTCAGCCACATTTTCGTGCTCAAAGCATTTTATGCTATAATAACTCGTACAGACCAGTACAAGCAATGGTATGTTAGAAGGAAAGGAGGGCAAATAGTGTACGTTTAAAGCAGAATTTACAGTATATGGTGAAAAAAAATAAGACAACACTTAGGGTGTAATGAGGACCAAAAAAAATGCTGAAGGATTTGCGGACTGACCTCAGTGTCGGGATGGGACTCTTAATTCATCATAGTTAAAAACGATGCATGGAGTACCTTATTCTCTTCAAAATATCAGCGCTCACTGTATCACAGCTTTTTTTTGCAGGGAAAGGAAAAAGGGCACTCGGTACCTAAATTTTTGCCCCAACCCCAGCACTGTGGTCAATGTGCAGTCACGGCTCATTTTCACAGATGAGCTAGTCGGGTGACATGGCCGTAAGTGTGAAGCACTGCCCTACTTTCGACATTACAGTTGGCTGCAATGTTTCTCACATAGCTATAGGATATCCAGAAAAACCCACCTGTCTCCCCTATTCCATTGAAGAGACCGCCTGGTTCCCTCATCTTCTAGCACCCCACTGGAAGTGTGGCCCCTGTATTCTTGAGCATTAGGACCACTAAGGGCGTGGTGGTTTAAAATGTTGTTTAGGTTTCTGACAGCTGGAAGACTGGGTCAACTGTTGAGCCAAGGCAAATGTTAGGGGCACCGTGCATCATTGAACAGAACTGTGGGAAATGACAACTTTTTCTTCTAGTCACCTGGCAATCTGAAGTACCAACAGTAAGTTAACAATATCCAAAAGGCAAATAATATACCCAACGCTGATTTTAACAGTAACTCCACTTCGAAATTTTCTAGGCTTGCAATCCCAGGAACTAGCTAGGTACAGTAAAGTATATGGTTAACTGTGTAACATATCTGTATGTTATTGTAACTCAATATCTTGAATGGATCGTAAAAACAAAATTGTTGCAATCTCTCTATTACACTTGTTTTCAGGTTAGAAGCACTAAAGGTTGGAACCTCTATGTAATGTCCGGCGTGTCACACAAGTGCAATGGTTTAAAAACTCTCGGTGAAGAATGTGCCATTAACTAATAAATCTTCCCCAATGTAGGTAGTATTTCTAAATCTACATTTGTGTGGTGTTCTGTTCCATCCATGACTGGGGTTTAATATTGTCCTTCATATGGGAATTACAAAAAGTTTAGAGAAATGCCTGCCCTACACACTATTAGTTCTTGACAATTTGGCACATATTTTTGAAAAGAAGCCACTAAGTTTCTGACACTGGTCTTATGTTCTTAACTGCGGCGTGTGCCTTAAAACGTTTCTGAATAGCTTCTGTTCCTCTACGTGCAGCCTACTCATCATTTGTGTGTGGTGGAGAACCTTAGGGGGCACTCAAGATTCCATGCAGTAAGTAGCTGGGGCAAAGGAATTTTGGTTTTTTGCCCTAGAAGACAAGACCATCTTCCCCTATAAATGTTTGCCCATGGCAATACACCATTCCTGCCCCCCAGGAATTTGTATAATCATTAAAAAACAACCCACAAACACGTACATTAATACAAGCCTCACTGCACTGAACAGAGTTATACAGACAGGCTCTGGTTTTAGCCACGACCTCTGTGTACAAGCTGACTGCCTGAGCACCAAAACTCAGACAGGCCCTATTCCTCCCCGTTTTATGGCCCAGCCAGATCTCCTCACTTCACTGGCCTTGAAATTCAAATGCAAAGAAGCTTTATTTGGCAGGACCAAAACAAGTTTAGCATTGCCAACACATTTATAAAATAGTTGGGATTGTGGGGAATAAATGGGGTGACAGGGTCACGGGGACAGGCAGAGGGGGAAGCATGTGTTCGGGGTTTATATTTTTCAGTCCCTGTATAGCTCACACGTTCTCCAGGCACTATGCACAGAGTGAAATTACTGCAGCTATGGCCATTTGTGGTCTACCCTTCCCCCAGCAGATGGGAATTTCCTGTCCTCCCTCATGGAGCAAATCCTAGGAGAGATTTTGATAGTCCCATGAATGATGTCCCGCACTGGCTGCAGTATTTAAAGCGACTAACAGGAAGTGGCCTCATCCCTGTGCCATCTCCTGGTCCCTCTTGCACTATTGGCAACAGTCTGCGGTCCTGGGCCAACGTCTTCTGGCACGTACGACAACACAAACAGACCCACTCCGTTGTTTCAGCTGTGTGTCACTTGTCATGGCAGAGGCCTAAAGTAAAAGCATAACACATTCTAAAAAACATGTATTTAAAAAGTGCCGAGGACTACAAGGGTTTGTGGGAACATTTTCCTATGGCCCCAAGGATAAGAAAAATAATGTCAAACTTTTTGGCATTACTTTCATTCTCATCGACATCCTCAGAAGCTTTCATAAGCTTGACTTGATCTATTTATGTTCACATTGCCTGGATTGCCTCTTTTTTTCGGTTAGATTAAGTTACAATGTTGTCCTTCTCTTTCAGAAAGGAACCCTGGCGATACACATTTGCAACTCACGGACAAATTAGTCAATCATATCAGTTATTGTTACTCTAAACTTCAGATAAAAACGTGCCGCCAATTTTACTGTCCAGGCCACATGAATGCCGTGAGAAAACAGCTATCCAAATCAATCATGATTGTCTATGCCATCAGTCACCCAGGCGTGTTCCTGTGACGTGTGGTGAAAGTGAGAGCCATTAATTGAACAATGTTGGAATATCCACTTATTTGAACCTATTGGACAATGGGGGCAGGTACATATTTTAATAGCTAGAGTAAATACTGGTTGTTAAATTAAATTTAAAAATTTTCAACTTTTGGGATAACGAATATGTTTTATTTTATTTATTTATATATCTCCGTAGAAAGGAGTTACTAAAGGGTTGTCCGGACGTACAATAAAAAAAACTTGGTGTCGGGGGGGATCTGTCGTGAAAAAAGGAACATATACTTAACATCGCGGCCCACTCCAGTGTACGCCAATGCCACCGTCTCCAGTCTGTGCCCCCATTTAAAACAAACATGGCAAGGACCATGGCACTCTCTGCCATATTCCCAGCTCTGTATCATGCGGACGTTGTGGGACGTAGCCGGCACACCTGGCCAGCTGGAGCTGACGCAGACTCCATTGCCACTGTTTGTTTACATGCGGACACGAGCGAGATAGCACGTTTGGGATCTGGGAGAGACAGAGGAGAGTACAAGTGGAGTTTCTTTTAAACAGCCCCCTCCTGGCCACCATTTTTTTGTTTCAGTCTCAGAGCACCCCTTCAAACTTAGTAATGTTTTTGAAAAATGTTCTGCATTTGTTATTTCTGTATTATTAGCTCCCAGGGAGCAGTCCAATGCCATTTTTACATAAATTATATATAAATATTAATAATTTTTGTGCCTGGCAAAACTCTAGGCTGGCACAAGGAATGAACAGTTCCCTCAACCTCGACATGGCAACTAAGTAAATGTGATCAAATGTCGTGATCACATGGTATACCGTAATTTGGAAGATGGTGCGTGCACCTGGGAACCACAGAATCAGGTCCTACATTTAACGAAAATCTTCCATCAAGATCAAGCATGATAAACCAAGGACACTTACTCATTGATCAGGCCACCCGTGGGGCCACATTTACTCGAGAACAGTGCAGTCAGACTATGTGCAGTTTGCCTGTGGATAGGGCAGAGGGCGCCCAGGATTCGTCTGGCGCGAATTACTAGAACGCCCCCTCATGTGAGAAATTTGCTGTCGCATGAAAAATGGATTGGTGCATCAAAAGATAAACTGGTAGCCCCCTTGGGACTCATAACTTTCGTCTATTGTTATTTGGCCTCTTGCCTCTAAATCACTTCCAAAATTATGCTAATGAGTCTGAAATGCTTTTCATGCTTGATTTTCATGATAGATTCCTTTATTTCTCCACTTTATTGTCTGTGTACTTTTATGTAACAATTTGCCACTTACCGCTGAGTACTTTTTCTGTTGCCTTGAAAGGTGCTGATGTGGTGAACGAATGAGTGGCATTGCTAGTCAAAGTACTTCTTCTCTATCCTGACAAGTGGAAGATATAGTTTAAAAGTCGTGTAGACGGATAAAGAGTGGCAGTCGTCTGACTGGCAACACCAACAAGTCGGGCTGGCCTGTTATGTCTGGCTAGATGTGGAAAGATGGTAAGTACCACTACTTTTCTGCTCATTTTCTCTGCATCAAAATGTTTCAAGAAGGCAAACATACCTTTATACGGCCTCAAAGAAATGTTTAAGGCTTCATGTTGATTTATACTACTACATCACAAAACTGAGCAAATTGTTCTAAATGATTGCCATTAAAATTCTTACCATTTCCGACAGAGTGATGGCGGCGAAAATGCACACAGAGCCAATAGTATGAAGACCAAGCTTGGGGCAGAGTACAGGCTCAGGAAGGGAGAACAAAAAAAAAAAAAACACATATGGGATGTGAATCTGTGTGGGGTGTTTTGGTATTAGAGGGTGTGGGTTGCGTGGTCGTTTATGTTTATTTTGGTCTTATGTTATTTGTGGGGGGGCTTGACTTGTTTATTGGTTTGGTTTTGGATGTGATAATCAGTTTTTGGTGGGGGTTGTGGATGGGCTGGTAGATTATGTGTATTATTGTATATTTGTTTGGTTTGTGTTATATATTGTAAGTATTTACTTGTTTATAAAACAAAAGATCTACAGCCTCAGGGTCCAATACAGGTGTTGGATTTCTGGAATAGCAGGGTAAAGGTGGAGGGTTTCTGGTCAGACGGGCTCCGGCTAAGATACAGGTTCAGGGTCTGGACAGTCTGGGTTTAGGGAACAGCTTAGATTGCATACAGTTTCAGGTAATAAGTTCAGCAAAACCGGACAGGAAGACTTGTGGGTGTCAGTAGAAAGTCCAACTGACTACTGAAGTGTGAGGGAGGTGCTGGGTTATTATTGCAGCTGCACAAAGTTTCAGCACCATATGGAAACCAGGCTCTGCAACTGACGAAAGCCACCGTTATTTAAACACCAGATGTGATGTTGTGGATGATGATTCTGTCATGGCCAATAATATGGCAGACTAATAATATTCAACAAACATGTTCGCGGTCGATGAGAGGACACACGGGTTAAGGTTCCTGTTCAGGTTGTGCTTTCCTGTACGGCTGGATGCAGTCTCGGGTTATCAGGGTGGCATAACACAGACAGAATACGGAAGTCAACAGAAAGAGAGAGAGTGTTCTACACAGAAAAAAAGTGGGGCACATTACTTACCCATCCCCAGAGGTCACACGAAAGGCATTGGTTACAACTCCAATCACATTGTCCGTGCGCTGATTTTCTGCATGTGACGCTTCCCCCCCCGCTTAGGTCAACCGTTCACCATCTTTTTAGTGTGCCATCTAGTGCTTGGGTCTTGCGACAAAATTGTTATGTTTGTTTCAAGTTAAATCCCCACACTCATTCCAATCGGTCATGATCGTCTTACGGCACGACACCTAAATTGTGTTCGGTGCCAAGAGCCAAGTCGCTGGCACCAAATAGGATCGCGTGCGCCAAATCCCAGGCCAGGGCACTTGTTTTACCCTTTGCAAACGTGGTTGTTTTTTTTTGTTATTGTAAATCCCCCCGAAAAAGGCGAACAGTACCAAAAGAAAACCCGCTACCTTCTGTAAATTGAGCCCAGACTGCTGCAACGTTTGTACATAGCTGGAAGCAGGCAGAATTTGGCATTTCTGGGGCCACACAATTTACAATAATTGGCCCTCATAACAGTTTGCTCACCCGGAATGTCCAGGAGACATTAAGTCTATTGCGTGCGAGTGAGACGGGTTTGTGGGGTTAAGAAAGGTAGTAACGCCTTGGGCCAACCGTATCTCGGCTGGAAAGTGGCGCAGGTTGGAGGGTACAGATTCTCCTCTGCGTCAGTCCGTGTGCTGGTCCCCTCCCCGTCGTTGTATTTGGATACTCAGGGCTGGCCAGAGTGGAGAGGTAACTGCACCCTCAGCTATGGGACCCATTCTCCCACAGCATGGGCTGCTAACCAGGAGGAGATGGCAATGGGGAGAGGAACCAGGAAACATGATGGTAAGTAACTGGGTTGTTTTTGACAGTGAGGAGAGTTGTCATTGTCAGTGGGCGACAGTGTGTGTGTGTTGTCATTAAGGGATGGGGCATCTTGGATGTTTGGGGGGGGAGTTTGATTTGCCAGTGGGAGGTGGGTGGGGGGGAGTTTGGTGTGTGATGCAGTGGGGAGGAGCTTGGATGATTGGACTGTTGGTCATGGAAGAGTGTTGTCAGTGGGGGGTGTGAGGGGGGAGCTTGTGTGTTGTTTAGTAGGGGAGGGGCAGGAGTTTGGAGGTTGCCACTGCGTGGCGAATGTGTGTTTGTCAGTGAGGGGCGCTGGATATTATCAGGGGGAGGTGTTGTGTTGTCGTGCGGGGAATGGAGCGTTGTGTGTTTTGTCAGTGGGGAGGGGAGAGTTGAGCAGGAGAAGTGTGTTTGTCAGTAGAGGAGAGCTTGTGTGTGTCAGTGGCGGGGAGGGATAGAGTTTTGGAAGTTGTCAGAGCACGGAGAAGTGGGTTTTTGTCAGTGAGGGGGATACTATGGAGTTGTCAGGGTGAATCGGGTGTGTGTGTGTTGTCATTGAAAAAAGTGGTGTGGTGTTATCAGGACATAAGCTTAGTTATCAGTCAGGGGAAGGGGGTTTTTTTTTTTTCGGAGGGGGCTTGATGTGTCATCTGGGAAGACGTGTTGTCAGTGGGGTTAGGGTTTAACTTTCAGTGGTGGAGGATGTGTGTTTTGTGCGTAAAGGGGGACATTGTCTGTCAGTGGGAGAGGTGTGTGGTCATTATGAGGGAGGCTTGTGTGCTGTTCACGTGGGTGGGTTTACGTCAATGGGGAGAACGTTGGATGTTTCAGTGGGGGAGGGGTAGTGGTCAGTTGGATGGAGCTTGGCATGTGTCATGGGGGGGTGTGTTAGTGGGATATGTGTTTTTGGTGATGACAAGCTTTTGTCTCTCAGTATGAATGGTTTGTTTTCAGCTGGGACTTGGATCGCCATCAGTGAAACCTGATTGAAGTTTGCCCCCCCTACCTTGTTCAAATCAAACCAAAATGGTGTCAACGTTGTGCTATTTTGTGCTGGTTTGTGCAGCAGAAATTTTCGTTGTGGGTTGCCGCTATACGTTTTAAGATTTTAATGAAAGTTTCCAGAGTCATCAGACGTCAAACCCAGCCCCCCCACATTGCCAAAGTCAAACAAAACTGGTTGACCGAACAATTCTGCTACTTTGTGCTGGTTTGTGCGTGCGACAACAAAAAAAAAATATTTTGTTTGTGCTGCGTTTGTTTGAATCTATGACACGAAAAATAAGTTCAAAAGTCAGCAGCACCCCCCACCATTAACCGAATCAAACAAAACTGGTGTCAAAGTTAGTGCTAAGTTTGTGCAGCACAATTTTTTCGTTTGTGCCGCATCATTTTTAATATATTTCATACACTTATACTTTGCAGGCAGTCATCAGAGATTACATTCTGCCAAGTACAATAGTGAAAATATTTTCTAGCCCCCATGGTGATCAAGCCAGGGAGTGTCACTAGTAGGTTTGTTTGTATTTAACCCGGTTCATCCTAAACACCTCAAACACTGAACATAACTAAAATTTTAGCGGCACAAACAAAAATTTTGGCTTGCACAAACGTAGCACAAACGTTGACACCAGTTTTGTTTGATTCCGGTTAATGTGGGGGGGCTTCTTAAACTTTGAACTTTAATTTTTGTGTTCATATATTCAAACAAACAGCACACAGCAAAAAATTTGCGCAGCACAAGCCGCACAAAACGTAGAGAATTGTCGGCACCAGTGTTTGTTTTGATTTGGGAAGTGGTGGGGGCCTTGTTGATCCTCTGATGACGTCTGGAAACTTTCATTAAAATCTCGATAGACGAGGCGGCACAAACAAAAATTCCTGTCTGCCAAACCCAGCACAACGTAGACAAACGTTTGACACCCATTTTGTTTGATATGAACATGTGGGGGGGCCAACTTTCATCCGGTATCAGGTGAAGGAAGCTTTATTGTATTGTCAGTGCGGGAGGGTGGTGTCTGTGGTGCGAGGAGCTTGCTGCATTGGTCGAGGAGGAGGGATCTTGGATGTTGCTGGTTGTAAGGGGCCCCCCTCGCTCCTTTGGTTTGTCAGTGGGTATGGGCCTGCCACGCGCATAGCCGCAAAACGAGCTTTGACTCTGTATCATCATGGGCAGTCTCTAATCGCTATAATTAGAGAAATGTGCAGAGGTCTCATAGTGATAAAGCCAATTTGGATTGGAAACACCAGAAGAAAGGAGACTGCAGGAACAAAAGTATCACCTATGAGAAGGGGACATGTCGAGGGAATCACAGGAACCACGAAATACACAATAGTTTAAGGAAGAGAGAATACGAGATAGGGTGGAAAATGTAGAACGATATGAAAGAAGAGGTCTTACATACTGTAAAAGTGATAGAGACCCTACTTGGAAGGCAACCACGAAGAATGTGTGAAACTGAGAGGAGGTTGTTTGCTGAATATCCTGATCCAGAAACTCTGTTAGTTAGTTGTGCAAAATACATAATGGAGTAATGGGATTTTCTTTTGTAATTGCAACCTTTTTTTTAGGAATACATAAAATAATGTTAGTTGTGGTTACAGTACAAGTATTTTTGAATGCCCCAAATCCGTTCTGACCACTGACACAACCCCTTCAGGTTACTTTGGGGACTTCAGTAGGGACATCGGCTGGTGGTTTATTTGTTATTTCTAATGTCTCTTGGGCCAGACCAGATATTTTTTGCACCTGAGAGGATTATCGGACTTGAAAGCTGGGGTTAGAAAGTGATAAAATTGTGTTATCCGGAACCCTGGTGATGATCTGGACCAAGGAACTGTGGTGAGAATTATTCCTTTTGTAGTTATACTTGCATCTTTGACTCAAAATGTTTATACTTGAGAGTGCCAAGGACCTTAAACATGTGCGCAGAAGCTGCTGCGGATGTTTTCTCCTTCCGTGACTGCTGATGGTGGGATAGGGACTGGAGATACATTTCCTGTACATTTCCAAATGTGTTCATAACTCTGTTTTATCCCTGTGCTGTTCAATGGTTTTCTCAAAGTCAGTTCTATATTACTTCACATATCCTATGTATAATTTTTCATGGAAAATATTTTATTTTCATAGTTTTCAGACAAAATATGCCCATTCCAGCCAAGGGGCCTGGGTTAAAACCAACACACAAGATGCTACAAATTGAGAGAAGAAAATATGTATATCACAGTATCTTTTTTGGGTTTTAATGAAAAATAGTTGGAGTTGATCACAGGCACAGGAGAGGACAGATTCTTTTTTTTTTCTTGTATCCATGTTACCTTTGGCTTGGCCTTTTCTTAATTTTGTGCGACTTTAATTTTGGCAAATTGTGCACAATAGGGTAACTTTGTTCTCTTGGCCTAAGACGTCTGGCTGAAAGGTCGACGTGCTCACCATCGCCAATTTTCTGTAGATTGTCAATTCGTTAAAAGCACAAAAAAGTTGCAAACGCCATACTGCGGAAGGGAAAGCACTGGTGACTTTTTGGGGGGCTTTTGGGTAACTTTATTTTACAAAGTCACTAATACACTAAAGATCTCTAATGGAGATATATTAAAGACATATCGTACGCAGCAAAGAAAAATAAAAGAATTGGCAGGGAACAACCAAAGCAAACAAATATACACGAGTACATATTTTGTCAGCTTCAGACAGCCCAACGCATCGAGTGAGTAAAGTATGTAAAATATGAGCGAACTGGGGATGATGTGACCCCTGTGATGATGCATGGAATGGTATACAGTGGAGAACAATGAATAACTGATAGCCTTCAAAAGGGCCAATGTGACAGTGTGCTTCTATATCTATAGAAGACACAATGTAGCAAACCAAACATGCACAGAGCTGACGTACCTGCTAAATGACCAGATTATGTTAAGGTGAACTTGTATGATTTCTGTTTTATTTGCATTAAGGTATGACGTCGAACATGACGCAGCGGATCTGAGGAGCTGCTGCGCAGAAGTTTGACAAACTCGATTATAGTGGACATTTCTATTCTGACAACGCGACCAGCAGCGCTGGATCTAGTGAAACATTCACATTTTGTTCCAAAAGATGCGTTGTACAAAAATGGTACAATCCGTTCCTTTGCTTTACAAAAACTGCAGTAGATAAAGCATCGCAGCGATCATCTCCACAAACATTGACCGGGCAGCATATCCCAAAGTCCGCCACTAGTTGACAGTACAATATCATGACAATACATTCACTGCTAGATGCTCTCTCCTATCGTTTTCACTACAGCTGTTCATAACTAGGATAAAGTATTACAAATACGTTAGCTAAGAAATTTGTTCTTTCTAATGTGTCAACACAAATCAACATCAACGAACATTATAATAAATAATTAAAAAAAATAATACTTTTACTGGAAAATGGTCGTTCGATATAAATTTTTTCTACCAATATGCGGATGAGTGAAAATTTAAGATTCAGCAGTACTACACCTGCATTTCCTATTCTCTTCCACAGAGTCAGCAAACACATATGTACATGTTCTTCAATCACTGATGCTAGTAGACATGTAAAAGGTGATTGGCCAGTATGGTGATTGGTTGTGGTTAGTGTAAAGCGGAATAAACAATTGCGATAAATGTTTTTTTAAACATACCTAATAAGTATAATATACCAAGGCATGGTTTTGTGTCACATTTAGTATGGATGAAGGATCCGTACTGACCAACATTTTACTTTTGAAAATTTTAATGATGCAGTTACTTATCTTTATTGTGGTTTAAAAGGTTTTTTTAAAGGTAAAAAACAGAGCGAGAACCAAACAAGGTCAAAGCAAACGCCACATTGCATAAATAATAAAATAAAATACAAATATTAAATCGCTTTCAGTGGCTAAATTGATGCGTTCAAAAACAAAATAAAATAAATAAACTTCACCAAAATCAAGGGTAGGGATGATGGAAGGAAAAGCAAGGGGAGGGGGGGTGGCGGTTTTCCAATGCTATCAGCTGAAGTACATGGTCAGAGGTTACCCCCGGTCCAAAGTTGAATACTAAGAAAGAAAAACACTAGCGTCAGCTCCTGCTTATCACTGTCCCTGCTGCTGCTTGTGTAGCATTACGGGCAGGACTATGTGATGTCATGCTTGACGCCGGCTTCAGGGCTGATGACACCAGCAAGCAACGAGAGACTTCTCGCAGGGGAACAGGGAGAGGTGATAACTTTTTTTTTTTTTTACAGCAACAAGGGGGGAGCTGGGGCACCTTATGAGGAGGAGCTGTTGAGCAGAGCATATATAATTGGGGACATACAGCTGGGTTCAGTCAATCAATAAAGAGAAAGAGGGAAGGGAAGCTCCTCCCATCCTCCGCCCCTACTGCCGTTCACCCAACGGCCCGTCTACCTCCTCGTGACCCCTACCCTACTATCCAAAGCAAGAGGTCGTTGCGTATTCGAATTAAAGAAAAAAACTAAAAATGCTGAGGGCGACCGTAAAGCACGTTCCCCACATAGCACCGGCATCTCAGTAGTATCGGGGGGGGGGGGCTGACAGTACATTGGGGTGGGGGGGGGGCCCAGCCAGCGAGGGGAGGAGTTACTACCTCACATGCCATGCGAGAAGCTCTGGTATAGGAGGTAGCAGGGGCTGTCTCCCAGCTCCCTATTGTGGCCCTGATGCTTTGGCTGCTCGCGGCCTATGGAAGGGAACAGGACGGAGACAGAGGGCAGACGAAGGGGAGCCCGAGACAGCACCTAAAGGCAAACAAGTGAGGAACAATTTTTAAAAAAAAAAAAAAAAAAAAAAATTAATTATCGGATTTAGTAAATCAAAATGGGGAGGCTTCCTTACTCACCTTGATAAGGCTTAGAGCTATAGGGCGGTATCAGTAGCAGCTATAGGCTGCGTGGCCGTGCTACAGGTCTTGTGCAAGATCATGGAGGGCCTGTGGGGCACGGGCGATTCATATTGATCATTGCTGTGCTCACAAGCACATGTGGCGCTACTTCTTACGAGGGCCACCTCCTCTCCATTGGAACACCAGCAGACCTTTGCCTGTCCCTAGCCAGATCGATCTTGGGTCTCTGACACCGACTCCGACCAAAGGTATAGGCAGATGATGGTGGTCGCAGGCTCTCATTCGACGTAGCTCCAGCAGGGATTGGGTGGAGGAGGTCAATTTTTGTAAACACCAGTGTACCACACAGGTGTCTGGGGCGGTTAGAACAACCGTGCGCTGGAACTACGCTCACCCCTCGTCCCCGGGCTCCCACCAGCATGGGCCCCCCGCTGGGTCCTCACCATGATAAAAGTGACACATTGGACAGAGTTACGACAAAGCAGATAGAAGAAGCAGGGGAACAGAGGAGAATGATGTGAATTGGGACCACCCAGCAATACCTAGCCACACCGCACACTGATCTGAAACCACAGAGATGCTGAGTCCGCCGGGGGCCTCGTGGGAATGGCAGCAGCCAAGCCACAACAAGCTCAGACCAAAACAGAGAAAGAGTTCATCCCGGGGGACTGAGAACAAACTGGGCCCCAGGAGGGGTTTAAGCACATTAAGTGATCCTCAGCCAGGGATGCTCTGCAGATTTCCAACAGACTCTGATTGTTTTCAATGAACGGGACCCCCCCCCCCCCCCCCCCCCCTCATGACAGTGACCTGACAGCAATCAGAGATCCTGAAAAGTAAAGGTTATCAGTGTGCAGTGATTAACCCCTTACACACCATTGCAGGTGGGATGCAACTTGAGACAAACTTTCAGCTGAGAGGTGGCCCCGACCACGACAACCTTTCCGCCATTTGGAGTGGGCAAAACATAATTGTACATACATATAATGTATATAGGCTGTATGAGTGAAAAAAAAAAAGAGATGTAGTTCCTGCTACTCTTGGCACGATTGTCCCTCTGCGCGAGAGATGCATCATAAGAAGCCCCACGGATATAGGCAACGAAATCCAAAAAAGAAAAGAAAAAACAGATGTCCCGCGTCTCAGGGACTGTGCAGATAAAAAAAAGTCTTTATTTCTTATTTCATACTAAAATCCACAAACGGCAGGGCAAAGGTGGGTGGCCAAGTGATGGTGACCTACGCGTTTCGCCTCTCTCAGGGCTTAACTGGTCTGTAACATAAACCTAACAGCTTTCAATTTAAAAACCCCCGCTTCAGTGATGAGTGTGACGTCACAGTCAGTGACAAGGCTCACGTGACCGGATTGTGTCACGCCCACCCGGAAGCGTGGTTATCCTTACTTCTAATGTACAGCTTCTTAATGAATTTTGATACACGCCTATACCGGTGGTGGGGTGACACAAATTACGGTCACGTGAGCTTGTACACGTGGACTGTGACGTCACACGCCCATCACTGAAGCGGGGGTTTTTAAATGAAATGTCTGTTAGGTGATGTTAAAAGACCATGATGAAGCCTGAGAGGGGCGAAACGAAGCGTAGGTCACAATTCACTTGGGCCACCACACCTTTGCCATCCCGTTTGTGGATTTTTATTGAATCGGCTGTCTGAGGTATCCATTGTGTATATGAGGTCGGAATTCACCCAAACAAGACCCATATGTCTATACTTAACAACGGAGGGCCATTTCGTGGTGTGTGGATAGTCCCTTATTTACAATGTCTTTGTACCTGTTCTCTAGGGGGGATTGCTGGTCGCGTGTGACAAGTTTGGGAAAATGGGTGAATTGAAGAAATCCTTTAGGAAAACACAGGCATATTATGGTTTCCCCATTACTTTACGGGTTTTTACTACCCCGCACGCCGCATAGAGGAACAATGTTATAGTGTTGGAACAGCCAGCTCCCGCACATTTACTATAGTCTCAGTGCTGAGTTCTGGCGTGTCTAGAGCACCAAAAAAAACGTTGCCAGTTACGACTAGTGCTCTAATGGTCGGAACTGGTGATTGTTACCGACTGTATTTCCAAGAGCAGGAGCCAGTTCTCATTAGCAGATAGGGGGGTGGTTAGTGCTGACATTATAAAAAACTAGTATTATATATTTCATTTGTCTTCATATGTACTTCGCCTTGGTGGTTGTCATTCATAAAAGAATAAAGACAGAAAACTAGTAAAAGGCACGGACACAACTTCTTTGCATTTGAGAACAATCTTTATAAAATTTTTAGACCCTCCTCCATGGACAGACACGGCGGCCTCCAGTGGCTGTACCAAATTGGGATGCAAAAAACAGGAATGCAAAAGGGCATATGGAACCACAAAAAAAAAAAAAGTAAATAGTCTATTGGCAATTAGAATAAAGTGATTGGGTTGGCCTTTACAATTCTTTCTAGGTACACTGTTAGGAGGGGATTACAAAGGGGTAACGCATCTCAAGATGAGACCCTATCGGTCATAAAACCAATTGTGGGCAGGACAGAGTAGTACCTAAGTATAATTGTCAAACAAAACATGTGGTCCGCTCACCTGATGGAGAAGGCATTGTAGCACCTGGAAAGACTCCAACGCACGCATCACTCTGGCCCCAGAGTAACGTGCGGATTTAGCAGTGAACGACGAACGCAAGGAAAAAATCTCTTCATATGATCAGCTTAAAGGAGACACCAGGAATAAAAGTCTTAAGGCTTTATTGGTAAGTAAAACAAGAGAACATCAGGCCAGGGATACACATGTCACAGCATAGGGATGTAAAAGCATATGCTGTGACATGTGTATCCCATGGCCATGATGTTCCTGTTTTACTTACCAATAAAGCCTTGAAGATTTTATTCCTGGTGTCTCCTTTAAGCTGGATCATATGAAGAGATTTTTTCCTTCTTGTCGTTCACTGCTAAATATAATTGTGGCCTGACAAAGATGAACAAAATACGCTTAACTCAATGCAATGTAAGTGCATTAATAATGCCTCAAACAGAATGAACAATGGCCTCCCGATTTAGAAGGATATGGGGAAAAAAGGAGGCTTTCCCATATGGCCATTTTTAAAAATAAGGAAAATCGCTTTTGCTCATCATATGCCTCCGAGCAATAAGTGCACAACAAGGCATTCCCCAAACTACATTACACGGACAAACATTGTCCGGTCTCTGAAAATGCTATTAAAAATACTTTCAAGAGGATACCTAGACGGCGTTCACACAAGGAACTCATCAGTTGCCACTTAATTCAGGGGAAAATTAGGACTTTTCACTTTTCTACTTATTGTGATATATCCATTTAGCTTTCAGCGGGTCCTTCTTGGATACATCCGTATACACATTATTTCCCTGGATTGCCGAGAAGTATCTTTACCAGCATTAGCTTTTCTTGCTATTCATGTATTGTACTGACAGTGGCTGTGTGTGGATACTTTTCCTTGTGCCATTTTTTTGTTGTACATCCCACTACCTGTTTTTCTCTTGAAAGTATTTTTTTTTTGTTCTATAGCATTATTTTAGTCGCATTAATAAAAGTTTGTTTTTATAGTAATCATGTTTGATCATTTATTGATGTTTATGTCCATTGTTTCTTGGGTTATTGTGTATATTTGGATGCCTCTACAATCTAATTTTGGATCTCTGTGTTTTGGAAATTGCCCTTTTGCTAAAATTGTTTAAGTTGAATTGCTGGTTTCTACACAATGCGGCTGGTGGCGCACCACTGGCATTTACTGTTAAACGGTGAAAAGCCTTTTTTACTGGCAGAAATTAACCTGAGAGCCTTTTTAAAGTGCTCTTTAGTGTGAAGTTTTGGCCAACTGAAATGAAACCAAAAACGGATAATCCGCATTTCCATCCAAAAACTGTTCAAATCAAACTAAGAAATGAAAAAAAAAAAAATGCAGTTTAACTCAAATGTCCATTCTATTAGACAGTCAAAAAATGTTAGTTTTATGAGCACCAAAAACGAAATTATTTTGAAGTAAACAAACATCACAAAACAAGGCAACATCTAGAAATACCAACATAAGGACTAGAACTGCATTGCTTCACAATGGGAAAAAATTATATATCAAAAGTGACAAATGGAGACACTGTTTAAAGTAACTCAAGTAGACGCTTCAGCTTGAAAGTGGATCGGCTTGGGACAATCCTTGAAAGGGTTCCCATTTAAGCAAATCACTGATCGTATCTCAAGTGAAAAGCTATGAAACCTTCCAATAGGTTCTGTATCAATTCCTCACCATTTTCTAGACCGTAATTCTACAGAAAGCTTCATGGACAGATTTCGATCCACAGTAAACAATGGTCATGTGATGTTACACAGGTGCACAAGGTGAGTATCAGGGAGTGATCAAAGCTGTGTGTTATAACAAGTCATGCACTTGTGTGACATCACATGACCATGGAGCGGTTTTGCCCACATGAAGCATACCTGAAAGCTTTAAGTTAAGGATACAAAAAAGCATGAAGAATTGATGCACAACATATACTGGAAAATTTTTAATTTGCATTTTTTGTATAAAGAAAATAAATATTTTTTTTCATGAAATGGGAACCACCCCCCTTTAATAGGGATTTTAAACTTTCACAAGTTTAATAAAAAAAAAAAAAAAAAAGCCATCCAAAAATAAAGTGCTTTCTAAAGCAGCAAAATAGACCTACATGGTAGATGGAGGATAGTTAGTATTACATGGCCAACACTTACATTGTTAACATTCGTTTTTCAAGCTGGTTCACTTCGATACGCAAGTCTCTAATAATTTTCAAAATTTCGTCACACTTTACAGAAACTTGCTGGAACTGTTGTAAGATCAGGTCCAATGTAGAAGTTGTAGGATTGGCATGCAGGTCATGAGGTGTTTGACGTTCGCTGGGGATCGGCTCTAATGTAAGGGTCAGCACTTCTTCCCTTTCTCCAGGGTTACTCTGTGGGGCAATATAAAATGTGATTGAGGAAAACGCAGATGTAAATATTTAAATGAATTACCAGTTCCCCTACTTAAGGACACCCGACTTACACACGAACCCTAGTTTTGACTTAAATACAAACTGCCTGTATAGGTGACTTAATACACTAAGAAGTTTCTTCATTTGTACCTGTGATGGCTCCTCTGAAATTTCAGCTTGTAAGTTGGGGACGGCCCTCTCAATGGGGAACCACCCCCCTTTAATAGGGATTTTAAACTTTCACAAGTTTAAAAAAAAAAAAAAAAAAAAAAAAAAGCCATCCAAAAATAAAGTGCTTTCTAAAGCAGCAAAATAGACCTATACGGTAGATGGAGGATGGTTAGTATTACTTGGCCAACAATTACATTGTTAATATTCGTTTTTCAAGCTGGTTCACTTTGATACGCAAGTCTCTAATAATTTTCAAAATTTCGTCACACTTTACTGAAACTTGCTGGAACTGTTGTAGGATCAGGTCCAATGTAGAAGTTGTAGGATTTGCATGCAGGTCATGCGGTGTTTGACGTTCGCTGGGGATCGGCTCTAATGTAAGGGTCAGCACTTCTTCCCTTTCTCCAGGGTTACTCTGTGGGGCAATATAAAATGTGATTGAGGAAAACTCTGATGTAAATATTTAAATGAATTATCAGTTCATGTGGTCCCCTACTTAAAGAGAACCCGTCATGCAAAATAACCCCCCTAAACTAAATAGATTTTCATAAACTGCCATTAGAGAGCATTGCCTCTATCCCCTCATTGTCCCTCTACATGCCTGTAAACCTAAGCAATGGGGTCCTAAAGCTGTATGCAAATGACCTGTGAAATGTCCAATGAAGCATTAGCATATTCAAGCTGTCCACCTTATTCATGAGTGGGAGGCAGAGCCACACCCCCCAGTGCTTGACTGACAGCCTGTATAATGATGTGCTTCCTGGTGCTGGTGCCCCCTACAGCCTGTGTGTGCATGTGTGTGTGTTTAGGAGAGATACAACAGCTCCAGGCAGCCATGTTATAGCAGAACATGTCAGATTCATGTGTAGCTGATGTCTGTGTCTCTCACCTGTATATTAGGAGGATGCAGCATGTCAGCAGATGCAGCACACACTAGCCATGCTTTACTATACATTACACACAGACATGAGCAGGGGGAGGAGAGGGGAGGGGCAACAGGGGTGACATCACTGCCTCTGACCATGTGACCAGCCTCATTTACATGATAAAGAATAGATGATTTTACAATGAATAATGTATGAAATAACTAGATAAAGGCTGGGATGGGATCCTTGTGATCTGCTCCAACAGGTAGTAGTGACAAGTGACACAGACCTGATGACAGGTGTCCTTTAAGGGCACCAGACTTACAGACGAACCCTAGTTAAAGACTAGCACCTTTGCCCACTGTGACTTCCAGTGAAGCTGTCTGAATGCTTGACTATAGTCCCAGACTGGATTGTTCAGCTGTAAGGGGTCTGTAATTAAGTTTTATTGATAATCAATGGTCTAATTGTGCAATTTTAAAACTACAATTATCACTGGGGCAAAAAAAAAAAAAAAATTGTCTTGATCTACAATTATAAAATATACAGTTTCGACTTAAATACAAATTGCCTGTATAGGTGACTTAATACACCAAGAAGTTTCTTTATTTCTACCTGTGATGGCTCCTCCGAAATTTCAGCTTGTAAGTTGGAGACGGCCCTCTCAATGTTCTCTGCATTAGGATGCTGGGATCGTTCTAATTATTCGAGAGGATAAAGTGTAAGTTTCTGCTTGGCTTCTAACAGGTCCACCAAGTTTTCAGTTTGGTTTTTGTGCACTTACTTAATGCGATCTTTCGACGAATTGCACAAAGCAAAGGATATTGGTGGTTTTTCAAGTAATTGTACCGCTTTAGGATCTCAAGCGGTGTATGCTTGGTTCCAAACTTCTGATATAAATGTTTAGAGAGATCTTTGAGGATTTTGGCCTTCCTGTGGATCTCTGCACGACGGCTGGCATCCTTGTAGCCCATTTTTGTAAAGCTCTTTTGGGTGAAATGCTTTGGCCCTCTTTTTCAGAAGAAGCAACCTTTTAAAAAAAAATTTTTTATAATTTTTTATAGAGAAAAATATAAGTCTTGTTTATTTAGAATCTGCCCTTTAACATTATTAACCCCTTGCCATAAATGGATGTACTATTACTGCGTCCTGTGGCAAGGAGTATGTAGAAGGTTCACAGGCTGAGCTCTCTCCATACATGGTGGGTGTTTGCTTCATATTACAGCAACCACCCACTACTAACATTTTTTGTCTTGATGGCACTGATAGCGGATCTTAACAATTAAACACTGCTGGCCTATGTGGGCCGCCATACTGAAGGGGATCGTCCATCCCCACACCTACAAGATGCACTGATGTTGGCTGCACAGCCAACTTCCAATGTACTGTGGCTATGACATCGCCCACTGAGCAATGTAGCAGAGATAGCAAGCTGGACATAAACTGATGTGAGCTTGACTTTAGTGCATCACCCTTTTCCAGGTTGAGCTACAGATGCAGAGGGTGCATGTACTTCTTCAAAGTGAAAGTCACCAGCAGCTTCTTCTATATTCAGCTGTCAGGCTGAAGGGGGGCTTACTTTAAACACCTATATCTCCTGAACCCTTGCACATAGAAACACAATTCTAGTGTCTCCTCTATGCATGATATATATGATATATGTTTCTCTGTGTCAGGGTTCCAGAGATATGACCGTTTGAAGTTGGTCACTGTCATGACATTTATAAATGTCCTTTCTGCACAGGAAAAATTCAATATTGTGGTGCAGCAAAATGTACTAATAGGAGGTGCAAAGTAGAACACCCCAGTCTTATACTTATCTTTGCCCAATAATAAAAAAAAAATTCTTTAATCTCCCCCATGGTGCTTATTCCTGACTGCATGCATTTTAGAGGAAACAAATGCCTTTGGGCCACATCCTCCCTGTTCGCATTTGAAAACACAGTTGAAACAAAACGTCTGAATGCGTCATTACATTATGTTAACATTGCATTTATATCACATTTCAATGAATGCAATGTTAACATAAAGCTGCATTCACACAGCTGTGGGCTCTCCTGGACAAGCACATGGCCGGAAGGGGAAGGGTGCAGAGCTCATCACCTCTTCCATAGGAACACGAGCGGCCGGGCCCCAACACAGTCAACGCAGTTACACACAACGCGACATGATGACCTAGGCCTCGGAGACATAGAAGTCTATGAGGGTAGGGATCAGGCCACAAATTATGCCCCTGAATGGTCACACGAATGCCCCGTAATACACATTGATCATAGTCTGGTCTCCTGATATTTCCTGGTGGCCAGCAGAACAATGCACAGCACTGCCAGGGTTCAGGTGCAGGCTAATGGCAGTGCAGCAACGCCCTGAAGCGTGACATGGCACCTGCATGACATGGCACCTGCACACCCAAGTAGCCTAGAGGGGGAAGAAGTGGCAAGACCCGGCCTCTGCGCACAAATCACAGCTTGCGTGCTGTATTTTCAGGTGTACAAGCGGTGATAAATCTCCCCATAGTGTTAACAAAAAAAACAAACAATTGAATGCTTTACAAAACGTTAACAAATGTAACATGAGCTCACAGCCCAAAGGCTGCATTCACACACTGAATTGTGTTTCAAAATGCATTTCAACTGGAAAGGACTCGTCCCGATCATGTGTTTTAATTAAAACACATCCGGTAAAAAGCACCACACGTTATGTGAGCCCCTGCCCATTCTGTTTGAATTGCGTCTCAAGATGCAATTCAATGAGAAGGAGTGCGTGCAGCAGTGGTCAGTTTGTGCTCGTGGACTGTGCCGGGTCACGTTTCGCAGTAGCAATGAATGGTAATCATTACAGTATCAGCGCTGCATATCTGTATGATGAAAGGAATCAACTCATTACAGAAAAAAATCCTTTTGCATATTTAGAAAGCTCAGGGTGCTGTCACACATAACGTTCTTGGACCATTTTAAAGCATGAGTGTTCAGCCCGTTTAAGAACGGTCCAAAAACGGTCTAAGCACACTCAGACTTAGTTCACATTTTTGAATTGCATAACTATTGCATGGAAATGGTGCCAAAATTGCTATATTAATGTAAATGATATAAATGTGTGAAGTCGCCTAAGGCTGTGTTCACACATTCTGATTTGAGACGCAATCCAAGGGCTTCCCCTGTAATCACATAGCGAGGTAATGTTGCATTTCCATCATGTTTGCTAAATGCAAAGTTACCTCAACATGTGGTCAAGAGGGAAGCCCTTGGATTGTGTCTCAAAACAATCAAAACCAGGAACGTAACTTGAGGGGGTGCAGAGGTAACAGTCGCACCAGGGCCCAAGAGGTTTAGGGGGCCCTCATGGTGTCACTTTCAAATATGAGAAGACTATTACTATAAACCATACATTATAGTCAGGGGCCTGACACAGACTTTGCACTGGGGCCCCATCAGCTTCTAGTTACGTCACAGATCAAAACGCAACATGTGAACACTGCCCAAGACAACACATGTGTCAACAGAAAGGAATATACTTTAGGGCCAAGCCCTTCCATGTGTTATTGCAAGCTCCACATGTTACTGTGGCCTAATAATGCACATACAATAGAGACGTCACATTAATACTGCACATGAATACATATAACATACAGATACTGCAAACACATAGATGCAATACATGACACAATCACACCGTACACAGTTGCTTCCTTACACTTTGCCCCTGTGGAGGGAGAAATCTTCTCAGTAGATCTGTGCTCCCCCAGGTCAAGTGCAAATTCTCATCTTCAGAGTTGATGATATAAAGTGAGAAGGAGACGCCCAGGAAGTACCAACACTTTCTGCTTCCTGTGATGTGAGTTGGGAGCCCCTCCCCCAAGTCTAAGTCCAAGTGCTCAAATGGACCTGGTCCTTCTGTTCACTTGGATTTAGCTTACTCTATATAAGGATTCTAAAACCTAGTTGTTTAAAGGGGTTGTCCACTTTCAGCAAATAATTGATATTGTCTTTTTAAAGAAAAGTTATCTAATTTACTAATATACTAGGGAGTATCAATTCCTCACGATTGTCTAGATCTCTGCTTGCTGTCTTTCTATAGAAAGCTAATATGTTTACTCCAGTGAATAGAAATCTGTGCATGGTGATGTGATGGACATGCAGGTGCACAAGGCGTTATTATCACAGAGAGTCGGCGCTGACTTCTATTCACTGGAGTAAATGGAGAAGCTTTCTATAGAAGGGCAGCAAGCAGAGATCTAGAACACCATGAGGAATTGATACAGAAAGTATATTGGCAAATTGGATCACTTTTCGTTACACAAACAATATCAAATATTTGCTGAAAGTGGACAACCCCTTTAAAGAACCAGGTCCCTCTACCAACTACGAAGAGAAAGGAAAACACGGTCCAGCCAGGCTCCAAACACCAAAAGCTTCTTTATTTAGTGCATATTAAAAGTATGGCACCCCACTCAGATAGACAAAATGCCATACATGCGTCTAGTTGGAAGTCTAAGATAAAGAAACTGTATACCGGGTAAAAGGGTTTTTTTGACAACAGAGGGGTCCGGGATGAGAAGGAATCCTGTCGGTACCACAATCCTACATGCCAAATCTCAACATCCGCCCCATACCATCCAGGCCATCCCTGTAAGAGAGCTAACAAGGGTGAGGCGTAATTGCAGTAATATCTCTTTCATAGTGAAGCATCTCAAGTTTGCAGTAGATTAAGAAATAGAGGTTATCCAAACCGGACATTGGAAAGAGCTTACAATAGAGCCCTCAATAAAAATAGATATAACCTCATACACCCACAACGACCTAATCACTCAAATTATAACCGCAATAGCAACCCCGACTCCTTTTACATCCCTACTTTGGTTTTGCAGTTCAGCCCACAGTTCAAAGCCATCTCTAACATTGGGACTCAGCATATCCCCTTACTGAAAACAGATCCTGCACTCGAGAACATCCTCAAAAATGGCTGTCGGATAGTTTGTAGGAGAGGCCAAAGTCTAGGAAATTTATTATCCCCTTCCCTCTTTTCCACACACCCTAAACCTACGTGGCTGTCTACCAAAGGTTTCTTCAAATGTGGAGCCACTCGTTGCCAAACCTGTAAATTTGTGGATAATAGAAAGAAAATGTTTTTCTCAAGTGATGGCAAGAAGCAATTTGCTATCAAAAAATTCATTCACTGCAATTCAGACAATGTAGTGTATATCATACACAGCAATGTGTGCAATCTCATGTACGTTGGACACACATCCCGCAGGTTTAAGTTCAGGTTTTTGGAGCATGTACGGGATATTATGAACCCTATGGGTCGGAATTTATCCGGTGCATCGCTGCATTTTGTCACAATTCACAATGGAGATGTTCGTTCCTTGACTACCTATGCCATAGAAAAAGTCCATGTGAATATTAGGGGTGGCAATTTGGCAGCTCGTTTGGCCAGTAGAGAGGCTTTCTGGATTTTTTCCTTGGAAACTCGTTTCCCGCAAGGTCTCAATATGAGAAGGGAATTAATGTATCATTACTAATTCTATGATATGCCTGTCTCTTAAGCTCTAATGTATTTCATGCCACATGATACTCGATTAGCACTGCTTTATACCACTGCAGTTTATCTGGTATCCTTGTTGTCCTTTGTCTATGCTCACCTTTTAAAGTTATGCTTTTTATTATTCCCAGTGTCTAAATTGTTGATTTTACCAATCTATATTTTGTTGCTATTCTAATATTGTTTACTCTATTTGCCCTAGATCTAATGGCACCTACCGTGACGTCTGGGGGAGTTTTCTCGGTTGCGCCGCGAGGATCCTCGCCGTTTGCCCGGACCTTTTGTTCCTGTGGTTTCCGTCCGGGATCTCCGCTGCGGTACTGACAGGATTCCTCCTCGTCCCGGACCCCTCTGTTGTCAAAAAAACCCTTTTACCCGGTATACAGTTTCTTTATCTGGGACTTCCAACTAGATGCATGTATCTACAGGTTACCAAGCAACCCATAGCGTGACACATGACAAGACCATGTGACCCAGACGTGTCACGTGATTCAAGCCACGTGATCGAATGCGATTTGTCTGTGATGCCGGGATTGGGTTGTTCATTTTTTCGGACTCCCTAAACTTGTGTGACAAGATAAGATGTTTTTGGTTATTTTCTAACCCGATTAATCATTGCTGTACCACTAAATGTCCGATATAAATGTCATGTTTTACTACCATGCTTTATTGCAGGTGGGCGGTAACGGAAGTGTCTGGGGTGTTGGGGAAGGGGAGGTGCCTTTGTTTGCACTGGGCTTTAAATGTGTGACTATGTCTTTGTAATGTAGCCATGATTAAGGACGGGACCAACGTCCGAAATGCGTAGGCATTTTGTCTATCTGAGTGGGGTGCCAAACTTTTAATATGCACTAAATAAAGAAGCTTTCGGTGTCTGGAGCCTGGCTGGACCGTGTTTTCCTTTCTCTTCGTCTTTTATCTTTCTTACATTAAAGCTCATGTCCCCACTTATTTATCTGTTATTCAATGTCTCTGTACCAAAACAATGAAAATAACGTAATTCCTGGATTTATCTGATGACAGACACTCAAAGGTAGAATCTCCCCTGACAATATTGTTTCCATTGGGTTTCTATTATGATACCCATCATTTTCCTATGAAAAAAACCATGTATGTTGAGTTAGTGATAGAATAAACTATGAAGATTGAAGTTTTATCTCCAACGCATATGTAAATCCTAGCTCTTATGGATATTCTGAGGACTATATAATTGTAGATACATCACCGTCTCTATGTGGATGGGAAGTATCGTTTTCACGTCATTTCCCACCATCTTCCAGCCTCTTGTATTCTGCGCAGAAAATAAGCTCAATCATTTTTTTTGTGAGGTTTTGCAGCTCCTGGAGGTGGCGTGTGGTGACCTCTCCTTCTATAAACTAAGTATAGTTTTCGTAGGATTTTTCACATTGGTGTCACCCCCTGTGTTTATAACTGGATCTTATATTTGTATCATTATTTCTATGCTAAAAGTCAATTTTTCACGGAGTAGAGCTAAAGCCTTCTCCACCTGCGCCTCCCACCTCACTGTGGTGTTTCTGTTTTTTGGGACCAGTATGTTCATGTATATAGGACAAACAAGAAGCTTTTTGTCTTATCAAAAATATATTGCACTCATTTATATGGTTGTTACACCCGTGCTTAACCCTTTCATCTACAGTCTGAGAAACAATGATGTGAAAGAAGCCTTCAGGAGAAACTTAACCAGATGTTCTGCACTGCAACTTTAAAAGTTCTTTTCATATTGCAATTATTGCGTAAAATTTCCATTTGAACCCATATGCTAATGAAGTCCTGACACCAGCACCCACATAACTGTGATTTGTGATTGGGCCACTGCCCTAATTGATAGATCAGCAGGAGAAATTCCCTTGTGAGAAGCATCGGGTGACAATAGAAAGGAGGGAAATGAATTAGGAAGGAACAGCACGACCTTGGTGAACAAAATGGCTCATTAGAATACAGATTACATAGGAAATAACATGTAAATGGTATAATTGACACAAATAATAAAGGGATATTGTAGATCATGCTCTTCTCTACAACTTGTTACAGGTATATAATAACTAGAAATTTTGGAACGAGACAAATTTGTTAAAATTTGGCTCGTCCCGATTTGCCGAATTTTTTGAAAAAATTTGATTTGACCTGAATCGAATCATGGCGAATCACATTAAGAAACAGGTATTTGGAGCAACTGCCAGCAGAAGTGTGGCATCAGGTTGGTGGCAGTATCAGAATAGTGGCTGAGGCAGGTAATTTGAATCCAGACTCATTTTTCAACATTTGGGGGAGGTGTCATGGCTAATCTGATGCATAAGGCATTGGTGTGTTGAAATCCTGGCCGATCCAAGCCTGATTCATCTTGACAAAGGTCAGTTTCTCTGCATTATGGGTAGACAACCGGATTCTCCTTGGGGTGCCGATGGGCCCCGCTGCACTGAACACTCGCTCTGATGCCATCAAGTTTGGCTGCCCAGTAATCCAGGGGATCCTCCATCTGGGTTGTTAAAGTGCTGTCCAATTATGCCACCACCTGATGGTGCAGGGTCTGCTCCATGTCCTGCTGCTGCTGGCGGCGGCTACCCTCCTCACTAGGTCGGTGAAGGAAGCTGCTCGATAAGGACTCCAGACTTAAGCTGCTGCTAGTGGTGCTGCTATTGCTCTTAACCCCCATCTCCCCTAAGCATCCATGGTGTAGTACATGAGTGATCACTGCCAGAAATCCCTCGGTCAGACCTTACAGAGAATAGACAATGGCAGCGGCCAACTGTCTTTTCAATATTTCTCTATAGTACGCCAGTTGTTCCTCCCTCTCAGCATCTAAAAAAAGTCACCCATTTTGGACCGGTAGCGAGGGTCCAAGAAGGTGGAGAGACAAAAGTCATCCCTATGCCGGATGTTGACTATTCAGCTAGTTAGGCAAAGCAGCATGCTGCGGGCCATCTGTGCAAGGGACTCTGAGGGACTCCCGGCCTCCATCTGCACTGTATACTGCCACGGTGCTTCTGGGCCATTTGCTTTGTCTTCTACCTCCTCAGGATGCTCCTGCTCCTCCTATCTTGTCACCTAAGTGGAAATACCTCTGATTTCACCAGACTCTGCTTGTGCTCCAATGTCCTCCTCCAGTTCAGCCCCCACTGGACTCATATGGCTATGAGAAGCAGTCACCACTTCTCCAGTGCCCTGACCAGACAGATTTTGCAGCATGAGTTCCAGGACATGAAGCCGTGGAATGATGTTATTCCTCCCGGAGTCCTGGTGACTGACAAATAACCTGGCCTCTTCAAAGGGCCTGAGCAATCGGCAGATGTCACGCATGAGCTGTCAGTAGTAGACATCAAAGTTACACAGGGGAGTACTCCGGCCCGTTTGCATCATCAAAAAATCATTAATGGCTTTTCTCTGTTCATACATGCAGTCTAACATATGGAGGCTGGAATTCCAATGGGTGGAATCATCGCATATTAGACTATGTTGGGAGGCCATTCTGCCATTGCAACTCGAGGAGGGTGTGCTTGGCTTTGTAACAATTGCTGAAGTGCATGCACAGTTTCCTAGACATTTTTAGAATGGTTTCAAGATGGGTGGAAGACTTGAGGAACCTGTTTCCAACCAGATTGAACACGTTCCTCCATGCAGGGCGCATGGACCATCCCTCCACAGTGCAGCATGGACACCATGTTCCTCCCATGGTCTTTCACCATGGTTCTGATTTTAAGTAGTCGCGGAGAAAGCCTCAGATTCATTTCTTCTTGCATGACGCGGAGCAGTTCCTCCCCTCTGTGACTTCGCTCGCCCAGGAAAACCAGGTGTAGAGCCGCATGACACTGCTGTGCCCTGCACGTGCGGTATGATGGATCATCACTTAGACGTGTGGAGGCTGCGAGGGTGGTGGAAAAGGAGGAGGAGGTGGACCCTGGAGCAGCAGTTTGACAATGTGGAGGAGAAATCGGCGTCTCTTGTTCAAGTTGTTGGTGTGGATGGGCGGGAAGCACATTCATCCAGTGGGCCGTAAAGGCCATATACTGGCCCTGACCGTAGTTAAAGCTCCACACTTCCGCGCTGCCGTGCGCCTTGGAAGAAACTGATAAGCTCAAGGACTAGCCCACCTTCTGTTCTACATATTTGTGAAGGGCTGGCACTGCCTTTTTGGAAACAAAATTTCAGCTTGGAATTCTTCACCTCAGGTTCGGTACAAACCATTAGTTCTCTGAAGGGTGCAGAGTCCACGACTTGGAAAGGAAGAGGCTGCAGTACCAACAACTTTGACAAGAGCACCGTCAGCTTCTGCACCTTAGGATGGCTGGACGCATAGAGTTGTCTCTTTGTAATCGCCTCGCTCAACGACTGCTGGAGCCATGCGTAGTGAGGAGCAGGAGCATCCGGACCTGGAGATGATGTCAAAGAGAAATAGCAGATGGAGCAACTGGCAGCAGATGTGTGGCATCAGGTGGGTGGCAGCATCAGAATAGTGGCTGAGGCAGGTACTTTGAATCCATACTCATTTTTCAATGTTTGGGGGAGGTGTGATGGCTAATCTGATGCATAAGGCATTGGTGTGTTGAAATCCTGGCCGATCCAAGCCTGATTCATCTTGACAAAGGTCTCTCCACATTATGGGTAGACAATCGATTTCTCCTCGGCGTGACGATGGGCCTGGTCGCACTGAACACCCGCTCTGATGCCATCAAGTTTGGCTGCCCAGTAATCCAGGGGATCCTCTATCCCAGTAATCCAGGGATGACAGCCATGACAGTGTGTGGACTAAATTCCATTGCATTTTTTGATTTAATTCTCATCTTTCTCGGTAATCTCTTCCTCCTTTATATTCAGCCTCATCTCTGCATCAACATAACATTCACATGTGAATTACACCAAACTAACAGAATCTAAGAAATCCTTCTACATTTATGAGGGAGAATTGTTACATTTAGTTTCTTAGATGCAGCATTTGAAGCCAAAAGGAGATGTTTAACATAATAGGTAAGAACTAGAGATGAGCGAGTATACTCGTCCGAGCTTGATGCTCGTTCGAGTATTAAGGTACTCGAAACGGCTCGTTGCTCGGACGAGTATTTCCCCTGCTCGAGATCGAGCATTTAATAAAAAAAACACAGTGAAGAACAATGAAGTATAGAATAAAAACAGTGAACACAGTGAATACAGGATCATTTAAGTGAAAAACACAGTGAAAAACACAGTGAAGAATAGTTTACAGATGTTCGGCACATCTGCTTACTTGTCGGAAGATATGCGCGGAACGGTGCGAAGAAAATAGTATGTGAAGAACACGGTGAGCAGGACAGAGACACCAGGGAGCAGCACAGAGACACCGGGGAGCAGCACAGAGACACTGGGGAGCAGCACAGGCAGGCACAGAGACAGCGGGGCAGCGACAGGCACGGAGACCTCGTGGGCAGCGGCAGGCACGGAGACATCGTGGGCAGCGGCAGGCACGGAGACATCGTGGGAAGCAGCGGGCACGGAGACAGCGGGGCAGCGGCGGGCACGGAGACAGCGGGACAGCGGCAGCACGGAGACATTGGGGCAGCGGCACAGAGACATCGGGAAGATCCTGTGTTCACTGTGTTCACTGTTTTTATTCTATTCTTCACTGTTCTACACATCTGCTAACTTGTCGGGAGATAATATACACGCGGAACAGTGAAGAATAGATTGCAGATGTTTGCATACATCTGATCACTTATCAGAAGACATTCTTTTTCAATTAAATAACACATTTTATTCCCGAACCATAGTCGATCCATACCCGTTGTCATATGACTACGCTAATTGTGAGATGACCACACGTCTTGGCAGTATACTGTGATGCTACAATAGCACGTCTGGCATATACTACATGCGCCCGGGACCAGTGATGGTAGACGGTAGGCACGTCTCGATAGGCTACGGGAGTCCCGAAGGACAGAACCTAAATTAGCCAACAAGTGAGGACATTTAAAAAACAAAAAAATAGAAAAAAATTAATTTAGGGATGACTGTAAATCAATAATGGTTGGCAGGCACTTCCTTACTAACAGTGCTTAGCCTGTCGGACGTAGACAGCTATAGTGGCTGCCTACAGGTATTGCAAGATCAGCGGGCCTGTGGGGCCGGGCCGATTCAATTTGATCATTGCTGTGCTCACAAGCCAACTGTGGCGACTACTTCATACAGGGGCCACCTCTCCCAGACTGCCGCGAGAACATTGCTGTCCTTAGCCAGATTGATCTGGGTCTCTGCACTGACTCCAGACCAGGTATAGGCAGAGATGGTTCGCAGGGACCTCATGCGTAGGCAGCAGGAATAAAAAAAAAAAATAATGGATTGGTGGAGGAGGTGCAGATTGTACAACCAGGTACCACACAGGTGTCGGGGCCGTAGAACCGTGCGATGAAGTCGCTCCCCCCTTCCCCGAGCCCCACATTTGATCAGGAGCCCGCTGGATCTCACCATGTACTATTGTGCTCACACAGCCAAAGCATGCAATACCTAGGCCACATCTGCCAAACCGACTGAACACAGAGATGCTGAGCCGCCGGGGCCTCGATGGAATGGTCAGCAGCCCTAGAGCCACATAAGCAGCTCAACCCCAAACAGAGAACAGAGATCATCCCGGGGACTGAGATAGCAAATGGGCCCCAGGAGGGGTTGCAATGTATCATTCATAGTGATCATCAGCCAGGGATGCTCTGAAGATTTCAACATGACCTCTGATGTTTTCGAATGAAAGGGACCCAGCCACCACCCCCACCCTCATGACAGTGACCTGACAGCTCAGAGATCCTGAAAAGTAAGTTATTCAGGTCAGTGATTAACCCTTACACACCATTGCAGGTGGATGCAACTTGACAAACTTCAGCTGAGAGGTGGCCCCGACCACCTTTTCCGCCATTTTGAGTGGGCAAACTATCTTGGACATACATATATGTCTATAGGCTGTATGATGGAATACTGATGAGATGTAGTTCCTGCTCACCTTCTGGCACGATTGTCCCACTCTGCGCGAGATGCATACCAATGAAAGCCCACGGACTTATAGGCACGAATCCAAAAAAGAAAAAACGATGTCCGCCTCGCTCCAAGGGAGTGCAGATTAAACAAAGTCTTTATTATATTCATATAAAAATCCACATAACGGCAGATGGCAAAGGGTGGTGGCCCAGTGATGGTTGAACTACGCGTATTAGCCCTCTCTCAGGGTTCAATCATGGTGTTTAACATACACTAACAGATTTCATTTAAAAACCCGCTTCAGTGATGGAGTGTGACGCTCACAGTCCGTGTGCATGTCACGTGACGGATTGTGTCACAGCCCACGACAGGTATAGCGTGGTTCACTTAAGTCCTATTACAGTTCTTAATGAATTTGATACCACGCTTATACCGGGGTGGGTTGTGACACAACGGTCAGCAGTAGAGCATGTGTAGCTCACGTGACTGTGACGTCACACGCCATCACTGAAGCGGCCGGTTTTTTAAATTGAAATGCTGTTAGGTGTATGACTGTAAGACCAATGATTAAGCCCTGAGAGAGGGCGAACGAGTAGGTCACCATCACTTGGGGCACCACACCTTTCCATTGCCGTTTTGTGGATTGATATGAATAGGCTGGTATGAGTGTATACATTTGGGTAATGAGCGAATTCACACAAACAAGACCCCATATGTTATACTTACAAAGCGAGGGTCCATTCGGGTGTGTGATCTTCCCATTTACAAACTGTTACTCTGTACCGATTCTCTAGATGTGGTCGCCTGACAGTTGGAAAATGGGTGAAGGAAATCCTTTAGAAAAACACAGGTCATATTAGTGTTTCCCACATTACATTTACGGGTTTTTACTCCCGCACGCCGCTATGACCATCATGTTTATAGTGTTGAAGCCCAGTCAACCACATTACTATAGTCTCAGTCTGAGATTCTGCGTAGGCTACGTAGCATCAAAAAACTTTGCCAGTTGACCTAGTCTACTGGACGGACTGGTGGATTTTACGACTGATATTTTCCAAGAGGCAGGAGCCGCCCTTAGCAGTGTATGGCGCGTGGTAGTGCTGACATTATAAAAAACTAGTCTGGAATACTTTCATGAGCGTAATACTATACTTCGCCTTGGTGGGTTGTCATTCATAATAAAAAACCTAAGACAGAAAACCTAGTAAAGGCACTGACACAACTTCTTTGCATTTGAGAACATCTTTATTAAACATTTTAGACCCTCCCTTCTTTTTCTTTTTTCCCTCCTCCTGTCTCCAGGAGACGACACGGACGTGCCTACGTAGTGGCGTACAAAATTGGGAGCAAAAAACAGGATGCCCAAAAATGGGCATTGGAAAAAACAAAAAAAAAAAAAAAAAAAGTAAAAGTAAAAGTAAAGGTTTAACTAGATTGATGCAATTAGATAAGTGATTTGGTTGGCTGGTCCTTTACAATTCTTTCTAGTACACTTTTAGGAGGAGGAACAAAGGCGCGAGAAGTACAAGAGTTGGAGAACAATTTATAGATGTAGACCAATGGCATGATAGCAATAGATGATAGGACGAGTACCTAAATATAATTGTCAAACAACAACAAAGTGGTCATCACGAGAGGCGAGGAGAAGCTTTTGTAGCACCTGGAAGACTCACGACACGGATCACTCCTTGGCCCCGAGAGAAGAGTATAAACGTGAATTAGCAGTGAGACAAGAAGGAAAAATCCTCTTCGATATGTCACCAGCTAAGGAGACACCAGGAATTAAGAATCTTCAAGGCTTATTGGTTAAGGTAAAACAGAGAAACATCATGGCCATGGGATACACATGTCACACCAAGCGCCATGTCCTACAGCATATGCTGTGACATTGTATGTTATCCCATGGCCAGATGTTCTGTTTACTACCATAAAGCCTTTTTGAAGATTTTTATCTGGTGACACTCCTTTAAGCCTGATATATGAGAGATTTTTTCTTCTTGTCGTTCACTGCTAAATACATAATTGTGGCCTGACAAAAGATGAACAAAATATTAAACTCAAGTGCAAAGGTAAGATGCATTAATAAATCTGCTCAACAGAAAAATGAACAAGTGGCCTCCCGATTTAGAAGGAATGGAAAAAAAAAGGGAGAAAAAATAAAGGAAAGGCTTTCCACATATGGCCATTTTTTAAATAAGGATAGGAAAATCGCTTTTGCTCATCATTGCCTCCCGATGACAAGAAGGTAACAAAAAACGAAGATGCAAAAAAAGCATCAAAGAATACACGGAAAAACAGTGTCACGAATGGTTTTTCTACTGAAAAGGAACTATGTATTTAAAAAAATCTTCAAGAGGGATACCTAGACGAGCGTTCAACAAAGGGACACTCATCAGTTGCCACTAGGGAAAGGGAATAGGGAAAAAAATTAGCGACTTTCACTGTTGCCTATGATTGTGAAATATCCATTTAGCTTCAGAGGGTCCTTCTTGGATACATCCGTATAACATTATTTCCTGGATTGCCGAGAAGTATCTTACCAGAATGCTTTAGGAACAGCGATTCAGGCCGAGGGTCGAGCCTTGTTGTGACTGACAGTGGTTGTGTTGTGGATACTTTCATCTTGTGCCATTTTTTGGTGGTAATCCCCACACCTGTTTTTCATCTGACAAGTATGGTTTGGGGTTGTCTATAGCATTATTTTTAGTCGCTAATTATAAAAGTTTGTTTTTTATAGTAATCATTGTTTTTGATCATTTATTGATGTTTAGTCCATTGATTTCTTGGTTGGGGATATTTGTGACATACATTTATTAATATTTTGGAATTGCCCTTCCCCCTCTTGCTACAATTGTTTTTAATTTGCTGTTACATCATCGCTGGTTGGTGTGACAATTGCCACTTATGTAACGTAAAGGATGTTGAGAAATTGTGATGGGAATTGTGTAAAATGATGTATGGGAAATGAATTTAAAGAAAATGAATTTTAATGAAGGTGAAGGGCGACAAGGAAATGTTTAATGGAACTGATAGAATCTATGGAAAGTAAGAAAAGAAAGGAACCTTGTTTTTTGACTGGCAGAGAGAAATTAACCGGGGAGAGCCTTTTAAGTGCTAGGTTTGTGGAAGGTGTTTGGCCAATACATGCAGTGAATGAAAACAAAAAAAGGTTGATTAATCACCATTTCCATCCAAAAAACTGTTCAAATCAAACTAAGAATGAAAAAAAAAAAAAATGCCAGTTTAGCTCAAATTGTCCCCATTCGATTAGACAGTCAAAAACTGTTAGTTTATGAGCCACTAAAAACGAACCCAATTATTGTGAAGTAGTAAACAAAACATACCAAAACAAGGCAAACATTCAGAATAGAAATACCACATAAGGATTAGACTGCTTCGCTTCACATGGGAGAAAAAAAAAATATATATAAAAGGGACAAATGGAGACACGTTTAATAGTGTAATCCTGACAAGTAGGACGCTAGCTTATGAACAAGTGGATCGGTTGGGACAATCCTTGGAAGGAGGGACGTTCCCATTAAGCAAATTACCTGATCGCACTCTCAAGTGAAAAGCCCTATGAAACTTCCAATAGGTTCTGTACGTTCAACTACATCACCATTTTCTATAGACCGTAATTCTACAGAAAGCTCATGGACCAGATTTCGATCCAAAGGAAACAATGGAAGTGAGTTACAAGGGGCCACAAGGGTGAGAATAGGGAGTGAGACAAAGCGTGTTGTTATAACAAGTATGCCATTGGTGTGACATCACAATGAACCAGTGGATGCGGTTTTGCCCACATGAAGCATACCTGAAAGCTTTAGTTAAGGATACAAAAAAGCATGAAAATTGATGCAACAACATATTACTGGAAAATTTATTTGCATTTTTTTTGATAAAGAAAATAATATTTTTTTCAGAAAGGGAACCACCCCCTTAATAGGGATTTTAAACTTCACAAGTAATAAAAAAAAAAAAAAAAAAAAAAGCCATCCAAAAATATAAAGTGCTTTCAAAGCAGACAAAATAGACCTACATGGTAGATGAGGAGGATATTTAGTTATTAAACATGCCAACACTACATTGTAACATGCGTTTTTCAAGTGTTCATTCGATACGCAAAGTCTCTACATAATTTACAAATTCGTCACACTTTCAGAAACTTGGGAGGAACTGGTTGTAGATCAGGTCCAATGTAGAAGTTGTAGGATTTGGCATGCCGGTCATGAGGGTTTGACTGTTCGGCTGGGATCGGCTTCTAATGTAAGGGGCAGCACTTTCTTCCCTTTCTCCAGGTTCTCTGTGCGGGAAATATAAAATGTGATTGAGGAAACGCACTGTAATATTAATGAATCCCGTTCCCTAATTAGGACACCCGACTTATACACGAACACCTAGTTTTGACTTAAATACGCAATAACTGCTGTAATAGGATGACTTAATACATAAGAAGTTTCTTCAATTTGTACCTGTGATGGCTCCTCTAAAATTTCAGCTTGTAAGTTGGGGACGGCCCTCTCAATGTCTCTTGCATTAGGATGCTGGGATATGTTCTAATTATTCGAGGGATAAGAGTAAGTTTGGCTTGGATTTACACTGAGGTCCACCAAGTTTTCAGTTGTTTTATGTGCACGTCCTTAATGCAATGCTTCCGACGAATTGCTACAAGCAAAGGATATTGGTGGTTTTTCAAGTAATTGTACCGCTTTAGGATCTCAAGCGGTGTATGCTTGGCTCCAAAATTCTGATATAAATGGTCTCATACACTGGTGCTGGAGACATCTGTAGTACTATAGCTTGGCCTTATGCGGATCTCTGCACGACAGGCTGGTCATCCTTGTAGCCCATTTTGTAAAAGCTCTTTCTGGGTGAAATAGCTTTGCGCTCTCTTATTTCATGAAGTAGAGTCAACACTTTGAAAAAAAAATATTAATAATTTTTATAGAGAAAAGTACAAGTCTTGTTTATTAGAATCTGAACTGTAATAAAATATCAGTTTAACCCTTGCACAATGGATGTACATTATGCGTCCTGTGTGCAAGGAGTGTACTGTAGAGGTTCAAGCTGAAGACCCTCATCCATACTAGGGGGTGTTAGCTTCATATATACAGCAAACCATCCACTAAGAAAATTTGTATTGATGGAATGATAGAGGATAGAAAAATTAAAAAATGATGGAAAAATAGTGGAAGAAATAATGAAGGGAGTAAAAATAAAAAATACAAGATGAATGATGTGGATGCAATAAAAATTAAAATGTACTGTGGATAGAATAGCAAAATGAGAAAGTAGAAGGAGATAGCAAGATGGAAATAAATAGATGAGATTGAATGTAGTGAGCTAATTATGAATAAAAATTAAAGGTGAGATAAGAGGAAGAAGGGGGGGGGGGGGGGGGGGGGTGGGGGGGGGGGGTGTGCTTTTGGGTTGGGTTGGGGGGGGGGGGGGGGGTGGTTTGTGGGGGGGGGGGGGGGGGTGCTTGGGGGGGGGGGGGGGGGGGGGGTTTTTTGGGGGGGGGGGGGGGGGGGGGGGGGGGGGGGGGGGGGGAGGGGGGGGGGGGGGGGGGGGGGGGGGGGTGGGTTTTTTTGTGTTTGGGTGGTGGGGGGGGGGGGGGGGGGGGGGGGGGGGGGGGGGGGGGGGGGGGGGGGTTGGTTTGGGGTCGTGTCACTACTTCTGTCAAAGTGAAGTCACCGCAGCTTCTTCTCTATTCTGCCTGGTCACGGGGCTGAAGGGGGGTCTTACGTTTAAATACACCTATATCTCCTGAACCATTGCCACATAGAAACACAAATTCTGAGTGTCTCCTCTATGCATGCATATATATGATATATGTTCTCTGTGTACAGGGTTCCAGAGGATAGACCGTTTGAAGTTGGTCAGGCTGTCCGTGTGACATTTATAATGCCTTTTAGGCACCACGCGACAAAATTCAATATTGTGTGTCAGCCAAATGTATATAGGAGGTGAAAGTAGAAACACCCCAGTCTGATACTTAGATTTGCCAATAATAAAAAAAAATTCTTTAACTCCCCCATGGTGGCTTATCCTGACTGCCATGCATTTTAGAGGAAACAAATGGACTATTGGGCCACATACCTCCCTGTCGCATTGACAAACACTTGAAACAACGTTGAATGCCGTCATACTAGAGATGAGCGAGTATACTCGTCCGACGCTTGATGGTTCGTTCGAGTATTCAAGGTACTCGCAATACGGCTCGTGTTTGTGACTTTTTGTTTTTTCCTTTTTTTTTTTTTTTCTTTTTTTTAATTTCTTTTTTCTCTGAGTAGTTAGCTCGGACGAGTATTTCTCCCTGCTCGAGACGAGCATTTAATAAAAAAAAAAACACAGTGAAGACATGAAAGAACTAGAATAAAAACGGAACACAGTGACACAGGCTCATTATGTCGGAATAGACACAGTGAAAAAACACAGTGAAGAAGAGATACAGATGTCGGCACATCTGCTTACTTGTGGGAGAGACGCGCGGAACGGTGCGAACCAAAATAGCTATGTGAAGAACAATATATATGTGTGAAGAACAATTGCAGAACACGGTGAGCGGACTAGAGACAACGAGGAGAGCACAGAGGACACCGGGGGCGCAGCACAGAAGACATGGAGGCAGCGGCGGCACGGAGACATCAGCATGCGGCAGGAGCGGCACGGAGAATCTAGGGCACGGAGACATCGGGGAGCGGCGGGGAGCGACACGGAGGACAGCGGGCACGGAGACAGCGGGGCACGGAGACAGCGGGGCACGGAGACAGCGGGGCACGGAGACAGCGGGGCACGGAGACAGCGGGGCACGGAGACAGCGGGGCACGGAGACAGCGGGGCACGGAGACAGCGGGGCACGGAGACAGCGGGGCACGGAGACAGCGTATCTCCCGACAAGTAAGCAGATGTGCCGAACATCTGCAATCTATTCTTCACTGTGTTTTTCACTTAAATGATCCTATTCTTCACTGTTCTTCACATCTGCTAACTTGTCGGGAGATAATATACGCGCGGAACAGTGAAGAATAGATTGCAGATGTTTGCATACATCTGCTAACTTATCAGAAGACATTCTTTTTCAATTAATTAACACATTTTATTCCCGAACCATGGTCCCTTTGAAAAATGCTCGAGTCTCCCATTGACTTCAATGGGGCTCGTTATTCGAGACGAGCACTCGAGCATCTGGAAAAGTTCGTCTCGAATAACGTGCACTCGAGCATTTTAGTGCTCGCTCATCTCTAGTCATTACATTATGTTAACATTGCATTTACATCACATTTCAATGAATGCAATGTTAACATAAAGCTGCATTCACACAGCCATGTGCTCTCCTGGACAAGCACATGGCCGGGAGGAGAAAGGTGCAGAGCTCATCACCTCTTCCATAGGAACACGAGCGGCAGGGCCCCAACACACACAACGCGACATGATAATTTAGGCCTCGGAGACATAGAAGTCTATGAGGGTAGGGATCAGGCCACAAATGATGCCCCTGAATGGTCGTACGAATGCCCCCTAATACACATTGATCATAGTCTGGTCTCCTGATATTTCCTGTGCAGAACAATGCACAGCACCGCCGGGGTTCAGGTGCAGGCTAATGGCAGTGCAGCAACGCCCTGAAGCGGGCCACTGCACAACATGGCACCTGCACACCAAGGTGGCCAAGGGGGGGGAAGAAGTGGCAATGCCTGGCCTCTGCGCAGAAATCACAGCTTGTGTGCTGTATTTTCAGGTGTACAAGCGGTGATAAATCTCCCCATAATGTTAACGAAAAAAGAATTGAATGCTTTACAAAGCGTTAACAAATGCAACATGAGCTCACAGCCCAAAGGCTGCATTCACACACTGAATTGTGTTTCAAAATGCATTTAAACCAATCAGAACTGGGAAGGTCTCGTCCCGATCACGTGTTTCAATTAAAACACATCCGATCGGTAAAAAGCCCCACATGTTATGTGAGCCCCTGCCCATTCTGTTTGAATTGTGTCTCAAGATGCAATTCAAAGAGAAGGAGTGCGTGGAGCCGCGGTCAGTTTGTGCTCGCGGACTGTGCCGGGTCCCGCTTCACAGCAGCAATGAACGGTAATCATTACAGTATCAGCGCCGCATATCTGCATGATTCAAGGAATCTCATCTCATTACAGAAAAAAAAATCCTTTTGCATATTTAGAAAGCTCAGGAGCTGTCACAAATCACGTTCTTGGACCATTTTAAAGCATCCATTTTCAGCCCGTTTAAGAACGGTGCAAAAACACAGTCTAAGCACACTCAGACTTCACATTTTTGAATTGCATAGCTATTGCATGGAAATGGTGCCAAAATTGCTATAGTAATGTAAATGATGTGTGAATGCCGCCTAAGGCTGTGTTCACACATTCTGATTTGAGACGAAATCCAAGGGCTTCCCCTGTAATCACATATCGAGGTAATGTTGCATTTCCATCATGTGGTCAAGAGGGAAGCCCTTGGATTGTGTTTCAAAACAATCAAAACCAGGGGCGTAACTTGAGGGGGTGCAGTAGTTGCAGTCGCACCAGGGCCCAAGAGGTTTAGGGGGCCCTCATGGTGTCACTTTCAAACATGAGAAGACTATTACAGGCGGTCCCCTACTTAAGAACACTCGACTTACATACGACCCCTAGTTACAAACGGACCACCGGATATTGGTAATTTATTGTACTTTACTCCTAGGCTTCAATAAACAGCTGTAACAGTTATCAAAGGTGTCTGCAATGAAGCTTTATTGTTAATCCTGGTTCTTATGACAACCCAACATTTTTAAAATCCAATTGTCACAAAGACCAAAAAAAATTCTGTCTGGGATTACAATGATAAAATATACAGTTCCAACTTACATACAAATTCAACTTAAGAACAAACCTACAGACCCTATCTTGTATGTAACCCGGGGACTGCCTGTACTATAAACCATACATTATAGTCAGGGGCCTGGCACAGACTTTGCACTGGGGCCAATCAGCTTCTAGTATATGTATTTTGTACTTGTAAACCTGAATTTGAACTTGTCATAATGTAATGTATGTTAGCCCCTTACTGATTGTACAGCATGGGTGCTCTATGAATAAATAATAATATTCCATGCAAAAGGATTTCATGTCTTTACTGGTTCGAGCTGATAGAAAGGCAACAGTGATTCAAATCGCCACCCGTTACAACCAAGGTAGGCAGAAGAGCTTCTCTGAACGCACAGTACGTCAAACTTTGAGGCAGATGGGCTACAGCAGCAGAAGACCACACCGGGGGCCACTCCTTTCAGCTAAGAACAGGAAACTGAGGCTACAATTTGCACAATATAATAAAGCATCGAACTTGGTACTTAAAACATAACTTTTACAAAGTCACTTAAAATCACCTTAAATCTTATAAATGCAGTAAATTAAACAAACAGACATTAAGAATAGGGCAGTCTTACCAGGTGGAGTGTCTGGCTGCAGGCACTCCTTTCAGCTAAGAACAGGAAACTGAGGCTACAATTTGCACAATATAATAAAGCATCGAACTTGGTACTTAAAACATAACTTTTACAAAGTCACTTAAAATCACCTTAAATCTTATAAATGCAGTAAATTAAACAAACAGACATTAAGAATAGGGCAGTCTTACCAGGTGGAGTGTCTGGCTGCAGGAAGTGTATCCTTTAGAGACCTAAGGGGGAATGATAGTTCTCTCCCTATCATAGAGCTGTCCCTACTACCCCAGATGCTCCCGTCCTGACAAGGACAGTACCCAGATCGTCCCTGGATAGGTGTACTGTTATGCCCTATACAAATAAAGCCAAAGGAGTGCTCCCCGTCCCTCCCTACCCTACGCGTTTCATCACCGGTCCTGGTGAATATGTATTTGTGTTCAGGCAGAATTTATGAATCCCAAATCCTGCTGAAAATGACACAACCCTTCAGGTTACTGTTGGGAGAATTCATTAGGACATCGGCTGGTGGTTCTTTGTTGCTTTTCTAATGTTTCCTCTTGGAGCGATACCATATTATTTTTGCCCTGATAGGATACGGACTTGTAACGTGGGTAGAAGGTGATAAATTGTGTTACTCCTGGACGCACTGGTGAGGATCTGTACCAAGGAACTGGTGAGAACCATCGCTATTTCCTTTTTAGTTAGACTGTGCATCTTTGACCAAATGTTAATTCTTGAGGTCCCAGACCGAACATGTGCGCAGAAGCTCGGAATGGTTGTCTCCTTCCTGACTGCTGATGGGGATGGACGGGAGGACCATTTACTGACATTTCCAAAATGTGTCATAAACTCTGTTTTATCCCCTGTGCTGTCAATGTTTTCCCAAGTCATGTCAGATATTACATTCCTCCCTTTGTATATTTTTCATTGAACTTTTTTAATTTTCATCAGGGTTTTCCGACAAAATATGGCCCATTCAGCCAAGGGCCTGGGTAAAACTCACACACAGATGCTAAAATGGAGAAATCTGTATTATCCTTATCTTTTTTGGGTTTTAAATGAAAAATGTTTGTGATGTTGAGCACAGGCACATGGATAGAACGATTTTTTTTTTTTTCTTGTATCCGATTGTACCGGTTTGGCTTGGCTTTTCGTTAATTTTGTGCGACTCCTTAATTTTGGCAAATGTGCACATTGTAACTTTTTCTTTGCTAAGACAGTCTTCCCTAAAGTTCAAACCATCGCTAATTTCTGTAGATTTCAGTTCGCGTAAAGTCACAAAAAAGTTGCAAATCCATACCATTCTAAGTAAAGCCCTGTGACTTTTTGGGGCTTTATTTTTGTAACTTTTATTTAAAAAGTCACTAAATACACGAAAGATCTTAATGGAGATATTTAAAGACTATCTGACCAAGCAAAATAAAAATAGGCAGAACACCAAGCCAAAACAAATATCACGCCAGTACAGATTTTTCATCCTTCAGACACCCACTGACACTAAGGTAGTAAATTCGTGTAAAACTTGGGAGCGAACTTGGTGAAACCCCTGTGGTGTCATGAATTGTCATCAGTGGGAAAAATGAATACATTATAGCATTCAAATGCCAATGTACTGTCTTCTATCTTAGAATACACAATGTTAGCAAACCAGCACACAAGCTGACTTGACCTCAATGACCATGTTGTATTGACCTTGTATGTGATTTCTGTTCTTTTTTATCAGCAAGGTATGACTTTAGCAATGAGACAGGTCTGACATGAGCTGCTGGCAGAATTTTGACAACTCGATTATATTGGACTTCCTATTCTGACACGCAGCCGTGCTGGACTCTAGTGAAACTTCACGTGTTTGTTCCAAAAGATGCGTTGTACACAAATGGTACAATCTGTCCTTTGCTTTAACGCAGTTAGATAAGCATCGCAGCGATCATCCCATACAACTTGCCCGGGCAGCTATTATCCCACAAGTCGCCACTAGTGACAGTACCAATACATTACAATACCTTCACTGCTAGTGCTTCTCTCCAATCTGTCACTACAGCTTCATAACTATGGGATCAAATTCCAAACTATATAGCAAGAAACTTTGTTCTTTCTATGTGTCAACACAAATCAACATAACATTAGAATAATTTAAAATATAATACTTTTACGTGAAAATGTCGATATAAATTTATTTCTACGCCAATATGCATGAGGAAATTTAAAGTTCACAGTACTAACCTCATTTCCTAGTCTCTTCCAGCATAGGTCAGCACACATCTGTAAAGTTCTCAATCACTGATTGCTAGTGTCGGTTAAAATTGGATTGCATCAGTATTGATTGGTTTGTGGTTAATGAGACATGCTGATAAAATGCGATAAATGGTTAAAACATACCTAAATAATCCTCTTATATACCAACATGATTTGTGTCATTTTATGTATTGATGAGGATCTGGTACTGACCCAAATCCACTTTTATTTTGACATTTAAATTTTAGATCAGTTCACTTATCTTTATTGTTTTAAGAAGGGGTTTTTAAAGTAAAAAAAACAAGGGAGGACCACCAAGGTCAAACAAAACGCCAACATTGGCAAATATAAATAACAATACAAATATTAATCGCCTTATGGCAAGATTAGATTGTTCAAAACCCAAAATAAATACATAGAACTTCACAAAATCAGGTAGGGACGATGGATAGGAAAGAAAAACAAGGGGGAAGGGTTGGGCGGGGTTTTTCAATGCTATACAGGAAGTAATGGTCCGAGGTTCCCGTCAAAGTTGAATCACAGAAATAAAACATAGCAGTCAGCTCCCGCCATTATCACTTGTGCTCTCTGCTGCTGTGTGTGTAGCAGTACGCGCAGGAACTATGTGATGTCATCTTGCAACCGGCGTCAGGCTGTACACGAGCAGACGAAGATTGCTTCTCGCAGGGGAACAGGAAGGAGGTGAGGTAACTTTTTTTTTTTTTTACGTGGCAACAGGGGGAAGCTGGGGGGCACCTTATAGGAGGAGCTGTTGACAGACAAATATAAGGGGCGACCAGCTGGTGGCAGAATAAGAAAGGGAAGCTCCTCCCATCCTCCAGCTCCTACTTCCTATCTAACATCCTCCTCCGTGACCCCTACCTCTATCCCCCTCTTCCGTTGGCCCGTTTTCTCGTATAACAACAAAAAAATTCTCTGTTACCTTCCTCGTTCCCCTACAGCATCACCCACTCTCCCTCTCTGACAGTAACTTGGGGGGGGGGGGCAGACAGGGAGGAGTTACCTCACATGCCATGAAAGCCTTTATGGAGGTACAGGGGCTGATCCGCTCCCTCTTGCCCGTGATGCTTGGACTGCTCTCAGCCTAATGGTCACGGGACCAGAGGAGACGGTGGAGCCCGATAAGCCACCTAAAAGCAACAATTGAGGACAATTTTAAAAAACAAAAAAACAAAAAATTATTTAGATAGTAAATCAAAATGGGGCATGGCTTCCTTACTACCAGTGGCTTAGCTCCGACGTAGCAGCTATAGTGGCTGTGAACAGGTTCTCTGCAAGATCCATGGGCCTTGGGGCACCGCGATTCCATATTTGATCATTGCTGTGCTCACACGCAACTGTGGCCCTACTTCATTACAGGGGCCACCTCTCCCAATCCGCAGACCTTGCGTCCCTTAGCCAGATCTGATCTTTGGTTCTCTGCAAACGACTCCAGACCAAGGTATAGGCAGATGATGGTTCGACAGCTCCTGCGATCGTCCAGCAGGGATTGGTGAGAGTGTTGCCAGATACACTCCGGTACCACACAGGTGTGTCGGGCCGGAAACCGTGCCTGAAGTCCGCTCCCCCCTTCCCCGCGCCCCACAGCATGGGCTCCCGCTGATCCTCCATTATATGAGCTCACACAGCACACAGCATACCTAGGCCCATCCTGCCACACCGCTGAACACAGAGATGCTGCAGCCGCCGGGGCCTCGGGAATGGGCAGCCAGCCACGCACAAACAGCTCAGACCAACAGAGACACAGAGGCATCCCGGGACTGAAAGCAACTGGGCCCCGGAGGGGTTTTAAGCCCATTAACGTGATCATCAGCCAGGGATTGCTCTGCAATTTCCAACTACCTCTATTGTTTTCAATGAACGGACCCCCCCCCCCCCCTCATGACGTGACCTTACAGCAATCAGCAGATCCTGAAAGTAAATGGTTATTCATGGCATGATAACCCCTTACCCAATTGCAGGTGGGATGCAACTTTGACAACTTTCAGCTGAGAGGTGGCCCGCCACCTTTTTCCCCATTTTTGGAGGTGGCAAACATTATTGTACATAACCATATATTGTTATGGCGTAATAGTGAAAAAAGCTGATGTATCTTCTGCTCACCTTCGTGCACGATTGTCCCCTCTGCGCGAGATGCATCCAATAAAGCCCCACGGACATATGGCGAAATCCAAGAGAAGAAAAACGATGTTCCCGCTACAAGGGATTTGCGTAAAACAGCCTTTCATTTCAATTGCATATAAAATCCACAAACGGCAGATATGCAACGGGTGGTGGCCCAGTTATGTGACCTACGCGTTTCGCCCTCCTCGTCAGTGCTTAATCCATGGCTTTAACATAACACCTACAGCATGCACATTTAAAAACCCCCCTTCAGTGATGCGTGTGACGTCACTTCCACAGATGACAAGGCTTCACGTGACGGAATGTGTATCCCGCCCCCCCGTATAAGCGTGGTATCCTTACTTCCCTATTACATTCTTAGTAATTTTGATACCACGCTGAGACCGGGGTGGGTGACACAATCGTCCACGTGATCCTGTCACGTGACGTGATTCACACGCCACTCACTGAAGCGGGTTTTTTAATTGAAATGCTGTTAGTGTATATTTTAAAGACCATGATTAACCCTGAGAGAGGGCGAAACGCGTAGGTCCCATCACTGGGCCACCACACCTTGCCATCTGCCGTTTGTGTATTTTTATATAGGCCTGTAATGGATGGTATACATGTGTATATGAGGCTGAATTCCACACAAACGAGACCCCTATGTATCTTTACAACGGATGGCCATTCGGTGTGTGAATCCCTTCATTTACAACTTTAACTCTGACCTTTCTCTAGATTTGCGTCGCGTTGACAATTTTGGGAAATGGGTGAAAATCCTTTAAAAACACCAAAGGGGGGGGGGGCCCCCAAAAAATTATGGTTTCCCCATACCTTTACGGGTTGTTTACTAACCCGCACGCCGCTATGAACAGTTATAGTGTTGAAGCCCAGCTCACCACATTACTACTAGGTCTCAGTCTGAGTTCTGGCGTAGTCTATAAGAGCACAAACAAAACTTTGCCCAGTTTACGACCTATTACTGGTCGGAACTGGTGATTGTTCACGACTGTCAATTTTTTTCCAAGAGGCAGAGCGCTTAGCAGCATCGGGCGTGGTAGTGCTGACAGTTATAAACTAGTCTTAATATTCATTCTTCATCTGTACTTCGCCTTTGTGTGGTTGTCATTCATAATAAAAACCTAAAGACGAGAAAACCTATAAAGCACGACACAACTTTCTTTGCATTTGAGAACAATCTTATTACACATTTTTAGACCCTCCTCCATTGACCACACGCGGCCGTCCAGTGGCTTACAACTTGGGAAAACACAGAATGCAACATTGGCATAGTGACCCAAACAAAAAAAAAAGTAAATAGTCTATTGTGCCATTAGAATTTATTTGGTTGGTCTTTACAATTCTTTTCTAGTTACACTTTGAGGAGTTTTCCAGGGTACACTTCATCTCAAGATTATGACCATGGTCATAAAACAATGACTATGGACAGAGTCCTAAAATAATTGTCAACACACAAATTGTGGTCATTCACCCTGATGGAGAAGGCTTGTAGCACCTGGAAGACTCCACGCACGATCACTGGTCTTGGCCCACCGAGTAACGTATTTAGCAGTGAACGCGCAGAAGAACAAATCTCTTCTTATAGATCCAGCTTCAAAAGAGACACCAGGAATAAAATCTTCAAGGGCTGTTATTGTAAGTCAAAAACAGGAACATCATGGCTCATGGGATCACATGTCCAGCATAGCGGCCGTCACGCATATCTGTGACATGTGTATCCCATGCCAGATGTTCTGTTTTACTTCCAAAACGCCTTGAAGAGTTTTTCGTGCTGTGTTCTCCTTTAATCTGGATCATAGAAGATTTTTACCTTCATTGTCGTTCACGCTAAATATAATTGTGCCTGACAAAGATGACAAAATCGCTTACTCAATGCAATGTAAGTGCATTTAATAATGCCCAAACAGAATGAACAATGGCCTCCCGTTAAAGGATATGTGGAAAAAGGAGCTTTCCCATATGGCCCTTTTAAAATATGAGAAAAAAATCGCTTTTTGCTCATCATATGCCTCCGAGCAATAAGTGCACCAACAAGGCATCCCAAACTACATTACACGGACAACTTTTCCCGGGCTCTGAAATGTCTATCTAAAACTTTCAAGAGGATACCTAGACGGCGCTTTCAACACAAGAGAACGTCATCATTGCCACTTACTTCAGGGAAAATTAGACTTTTCACTTTTTCTACTTAATGTGTGATCATCATTTAGCTTCACGGTCCTTCTTGGATCCTCCTATGACACATTATTTCCCTGGATTGCCGAAAGTATCTTTACCAGCATTAGCTTTCTTCGCTATTCATGTTGTACTGACAGTGGCTGTGTTGGATACTTTTCTTGTCCATTTTTTTTGTGTCATCCCACTCCTGTTTTTCCAAAAAAAAAACTCTTGAAAGTATTTTTTTTTTTCGTTCTAAGTCCTTATTTTAGTCGCATTAATAAAAGTTTGTTTTTATAAGTAATCAATGTTTGATCATTTATTATGTTTATGCCATTGTGTTTCGGTTATAGTGTGTAATTGGATCCTCTACACATCTCAATTTTGATCTCTGTGTATTTGGCAATTTGCCCTTTTGCTAAAATGTTATTAGTTGAATTGCTGGTTTTCTACACAATGCTGGCTGGTGGCGCCACCACTGCATTTTACTGTAACGGTGAAACCTTTTTTACTGGCAGAAATTAACCTGAGAGCCTTTTTAAAGTGCTCTTTAGTGTGAATTTTGGCCAACCTGAATGAACCCAAAAACGGACTCCGCGTTCCATCCAAAACTGTTCAATCACACTAAGAAATGAAAAAAAAAAATGCAGTTTAACTCCAAATGTCCATTCTATTAGACAGTCAAAAAGATGTTTAGTTTTATGAGCACCAAAACGAAATTATTTTGAGTAAACCAACATCACAAAAAGGCACACTAAATATCCAACATAAGGCCTAAACTGCATTGCTTCACACTGGAAAAAATTATATCATCACAAATGACAAATGGAGACACTGTTTAAAGAAATTCTCATAGACCTTCGCTTGAAAGTATCGGCTTGGACAATCTTGAAAGGGTTCCATTTAACAAATCACGATCGTAGCTCCAGTGAAAGTTCTATAAACCTTCTCATAGCTGTGCTGTATCATTCCTCACCATTTTCTAGACCGTACATTCTACAGAAGCTTCATGGACAGTATTTCGTCCCTCAGTAAACATGGTCATAGTGATGTTACACAGGTGCACAAGGTGTATTATCAGGGAGTGCATCAAAGCTTGTGTGTTATACACAAGTCCTTGCACTTGTGTGACATCCACATGACCATGGAGCGGTTTGCCCCCTGAAGCTCCTGGATACTTAAGTTAAGGAACAACAAAAGCATGAAGAATTGAGCACACCATATACTGAAATTGTTTAATTTAGCATTTTTGTATACAAGAAATAAAATATTTTTTTCATGAATGGGAACCCCCCCCGTTAATAGGATTTTAAACCTTTCTCCAGTTTTAATACAAAAAAAAAAAAAAGCATCCAAAAATAAATTGCTTTCCTAAACACACAATAGACCTACTGGTAGATGGAGGTAGTTAGATTACTGGCAAAAAACAACACTTACGATTGTTAACTTCGTTTTTCAGGCGGTTCACGTCGAGTAGCATAGTCCTCTAATACTATTTCAAAATTTCGTCACACTTTACTAAACTTGGCTGGAACGTTTGTAAGATCAGTCCAATGTAGAAGTTTGTAGGATGGCGATCAGGTCTGAGGGTGTTTGACGTTCCGCTGGGGGATGGCTCTATGTAAGGGTCACCACTTCTTCCCTTTCTCACAGGGTTACTCTGTGGGCATTAAAATGTGGATTGAGAAAACGCGATGTAAATATTTAAATGAATTACCAGTTCCCCTACTTAAGGACCCCGACTACCACGAACCCTAGTTTTGACTTAAATACAAACTGCCTGTTAAGTGACTAATACACAAGAAGTTTCTTCATTGTGTACCCTGTGATGGCTCCCTGAAATTTCAGCTTGTTAAGTTGGGGCGGCCCTCTCAGTTCTCTGCTTAGGTATGCGGGCTACGGTCTAATATTCGAGCGGATAAAGTGTAAGTTTTCTGTCTTGCTTCTACAGTCCCCATGTTTTCAGTTTGTTTTATGTGCACTTATCTCTAATGCATCTTTCGACAATTGCCAAAGCAAAGGAATTGGTGTTTTTCAAAATTGTACCGCTTTAGATCTCAGGGTGCACTATGACTGTGCTCCAAACTGCTGATAGTAAATGTTTGGGAGACATCTTTGAGTATTTGGGCCTTCCCTGCGGATCTCTCAACTACGGCTGGCACCTTGTACACCTTTGTAAAGCTCTTTTGGTGACATGTGGCTCTCTTTTTCAGAAGTAGGCAACCTTGAAAAAAAATATTAATAATTTTTTTATGAGAAAAGTAACAAGTCTTGTTATTTTAGAATCTGCCCTTAACATTATTAAACCCCTTTGCCAAAATGGATTGTACTATTATGCTCCTGTGGCAAGTGCAGGTTTAGAAGGTTCACAGGCTTGAGCCCTCTCCATACATGGTGGGTGTTTGCTTCATATACAGCAACCACCCACTCCTAACATTTTTTTTGTCTTGAGGCACTGATAGCGTTCTTAACAATAAACACTGCTGGCCATGTGGGCCGCCATACTGAGGGATCGTCCATCCCACACTACAATGCCACTGATGTTGGCTGCACATCCCACTCCACTGTACTGTGGGCTATGACATCGCCCACTGAGCAATGTAGCGAGATATAGCAGCTGGACATAAACTATGTGAGCTTGACTTTAGTGCTGTACTTATGCCATCACCCTTTTCAGGTTGATGCTACCAGATAAGAGAGTGCATGGTACCTTCTGCAACGTGAAGTCACCCAGCCTTCTTCTATATTCTGTCCTTTGGCGTCACACTGAAGTGGGGCTTACTTTAACACCTAATACTCCTGTAACCCTTGCACATAGAACACCATTCTAGTGTCCTCCTCATGATATTATTGATATATGTTTCTCTGTGTCAGGTCCAGAGATATGACCGTTGAAGTTGGTCACTGTCCTGACATTTATAAATGTCTTTCTGCACAGAAAATCATATTTGGTGCGCAAATGTACTAATAGCGGGTGCAAAGTAGAACACACCCAGTCTTATACTTATCTTTGCCCAATATACAAAAAAATTCTTTCTCTCCCCCATGGTGCTTAATTCCTGACTGCATGCAGTTTTAGAGGAAACAAATCCTTTGGCCACATCCTCCCTGTTCGCATTTGAAAACAGTTGAAACACAACGTCTGAATGCGTCCATTACTAGAGATGGCGAGTATACTCTGCCGAGCTTGATCTCGATTCGGTATTAAGGCTGACGGTAGCAGACAAGTCCGGATATAAAGGGAACACCAAAGAAGTCATCTGTGCGATAATTAGCGGGGTCCACCAGGGATGCTGAGTGTAGGGGTCAGAGGTGCGGGTGGGATTTTGGGGGAATCGCAGGCTCGGTACCTTATCCGAGTCCATTTAATAAAAAAACCAGTGACATGAAGAATAACAATGCAGATGAATCAGACACAGTGACATTAAGTGAACACAGCATAGTGAAAACAAGTGAAAACACAGTGAAGAATAGATTACAGATGTTCGCACATGCTGCCTTACTTGTCTGGTAGATACCTCGGAACGTGCGAACCAAAAGTATGTAAGAACAATATATATGTGTGAAAACACATTGCAGAACACGTTGAGAGGAAGAGACAACGAGACAGAGCACACGAGAACACCGTGATGCAGCACAGAGAATGGGCAGCGCGGCACGAGTACATCAGGCCGGCACGGAGCGTGCACGAGACCATCAGGTGCACGAGACATCGGGAATCCGGGTGTAGCCGCACGGAACAGCCGGGCACTGATCAACCAGCGGGGCACGGAGACAGCGGGGAGCATCGGTCTACGAGACTGGGCACGGATGACAGCGGGCACGGAGACAGCGGGGCACGGAGACATCGGGGCACGTGAGACACGGGCACTGAACACGCGGGGCACCTACTTGTACGAGACAGCGGCACGGATACACCGTATCTCCCTACAGGTGGGGGGGGGGGGGTAGTAAGCAGATTGCCGAACATCTGCAATCTATTCCTTCACTGTGTTTTTCACTTAAATGAATCCTATTCTTCACTGTTCTTCACATCTGCTAACTTTGGAATAATATACCGCGCGGAACAGTATAGAATGATGCAAATGTATTTGCATACATCTCTAACTTATCACGAAGACATTCTTTTTCAGTAATTAATACACCTTTTTATTCCGACAGGCCCTTTGAAAATGCTCGAGTCTCCCTTGAACTTCATGGGGCTCGTTATGTCGACGACGACCTCCAGCATCTGGAAAAGTGTCTTCTCGATAACGTCACTCGAGATTTAGGGCGTCGCGTCATCTCTAGTCATTACTTCTTTTAACATGCATTTACATCAGATGTCATGAATGCAAGTTAACAGAAAGCTCATTCACACAGTCCATGTGCCTCCTTGGACAAGCAGCATGCCGGAGGAGAAAGGTGCAGAGCTCATCACCTCTTCCTAGGAACAGGGGGGGGGGGGGGGGGGATGCGGCAGGCCCCAACACCCAACGCGACATGATAATTAGCCTCTTAGACATAGAGTCTATGGAGGGGTGGGATCAGCCCAAATAGGTTCCCCTGAATGGTCGTACAATCCCCCTAATAACACTGATCATATCTGGTCTCCTGATTTTCCTGTGCAGAACAATGCACAGCACCGCCGGTCGGCTGCAGGCTATGGCAGTGCAGGCAACCCGAAGCGGGCCACTGACCAATGTGCACCTGCCACACCAGGTGGCCAAGTGGGGGGAGAGTGGCATGCCTGGCCTCTGCGAGAAATCCACGCTTGTGTGCTGTATTTTCCAGTGTACAAGCGGTGATAAATCTCCCATAATGTAACGAAAAAAGAATTGAATGCTTTACACAGCGTTAACAAATCAACATGAGTCACAGCCCAAAGCTGCATTCCACACTGAATTGTGTTTCAAAATGCATTTAAACCAATCAGAACGGAAGGTCTCGTCCCGTTCACTGTGTTTCAACTAAACACCTCCGATCGGTAAAAGCCCCACAGTTTGTGAGCCCCGCCCATTCCTGTTTTGAATTGTGTCTCAAGATGCAATTCAAGAAAGGAGTTTGCGGTGCCGGGTCATTTTGCTCGCGACTGTGCCGTCCCGCTTCACAGGCGCAATGAACGGTAGACATTACAGTATCAGCGCCGCATACTGCAGGGAAGAATAAAAGATTCGATAGGAATCTCAACTCATTACAGAAAAAACAAATCCTTTTGCATATTTAAGAAAGCCATGAGCTGTCCACAATCACGTTCTTGGACCATTTTAAAGCATCCATTTTCAGCCCGTTTAAGAACGTGTCAAAAACACAGTCTAAGCACACTCAGACGTTCACATTTTTGATGCATCAGCTTATTGCATGGACATGGTGCCAAAATGTATGTATGTTAAATGATGTGGAATGCCGCCTAAGTGCTGTTTCACACTTCTGATTTGAGACGACATCCAAGGCTCCCCTGTAATCACATATCGGTATGTTTGCTTTCGCATCATGTGGTCAGAGGGAGGCCCTTGGATTGGGTTTCAACACAATGCACAACCAGGGGCGTAACTTGAGTGGTTGCATGTATTTGCAGTCTCACCAGGGCCCACAGAGGTTTAGGGGCCTCTGGTGTCACTTTCAAACTGAGAAGACTATTACCGGCGGTCCCCTACTTAAGACACTCGATTCACTACGACCCCTAGTTAAACGGACCCCGGATTTGGTATTTATTGTACTTTATACTCTAGCTTCATAAACAGCTGGTAACATTATCAAAAGGGTCCTGCAATGAAGCTTATTGTTAATCCTGGTTCTTAGCAACACAGACAGTTTTAAAATCCAATTGTCACAAAGACCAAAAAAAAAAAAAAATTTCTGTCTGGGATTCAATAATAAATATACAGTTCCACATTACATCCACATTCAACTTAAGAACAAACCACGACCCTATCTTGTATTAAACCACTGGGGAACTGCCTGTACTTAAACCATACATTATAGTCCATGGGCCTGGCACAGACTTTGTCACGTGGGCCAATGCTCCTCTAGTTATGAACGATCAAAATGACTGTGAACACTGCCCAAGACTCATGTGTCACAGAAAGAATATACTTTAGGGCAGCCCTTCCATGTGTTATTCAAGCTCCACATGTTACTGTGCCTCAATAAGCACATACAATAGAGACTCCACATTGATACTGCACATGAATACAAACACAACAGTCTAACACAACAGCTAACTGCACAAATACGTGCAATAACATGACACACATCACACTGACACCGTTTCTTCCTTACACTTTGCCCGTGGAGGGAGAAATCTTCTCATAGATCTGTGCTCCCCCAGAGTCAAGTGCAAATTCTCATCTTCAGAGTTGATGATATAAATGAGAAGGAGACGCCCATGGAAGTACCAACACTGCTTTCTTTCCATTGATGTGAGTTTGCCCCAACCCCCACGTCCCAAGGTGCTCAAGGCCTGGTCCTTCTTTCACTTTGGATTAGCTTACTCTATATAGGATTCTAAACCTTTTCTCTATTTTTACCTTTACAGGAAAAGAAACTAATTAGAGGAAATCTAATATTGTTTTTGCATCGCCATCTTTTCGGAGATGTAACCAATATTTTTTGGTAAGAGCTAGGTTAGGCTTAGTTTTGTTTACGTGTTGAGTTGTTCCTTTCAGTGTACCATTTTGGCGCACACTTCATTTCTACTCAGCCATCACATTGGCTCAACTCATGTGCATTTAGGCTCGGTATACATGGTCAGGAGACAATCTCTTCTTCAACCTGAGCATCATTAAGGGGGGAAAAGAAAGGTGATTTTAGTGCCCTTTGACGTGCATGTGTTGTTGGGCCCAGAAGGGCTGGTCTTGATATTTCAGAAACTGCGATCACTGGACTTTTCACGCACAACCACGCTTAGGGTTTACAGGAATGGTCATCCAGTGAGCGGGCAGTTGTTGGGCGGAAATGCCCTTGTTGAGCCAGAGGTCAGAGGACGATGGGCAGACTGTTCGAGCTGATAGGAAGCAACAGTGATCAAATCTCCACCCTTACACCAAGGTAGGGAAGACTTCCTGAACTCGACAGAGCGTCAAACTTGAGGACCCACCCCACCCCCCCCCAGATGGGCTCAGCACAGAATGACCACACCGGGGGCCACTCCTTTCAGCTTAAAACAGGAACTGGAGGCTACATTGCACAATATAAAAGCATCGAACTTGGTACTTTAAACATAACTTTTACAAAGCACTTAAAATCACCTAAATCTATTATAACTTCAGTAATATTAACACAACAGACATTAAGAATAAGTGCGTCTTACCAGGTGGAGTGCTGGCCTGCAGGAAGTGTATCCTTTAGAGCACTCTAAGGGGGCTGGGGAATGATAGTTCTCTCCCATCATAGTGCTGTCCCTACTACCCCAGTATTGCTCGCCGTCCTGAAAGGACAGTACCAACCCGATCCCCTGGATCGGTGTACTGTTATGCCCTATACAAAATACAGCCAAAGGATGTCTCCCCGTCCCTCCCTACCCTACGCGTTTCATCACCGGTCCTGGTGAATCATCAGGGGATTAGATGAGGACTAACATAGAGTCCTGGAGGGGGAGATATAATCATCGGTCTGGGGTTCCAGAAATCCTGGAGAAAGATCACACACAGGCCTTCCTGGAAATTTCCCCAGAGGAGTCGGGTCCACCTTGTTTCGGTGGTGTACCTTGGCTCACTAGCTCACTTTTGGGGGAGGAATGCATCCAACTGTTACGTCAGGCAGGGGGGATGGCAGACAGTGACCTGGCCGGCGGTTTCCTAGGAGCACAGTATGGACACAGAGGGAGGTGCTTGGGGAACGGCATCAGTAAATTATGAAATAGAGGACATGGGGCCACAGGAGACGGCTGAAGGGCAGGGGCCCACAGGTGGGGTAGGATAGGAGGCTACAGGAGGAGGCTAGGGGACAGGAGGGGGCTGTAGGACAGGGGGCTACAGGAGGAGGCTGTAGGACGGGGCAGCAGGAGGAGGCTGGAGGACAGGGGGCAGCAGGAGGAGGCTGGAGGACAGGGCGCTACAGGAGGAGGATGGAGGACAGGGGGCTACAGGAGGAGGATGGAGGACAGGAGGATACAGGAGGAGGCTGGAGGACAGGGGGCATCAGGAGGAGTCCGGAGCACAGGAGGAGGCTGGAGGACAGGAGAAGGCTAGAGGACAAGGGGCTACAGGAAGAAGAGGGATGACAGGAGGCTACAGGAAGAAGAGGGTGAAGGACAGGTGACCACAAGAAGAGGAAGAAAGAGGACATGAGGCCATGGGTAGAGGAGAATAGAGGCCAGCGCTACAGGAGGATGATGGAGGACAGGAGGCCATGGGTAGTGGAGGATAAAGGACAGGAGGGGGCTGGAGGACAGAGGGCCATACCATGTGAGGAAGGGAGGGGGTTGGAGTACAGATGTATGTATTAGTTTGGGCAGATAAATGAAAGTGGAAAACCAAATGTAAAGGGAGTATAAAATTAAAGAGGGTTTTATAAATTGCATTCGGGGGTATTATACTATGTGGGGACCATTAAGGTTAATATTACACCATGCTTCTGGGTGGGACAATGGCATGGTTTATAAAAAAAAGGGAGAGGGACTATTTGTCCCTCTTACTCTTGCCTAAAAGTTTGTAGTAGACTTTACTGTTATTAAAGAGTTTGCAAGAGAATCATTGCTGAGAGGACTGAGAGCATTGGGGCACATTTACTTACAGGGTTAACCAAGTTTACTGAATACACTGTGCAGAGAATCACAGTTCAGAGTTCTTTTTTGTGGTGCATTTTAAACATAATAAAGCAAATCAGCAAATACGAAATACTATCGTAGGTCAGCTCACCACATAATCCAGACAATCCTCGTTTTCTCGGCTCCAAATGGCTCCAGCACGGACAACCTTGGCCACAGGTGCACACGAAGCAGTAAGTGTTAGTGATACGCCAGAATTTGTGATTACTTCAGGGCTTTTATGTTAGTGTATAAATTAGCCCCTATGAGTTTGTATATAATGTATGTATGTATAAATGTGTGAGTATATAGTTTATACACGTGTGTAAGAGTGTATTAACCCCTTCAGGTCTAAGCCATTTTAGACCTTTAGGACCAGGCCTGATTTTTAAAATTTGCCCTGTGTCGTTATAGGAGGTTATAACTTTGTAATACTTTAACACATCCAGGGGATTTTGAGATTGTTTTCCCGTCACACATTGTACTTCAGAGTAGTAGAAACATTTTGTTGATATCTTTTGTATTTGGTTATGAAAAAAGTGGAAATTTGGCAAATATTTTAAAAAATCATTCATTTTCAAAGTTCAAAATTTTCTGCTTTTCAGGCAGATAGTTATAGCATCCAAAAGTCTGCTTTATATCGGTGTAACTTTTTATACATCCTCTCTCTTTTTTAGGTTGTTAGAAGGTTCAGGATTGTGGATGCAATTGTTCTCATTTTTATGAAAATAGTGAAAACTCTTTGAGAGTGACTTGGAGAGGCCTAAATAGCAGTAAAACCCCATAAATTATGCCATTCTAGAAACTGCACCCTTCAATGTGTGAAAACTCATTTTTAAGAGGTGTGTTAACCCTTTAGATGTTTCACAGGGATTAATTTTGGTCAAAAATTAAACCGTCATAAAGTAAAAACTGACAAAAGACTCCACAAATTTTGATACCCAATTTGTCACGAGTATGAGGATGCCCCATATGTGGTGTTAAAATGCTGTAAGGGCGCACGGCCAGGGATAGAAGGGAAGGAGCGCCATTCAGAGCAGATCTGCAGTGTCACATGTTACACTCTATAAAATCTTTATTTTTTTCTAATTTTGACATATGGGGGGTGATTTTTTGTGGATGAGATCTACTTTTCAGGTACATCATTTCCAGGGGTTTCAATAGCTAATAATCATGTGGGGAGGAGGGCCATTTGCCGGGTGGGTTGCAGGGCTTTTGCTGTGCCATGTTTTGGGGGAGGAATGCATCCAACTGTTACGTCAGGCAGGGGGGATGGCAGACAGTGACCTGTATGGTGACACAGTATGGACACAGAGGGAGGTGCTTGGGGGAACGGCATCAGTAAATTATGAAATAGAGGACATAGGGCCACAGGAGGAGGCTGAAGGGCAGGGGCCCACAGGTGGGGTAGGATAGGAGGCTACAGAAGGAGGCTAGGGGACAGGAAGGGGCTGTAGGACAGGGGGCTACAGGAGGAGGCTGTAGGACGGGGCAGCAGGAGGAGGCTGGAGGACAGGGGGCAGCAGGAGGAGGCTGGAGGACAGGGGGCAGCAGGAGGAGGCTGGAGGACAAGGGGCAGCAGGAGGAGGCTGGAGGACAGGGGGCTACAGGAGGAGGATGGAGGACAGGGGGCTACAGGAGGAGGATGGAGGACAGGAGGATACAGGAGGAGGCTGGAGGACAGGGGGCAGCAGGAGGAGTCCGGAGCACAGGAGGAGGCTGGAGGACAGGAGAAGGCTAGAGGACAAGGGGCTACAGGAAAAGGTTGGAGGACAGGAGGCTACCGGAAGAAGACGGTGAAGGACAGGTGACCACAAGAAGAGGAAGAAAGAGGACATGAGGCCATGGGTAGAGGAGAATAGAGGCCAGCGCTACAGGAGGATGATGGAGGACAGGAGGCCATGGGTAGTGGAGGATAAAGGACAGGAGGGAGCTGGAGGACAGGGGGCCACACCATGTGAGGAAGGGAGGGGGTTGGAGTGCAGATGTATGTATTAGTTTGGGCAGATAAATAAAAGTGGAAAACCAAATGTAAAGGGAGTATAAAATTAAAGAGGGGTTTTATATATTGCATTAGGGGGTATTATACTATGTGGGGACCATTAAGGTTAATATTACACTATGCTTCTGGGTGGGACAATGGCATGGTTTATAAAAAAAGGGAGAGGGACTTTTTGTCCCTCTTACTCTCGCCTAAAAGTTTGTGAGTAGACTTTACTGTTATTAAAGAGTTTGCAAGAGAATCATTGCTGAGAGGACTGAGAGCATTGGCGCACATTTACTTACAGGGTCACCGGAGTTTACTGAATGCACTGTGCAGAGATTCACTAAGATCGTACAACTGAAATAATGAATGTGTCGCTTCCCTGCTCAGGTCCGACAGAGTTCTTTTTTGTGGTGTATTTTAAACATAGGGCTTTTGATACAATTTAAAAGTTAAATCTCGCGCTCAGTCCGAATCAGTCGGACCGTCTGATGGCAGGTCCCCTAATTTGTGCCACATGGAAGCCAGCGCAGCTGCGCCACAAAAAGGGTTGCGTGCGCCACAATCCCAGAGCACACACTTCTTAAATACCTTTACAAGCCGTTTTAGCCATGAAAAAGGTGCACAGTCCAACAAACATGCAAGTGCAACCCTTAGTAAATGTGCCCCATTAAGTGCACCAATGATGCAAAAAGCGTGCCAGCGTCTGCGGCAACAGAGTATATCATCGTCTGCAACAGAATATATCATCCTGTGCGGGTAAAGAGTGTGTTGTCACACCCTTTGTTGTTCACAGACCTCATTATATAAAGGGACCCCTCTGCAATCCTAGCCAGCATTGGTATAGGCAATTACCCTTTACTTCCAATAGCAGTTTAGTATATTGCAGCTGTATCATACTTTATCTCTTTATGATTTTTCCTTGCTTGCATTCATTCCACTTAGCTCATCCATATTCAACCCCATTACAATAAATCTGCAAGGTTGTTTTACTCTTACCTGTTGTGGGTTTTTCCCTTAGCTTTGGCAGGGATCTCCCGAGTCAACCCCTGGCAGAAGAGAAAAACCCTTCTGCAAATCTACAGAGCTCCGAGCAAGATTAGGGTGGTGGCACTGTGTCATATTGAGTTTGAAGTCACCATACACCCTTCCTGTAGATGTTGGCCGGAAGAGGGGTTACATATGCAACACCCCTGCCGATGCACAGGCAAGGTGGTTGTTGTAAATAGTGCCCTCTCTTGGTCAGGAGTTATCTGGTTAGCCTGCTCAACTCATCCAGATGCTATCTAGGAAAACTTAGTGACTGCAGCTGTCAGCCACATCGCCTGGTAAGCAACAGATTAACACTATTGACGTGTGCCTGATACAGTAAGGTGATTGGAGAAGTGCTACCACTTGACCAGGGATTACCTGACCAGAAGCACATGGTCTTTCTCTAGAGTCTGCAGACAGAACCAGACGTCAGGGTCTGTCTGCCACGGCCAATGTCCTAATTCCAGGAACTACAGGTGTCTCAGGCAATCGCCTAGCACCCAGGGCAAGTCCGGAGACTTAAGCCGAGAACTGAGATTCACCACCCGGACTCCGTTCCATCTGCACCAGCCAAGCCTGAACCTGCTACCAGGTAGCATGTAACCTTCCTGTAGACCAGCTCTCCATGACGCTTCCAGCTTAAGAATCTGCTGTTAATCGTTTGGCCGTTGCCTGCTGTTCAATAAAGAACTGTAAGTTGATTTGCACAACGTTGCCTCTGTCTGATCCCTGGATACTGCTCCCGGCTGCTTACCACCATGGGCTTCCCCATCTTTCACCCAGGGATTCATCCTACAGACACCTCAAGGTTGCCCCAGGGAGAAACCACTGCATCAGCTTCTATCTTCTTATTTCTTGCACACACCACCTGCTGGAGACCTGGCAGGCTGTAGGTCAGCCCTCCGGTCCCCAAACCAAGCACCATGACCACAGAATTCCCAAGTCCACACTAGCCAGCCACTCCGGTATTCTGGGCCCCGGCCACAGGAAAAGGTTAGGCCCCAGGGGGCTGTAGATTATACTGGGGGTCTAGAGATGTATATGCTGGAAGGCTTGGCTGGATATAGTATTGGCTGGAGGGCGGGGCTGGCAATAGTATATATTGGAGGGCTGGCTATGATAATTAGTGGTGCTCTTAGTTGACCAAGAGGAGGAGCTATCTCAACATGTCTGCTGAAGAGAAGCAGATGTATGGATGAAGCAGGAGCTGATCCCATCTCCTGGTCCCGATGCCTTGGCTGCTCTGCAGCTGTAACATGTTGGTAATGGGAACAGGAGGCGAGACAACGTGAGACACACACGGACATTCTTTCAACTGCCCGGGATGGTGGGACAGTGCTGAATAACTGTCACACCGGACCAGTGATGGATGTTGGAGAGTATGTTTTTTTGATTGTTTGGCCAAAGTCCTTATCTTAAAAGGCTTCTACCATCAGTTCTCCTATTAAGAAGTTCATGCAGGAATGCTATTACCCTGGACTGAGCTCTTGTAGCGTATAGAAAAGAACTTCTGTGGACAAACATTCCTCAAGTAACATTAGGACACATCTACAACAGACAAACGTTCACCTGGATAAAGTTTGGAATGTAAAAGATTCTGTGATGCTACAGCGTCAACAGCTGGATTTTGGATGGAGCCCTTATGTCTCCTCACAAACAAATGCAACACTCCTGCCAACTCTCCATGCAAGGAGCTGTTAGGGAGACTGATCACCTATCTAGGAGGTCTCTAAGTACTGGAGAACTTTGTAATTGCAGTTGTAGCCTCTGCCTGGTGAGGTAAGACTTAACACTGTGAAATGTTCTTGTCCAATGATATTTCTTGTGATATTGTAAAGCAAGCTGGAAGCTGATTGGAGAATTGCTACCACCTGGCCAAGAAAGTATATAAATCCCTGGTGGGCTGGAGCACATGGTCTGCAGACTCAGTCAGAGAGTGTGAGACTCCATCTTGGAGCACATGTCAGCTTCAGTGAGCAGAGGAGTAAGCAGCACATGTCAGTGTTGCAACAGCCAGTGTCTCTATACCAGGAAGCAGAGGTACCTCAGGCCATTGCCTGATACCTTAGGGCAAGTCAGGAGACTTAAGCCCCAGTGCAGAGGTCCAGTGAAGCTACTACCAGGCTGTGGACAGCACTCATGTGGACCAGCTATCTCCCACCAGCTTGCTGAATCTGCTGCTACCGTTTGGCCTTTGCCTGCGGTTTAAAGTTGAATAAAGAACTGTAAGTTGAAACAACATGCATCCGTCTAATAACCCTTAATATGACTTGCCAACCTCCATCATCCAGGACTCCTACATACACCTCAGGGGTTGTGCCAGGGAGAAACTATGGCATCAGCCTCTCCCTCCATATTTCTTGCACACACCACCTCCTGGAGACCTGCCAGGCTATAGTTCAGCCATCCGGTCCCCATACCAAGCACCGTAACCATAGTGTGCCCATTTCCATCAGCTCTATTGAGAGCCAAGCTAAGTGCACCGACTGCTATGCTCATCTAGGGGAGTGACTAGGGGTCCGAGTGGGTCCGAGTGTGGTCGGGGTCTCATCACTGAGACCTCCATAGATCAGCAAGTTAGGCCCTATAACTTGTTTTGTGGGAAAACCCATTTAACGCAAAATACTCCACTACAATGCTAGTATATGGTGCTAGAATTGAATTGTGCAAAAAATTGCTACTTTTAAAAACATGTGTTTAAAAAAGACACAAACTACAAAGTGAATGTAACCCTTTAACTCCATAAGACGTACATGTACATCAGGAAACGGGTCTGTTGCTGCATACATACATATATGTACGATATTTACATATATGTACGATATATGTAGCAATCAAGCAGACACAGAAGCTCGGCACCTCAACAGCTGGGATTGTGATACTCATGATCCTGACTGTTTAACCCTATAGATGTTGCAGTTATGGTGACAGCGGCATCTATAGGGCATTGCCAGGTACTCCCCCGAGTGATTGACACCCTCCATGCCAGGCACGGAGGAGGGAATGTGTTTTCCTAGATATTATTAGCTAGATGCCATGTACCTGTAGCTGACCTCAACATTAGAGGGAATCTGTCATCAGGATTTGACATTTTAACCTCATGACAGGTTCTTTTTTCTATTTGCATATTCATCACAATATCTTTTTATTTAATGAATCCGTTCTGCCATTCATCTAAAAACAATATTTAAATGCATTCCTGGCTCCTTGCCTGCAAAGCCCCCTCCTCCCCGAGTTATGTGGGTGTCTACATGTGGCCTCTGATTCATGGTGTCATGTAGTAAACTCTCCTCACCAATCCTTCCAAGCCCCATCCCTTCTAGTGACCGTGATGTTAAAATCCAACATCAGGCATGTCCACGGGCAGTGGAGTCTACTCAACAGATTTACTATTTCTATGCACATGCATCAATGTATAGACTCCACTGATCAGTGTATGTGCCTGGCGATGTATTGGTACAGCGTGGTCACTAGAAAAGAGGGGACAAGGAGGTAGCGGTGTGGAACCCTGACTTTGAGGCTGTATTAAGTTGCCCAGTGGTTTTCACTGGGGATCAATATCTAAATACAGGAATCTTTCATTGGGTTAAAACGTCAAAACCTGATGACATGTTCCCTTTAAAGCATATGGTGTGATGCCTTCATTCAGTTGGCAGTGAAATATATGCATAGAACAAGTTTTAGCTCACACCCCAAAAGAATCTGGTTTATTACTAGTAGAAAGAGATTCCAATATGTCCTGGTCTAAAAACACATACAAACAGATTTATATATATCTTAAGTGATAGATAGAGAGACAGTGTGAGGTGTAGACAATATTTTTAGGTAATTCCCTTAGAAACGGTATTTAAGGCTAAATTTGAACTTTATGGAAATAAAATTGGCCACTTGTGAGATATGCCTTCAATATGTAACTATGTGAAACACACACCACGGAGAATGTGCCATTTCTATGGATTAGCAGAATTATAGTTAGAAGTTGCCAACTATGACCTTGGCTGTTTTTGTCATTCACTGCATAGGTTGTCTCTATTTATGTTATATAGGCGCATAACATAACATAAAACAGGATTTCCAGTCCAATCACATAAAGCGCAGTGTATTATTGTAGAGCTATAACCGTTGCTAACATTTCTAAGATCTTTATGATGGATTACATTCACAAATAGTATAAGGATTTAAAAAATGTACAAAGAGAATGTGACGCATTCCTACATACCAAGTAAATACAGGTGGTTCACCTGACTTACAGACAACCCCTAGTTACAGACGGACCCCTCTGCCCACTGTGACCCTGGTGAAGCTCTCTGGATGCTTTACTATAGTCCCAGACTGTAATGATCAGCTGTAAGGTGTCTGTACTGAAGCTTTATTGAAAATACTTGGTCCCATTACAGCAAAACATTTTGAAACTCCAATTTTCACAGGGGCAAAAAAAAAAATTGTATCTACAATTATAAAATATACAGTTCCGACTTACATACAAATTCAACTTAAGAACAAACCTATGGAACCTATCTTGTATGTAACCCGGGGACTGCCTGTACTAATATTTGGCTACCCAAAAAAAGGGCTAGCGTCATTGTTTCTGTTTTGTGATGGCAGCATTGTCTATATAATGTGCAAGTAATGCATTTCACAGTAGGAAAATAATTTAATGGAAAAGCTTTTATTTAATTAACCATTACTGATGTTGGTGACTGCTGGCTCTATTGGGACAGATGGCACTAGTGTATCCTCTTTTTGTCATTAAATTGGAAAATTTATATGGTCAGAAAGGACAATCCAGGTCAGGGCAGGCAGAGTACAGGGAATAGGGAAATTCTGGTCTTCTACACCTTTCATAGGAAGTAAACTTCATTTTAACAAAAATATATCAGTAGTTTTGATCATGCAAGTGCATGCAGTGTCAGGTCTCATTCACATGATCGGTTTTGTGGCCGTAATCTGGTCACACAAATTGCAACCCTATCACGGCCACCATTGAATTTTCTCAGGGAGCAGTAAGTACACCGTGTCTCATCACACCATGGCCAAGCTAGCCAAAAATGCATTTGTGTACATGAGGCCTTAGGTAGCAGCTCTGGAGAGCTCTTCAATCATCAGAACTGTGGTTTGACTTGGTTCCCTAATATGAAGGTCTTCAAATTGCTTTGCTGTTAGAGCCCTGGCAGGCTTTGATTTAGTATTACAAGCCAATTTAGAGCAGAGGCTAGTACAATGCAGACATCTCAGAGCACTGCAATTTTATGATACTCCGTTAGTGCTCCAAGGCAAGCTACAATCCTGGAATATAATTACTTTTCACAGTTCTGCGGCTACTAACACTAAACAGCTCTACAGAATTCTATATATATGGCTGCATTTTCGATGTGACTTCCCTTAGGATCTACTTGAGAGGATCTGAACTGTTTAACCACAACAGCCACAGAACTGAATACGCTGCTTGTAGGCCACTGCTGTACAGCAATATAACAGACTTCAATCAGTGATGAACGCCTTGAATATTCTATCCTTGTCCATATCACCTCTGTTCATACAGAACGCCAATTCTCGAGGCATGTCATGAATCCACTGGATACATGTGATTCCTTAAAATAGAAATATTTTATCTTGTAGTTTCATGATAAGTTCACATGCGAGCTATTTTGGAAGATATTTCAGGGGGAGAAAAAACAATAACACACAATGCAATATTCCTTTAAAATTCTGTAAATCACCCTATAATGTTGATTGACCTCATTTGCCTGTTATAAAAAGATATGACAGCCTTCTTATGATATGCACCACCAGTGAGCCGTAACATTGAGAAAGAAGACAAGCAGCGATGAAGAATATATTCAGTCTTGCCATATTTTTTCATATACTCTCAGTAATAGATACATCTTTTATCCAACTGAATAATGGAAACTATGATGATATTGTTATTGCAATCCACCCTGGAGTACAGGAAGATGACATGCTTATTCAAAAAATTAAGGTAGGAGTTATTTTTTTGGATTTCTTAGATGCAAAAAATTACCTTGGATCTTGATAACTTGGTCCAACAATAATATCTTATTTTAAGTAACACTAGATCAAGTAAGGGTTCTGGTAAAGGTTAAAGGGGTGTTCTCGTCTGGGCATTCACATTCTGTTTCATTAATCTGCCATGTATAAACATTTCTTCAATTAGATGTTATTAAAAAAAATGTCCCTGGGTGAAGATAATGGGGCACATTTACTTACCCGGTCCATTCGCGTTCCAGCGGCGGCTTCTCGGACGAGCGTTTGGGTCTTTCGGCGATTCATGAAAGTCCTGCGCCCGATGTCCACCTGGTGTCGCTGCTGCGCCAAGGTCCGCCGAGTTGCATCGGAGTTCACTGATCTCTTCCTGGTGCATGTAAGTATGCCGCATGCGACCAATTTTTTTTTTTTTAAATGCAGGGTTTTTTCCGAAGCCATCGGGTTTTCGTTCAACCACGCCCCCCCGATTTACGTCGCGTGCATGCCAGCACCGATGTGCCACAATCCGATTGCGTGCGCCAAAATCCAGGGGCAATTCAGGAAAAAACGGCGCAAATCGGAAATATTCGGATAACAAATCGGACCCTTAGTAAATGACCCCCAATGTCTCAGAAATGTAGTGATATGGTCCCTTAGAAACAAGACTGTGTCCTTGGTTACGGCCACCTCTGCCGGAGTGATTGCACAATGAAACAAAAAGCTTTTGTATATAAAATGTCCGGGAGTTACTGCAGGTCCCACAGCCGTCCTGTGGTAATGGTAATGGTGATCCAGGAGGTCAGGCACTGGTCAACAGTGCATGTCTGGCCACTGCTGCCAAAATGTGAGGTGGTCGTATCCGAGGCAGCTATCTCGTTTCTAAGGGACAACATGGCTACATTTATGAGAAATTATCTTCACACAGGAACATTTTTTTAATAACATCCAATTGAAGAAATGTTTACATATGGCAAATGAATTTAATGAAATGTAAATGCTCCTTTAAGGAATACCCCTTTAAGGATCTGCATTGGATTTTTGATACACTGTTGAGGCTAGAACCGGGTGTTGACTTAAATAATATGAGTAGTAGTACCTGTCCTCAATACTTTACTTCACTCTTTGTGATATGAGTTTGACATCAAAACTTCTTCAAAAACTTGAAAAACTTGAGGCAACTGTGTAAAGACGGTCTTTAAGGACACATGTTTAGGGTCATAAATAACAGTTGCTACTGCATCAACTAAACCTACAGGTGTGGCCTACATTTAATGCCTCTGTTTATTTGATGTTATGATTCAATTACTTTTTTTCCATATATATTTGAAAACATATTCTAGTAAGAACCCATTGATCACTGGGGACATTTCCTATTATTTTCTTAAAGAGAATTTTTCACCAACAACAATTACTGCATTCCTTAACATTCTTTAATAGTTGCTGCTGAAGCAAATAGAGACCACAAATCATGATGTGGATTCACAGGCTGCAAACCCTGGAACAGCCAAGAACTGATTATTCTTGATTAAATTATTCATGAGGGTCCATACTTTTTTATTATACAACACTATCTTTGAAGTGCTTGTTGCACTATTTCTCTTCTATTGTATCTATCTATCTCTCATATCTATCATCTATCATCTATCTATATATAATCTACTTTATATTAATGCATATAACATTTTAGTTTAGCCTAGGGCCCAACTTTGTCTGGCAAAGTGCAGGAACCCAGAACCAGAGCAAAATAAGTAAACTTACTTTTAAGGCCTGGCCCCACAAGTGGAGCTGGTGCCGGAGCTTATTTTAGTTAGTGTTTTAAACCGCGGTATGGCGGTTTAAAACACTTTTTAAACTTTATAGCCGGCACAGGCAGGTACGCGCTCGGCGCCTGAGCTGGTGCTCGGTATTGCCATCGGAAACCTGCCACTTCAAGTGGTAGGTTTCCTTTAATTATGAATACCTCTTTGCTCTCTCAATGCCAACCTCCTCCCTCACCTTCCCATCCTGAAATCCGGCATTGTTACATGACTCTCAACAACAGGTAGGCTAGGGTAGGCGATCGCCTAGGGCACTACCCTGCTACCCGACTTAGGGGGGCTATCTTGTCTCTGAAAAGTAATCAATGGGATGTATTTTAAACATTCCATTGATTACAGGATGGAAGCAACGAAGAAATGTTTACATATGGCAAATGAATTTAATGAAATGTAAATGCTCCTTTAAGGAATACCCCTTTAAGGATCTGCATTGGATTTTTGATACACTGTTGAGGCTAGAACCGGGTGTTGACTTAAATAATATGAGTAGTAGTACCTGTCCTCAATACTTTACTTCACTCTTTGTGATATGAGTTTGGCATCAAAACTTCTTCAAAAACTTGAAAAACTTGAGGTCTTTAAGGACACATGTTCAGGCTCATGAATAACAGTTGCTACTGCATCAACTAAACCTACAGGTGTGGCCTACATTTAATGCCTCTGTTTATTTGATGTTATGATTCAATTACATTTTTTTCCATATATATTTGAAAATATATTCTAGTAAGAACCCATTGATCACTGGGGACATTTCCTATTTTTTCCTTAAAGAGAATTTTTCACCAACAACAATTACTGCATTCCTTAACATTCTTTAATAGTTGCTGCTGAAGCAAATACAGACCACAAATCATGATGTGGATTCACAGGCTGCAAACCCTGGAACAGCCAAGAACTGATTATTCTTGATTAAATTATTCATGAGGGTCCATATTTTTTTATTATACAACACTATCTTTGAAGTGCTGGTTGACCTTGCTCGTTGGTTTTTAGTCAACAATACACACATGGTCCTTCTCAATTAATTCTCAGTCAGAGTCACTTTAGAACACACTTTAGAACAAAACTAGCGCAGACAATTTATTATATCTGGGCCATAGTGCATTCAGATTTTTGTATCAAGATCTATATATTTAGATTTATTCATATAGAAACTCATTTGCCACCTGGATATGAAATAGATTTGCCAAATGGCCTACTGTATCTTCAGGATAGGCCCTCGAAAATGTAATCCTAGGCAGCACTTTGAAAAAACAATGTGCTCTTAGAGCCGGTGTTAGGGGGGCAAACTGGGCATTAGCCCAGGGACCCTGTACTAAAGGGCCCCCCTGAATGTGGACTTTTGTGGGCAGAGGAGGTAGTGCTCCTTTAATACCCCTTGATTAAATGTCCTGGTGAAGAGCCTTATCATCTATCTGTCTAGTTATCGATCTATATATCTGTCTAACTATTTATTTATCTCGCTATTTGTCAATCTATCTATTTATTGATCTTCTATTTCTCTTCTATTGTATCTATCTCTTATACCTATCCTCTATCTATCATCTATCTATATATAATCTACTTTATATTTATGCATCTATATATCTATAAATTTAAATAATCTTTCATAATTATCTTCTATTATTAATCTAACTATCATCTGTCTCTCCTATTAAATTCTCCTACAGTCACATATTACAGATTCCCTTACCTTACTACTGTGTATAACTACAAAGTGTTATTATTATACAGGGCTATCGCTGCCTCTTACTGACTGTGACTGTTCATAATATTATTAATATTTTGGGGCCCCACTTTTAGTTTAGCCCAGGGCCCCACTTTGTCTAAAACCGGCTCTGCATGCCGTTTTCAGGTCTAGTGCGTGCTAGAAAACTGGCAAAGTGCAGGAACCCAGAACCAGAGCAGAATAAGTAAACTTACTTTTAAGGCCTGGCCCTACAAGTTAATCCAGAAAGACCCCTTTAAGTGTCTTCTGGGAAAATATAACATATTTCATTAAGCTGTGCTTGTTCAGTTCCTCTGTATCAGCTTCATTTCTTTTATTAGGATATGGTGACTGATGCATCGGCCTACCTATTCCATGCTACAGAGAACCGTCTTTCTATAGGAAATGTGAAGATTTTAATTCCATTAACTTGGACATCAATAAACCACTATGAATCATGCACAAGAGAAACATATGAAAAGGTAAAGTTTTCCATGGACTTAATGGGGGGAGTTCACCCAAAGTGCATTGTCCAACGTTAATACACTCTGCCGCGATTCACTAAGATTGTGCGCACGATATCCTGCATGTGTCGCTCCCCCGCTGAGGTCCGCCGGAGTTCACCTTCTTCTTCCTGGTGTATATAAGTGCATTATCTTGCGACACAATTTGAACCTTAAATCCCGTGCTCAGTGCGAATCTGTTGGATCGGCCAATGGCACGCCCCTAATTTCTGTTGCATGAAAACCAGCTGTGTCAAAAAACGATTGCTTGCAACACAATCCCAGCGCAGACACCTATTAAATACCTGTCAAAGCCGTGTAAAATCCTGGAAACGATGAACAGTCCGGTGAAAGTGCGATCCGCGACCCTTAGTAAATAAGCCCCTATGTGTACAGATGTGTGTCAAGCAGTGTATGAGCACAATATAAAGGTAAATTTACTAGAGCAGTAATAGAGCAGGTGAGCTAAAGCTTTATAGCACTGTAGAAAACAAAATGTACCAGTAACTACCTGGAGTTTTATTCTTGCTGTATAAGAAATATCTGAAAATATCTGTATTGTGATGAATACAACCCTATAACCCTTTATACCTACATGTTTTGTTCCAACAGTCCGACGTTATTATTTCAAATCCATATCTGAAATTTGATGACAGCCCATATACTCTTCAGTACAGAGGCTGTGGAGAGCGAGGAGAACACATTCATCTTACACCTAACTATCTGATAAATACACATCTGTCAGCTGTGTATGGATCTCCAGGTAACTTTCATAATTCTACAAAAACCAAAAAACAAAAGGGGTGTTCCTGTTGGTCCTCCCTCTGACTGCCTCTGCGCCATTTATACTATGCCTTTAGGTAAGTGTGGCCTGCCTTCTGACCTGGGTTACTAATACCGGATGGTACCTCCGGTTGACTAATTTTGCCACTATAGTACAGAGGTCCACTACCTTCCTAAATTAGTCCTACGTTTGGACACAACATTTCCTTTTTTATTTCTTTTTTGGCACTATTTATGAGGCAGAATCAGGATAGGGGGGCCATAGGTTCTTTGTGACTGTCCCACATCCATCTGGGACATTGCCTGTTCCCCTTATTTTTCCGACTTTCAAGAATCCCTTTTGAAAGTGGTGTTTATACATTGTATGAATTATTTTGAATAAAAACAGTAAAAACATTTTTATATTCACTAGCTCTTTTGTTTTTTGGTTTTTGTTGGATTTGATGTTTGGAGGGCGGTATAGATTGCATATGGGGCCTTTTTGGTGTTTCAACTTTCATAATTCTCTTTGCTTTATAAGTTTTAAAGGGGTTATCCGGGTGTAAAAATTTACTCAGGGCTGGGCTGGCTATTTAAAAATAATAAACTTACCTCGTCCGGCGCTGCTGATCTCCTGTGCCGCGGTCCATCTCATCTGTGTGCCGGTTTGTTTACAAGGGTGCACAGGGAGCATCCTGCCGGCCGGAAGCTCCCATCCGACATCATCTCCCAGCGCTTACAATGCTGAGAGATAGGGACGGATTGGAGGAGCTCCGAGTGCGCGGCTTTTGTGCCACCACGGATCAAACGGACCGCGGCACGGTACGTCACCGGTGCCAGAGGAAGTAGGTACCCATTTATTATTTTTAAATAGCCCGCCCCAGCCAGGCCATAAGTAACTTTTTATAACCGGATAACCAGTTTAATGCTCATTACATGGATGATATTAAATTTTGCAAGAATAAAGTTCTCTGTATTTGCACGGATAAATTAAATATGGAATTTTTATTTGCTATATAGAAAGTTTGCATCTAGAAACTTTTATGGTCCCGAAGAATGCTCACCTCTATGGTTACTAATGTTGTCCTACTGGATGTGCATTAAGTCTTCTGTTAATAATTAAAGAGCTAGCATCCATTACATTTGTCCACAGCCAATCCTCTTTTGACCCTGATTATATAAGGCCCCTTCTTCCACATCATAATTTGCTTGGTATTGTGCTTGATGATGTAAGGCTTGTAACTGCTTGCAGTTATGAAAATCTGTTCCATTATGCTCTAGGGTTGCAACGATACCAGAATTTTAAGTGCGATACCATATCTGGAGAAGTATCACGATACTCAAAACCAATATGATACTTTTCATGTAAAAGACCTTCATTATTGTGCAAAGCCAGACCCATTCCACATTCCTGGTGCTTGTTACTTGTTGTATGGGCGCACAGCGAATGTAGAAGGGAAGGGAAACCACTTTTACCCTATAAGATGTAACAGTTTTTAGGAAGCTATAAAATATTTACTTTTCTTTTAATGTGGCCATGAGAGGGCTTATTGTTTGCAGGATGAGAATCATTTTTTGAAGTGTTGGAGGGGTTATGCACTATTGATCAAAACTAATTTTTGGGGAGAGAGGGGTTAGGAAACTTATCAATTCTGTAATAGATTTGTTTTACTTTTTTCTTTAGGTGTTCATCGTATAGCCTAATAAACATGTTACTTTCTTTCTATGGGTCATCAATACACAAGTATTTTTTTTCTTTTAAAGGGGTTATCCAGGTATACAAATTTATTTATGGCCGCGTTGGGGCGGGCTATTTAAAAATAATAAGTGTGTACTTACCTCCTCCGGCGCCGCTGATGTCCCGCGCCGCGGTCCGTTTGATCCGTGCCCTGTTTGTTTACAGGGGCACAGAAGCCGCGCACAGGGAGGTTCCGGTCCGCGATGTGGCCGGCTTCTCCCATCCGTCCCTATCTCTCAGCGTTGTAAGCGCTGGGAGATGGTGTCGGATGGGAGCTTCCGGCCGGCTGGAAGCTCCCTGTGCGCCCCTGTATACAAACCGGCGCACAAATGAGACGGACCGCGGCGCAGGACATCAGTGGCGCCGGAGGAGGTAAGTACACGTTTATTATTTTTAAATAGCCCACCCCAGCCTGGCCATAAGTAAATTTGTATACCTGGATAAGCCCTTTAAAGACTTTATTTTCAATTTTAAAAGGTATGACGGCATGCAAAAAACAACAGCCGCCATTGGGAAGTACATAGTACAACGATAAATATCAAGCAGTAGTATAAACTGAGTAACAGAAAATAATTACATCAACCAGCAATTAAATGTTGTGGGTGTTCTACTGGCAGCAATAGCTCAGCGGCAACTATATCGCTGAGTGGGAAGATGTATATAGTGGTGGGGTGGAGGGGGAGTCCTGAAGGAATTTAACAGCTCCGGTTAAACACCTGTCATTGGAACTTTGTCATAATTCTGAATACTGCCACTACTTTATAAAACTTTATTTCACATTACCTGGCTCCCAGTGCATGTGGTGAGCCCTGCAGGGGAAACCTGAATTCAATAAATAGGAGCTTTGCCCTTATACTTTTGGTCACATACTTTATGGGTAGATAATTTAAATGTCTTAAATTTCCAGTGAAGGTAAATATAACTTTTAAAAAATGTCATTTTGGTGCAGTTGTTGGAGTCAATACTTTACCAGCAGCCCCACTCAAAACTGACTCTGTATCTGACTCCATAATGTGGATTCCACAAAACTGATATCTATTACTTTGTAGACCAGTGGTGGCGAGCCTATGGCATGGGTGCCAGAGGTGGTGTTCAGAGCCCTCTCCATGGGCACCCAGGCCTTCACCAGAGAGGGGTAGAGGTATCTTCCTGCAGTCCCAGACTGCCTAGAACTTGCTGTGCACGGAGCTATTTTAAAGTGACAGCTCCATCTGGGACTACTGGAGGAGTGGGAAGATATGGACAGATATGGATTATCATTGTGGCCCCAGACAATTCTTTCTGCTAAGAGGACCTTGCAGGGAATTTACAATGATCATCCAAATTTCTCCTATTTTCTGCTTCATTGGTATCCTCAGGGTGCTGATATGAATGAACGCTGTGATAGAGCAAGGCGCTAAATCATAAATTAAATTTCTCTATTGGCACTTTGTAATATATAAGTGGGTCTTTGGTTCTAGTTTGGGCACTCTGTCTCTAAAAGGCTCGTCATCACTATTGTACACTGTTATTTTTCTTTGTGTGTTTTCTTAGGAAGAATATTTGTTCATGAATGGGCGCACTTTCGTTGGGGAGTCTTTGAGGAAACAAATGATAAAGTTCCCTATTACATTTCAGGAGAACTGAAAGTAGAAGCTACCAGGTAACTCTAGCAGTAAACAACTATAGTCATTCTGAATATTATATGTGATGTCCCCATTGGTCCACATTTAGTTCTGACTTTATAACATCCAGAAACCTAACATTTCTGTATGTCAAGGTGACAGAAAGACACTTTGGTGCTGCACTTATCTCTTTGCTCACTGTGAATTATGGCAAATACCTCATACATTTTATAGACGATTGACTTTCTTGATTGGGCTCTTTGTAATGTTCTTGGTTAAAATACAACTTATATTGAGACCTCATGTGTACAACAGACCCATGTCCATAGAGGCTGAATGGTTGTAAAATGGTGGAGTCAAGTTGACCCCTCCAGGCATGTTTGACCCTGTTACTGTTTGTTCATTTATTCTTAGAAAACACTGAATTGTAATCTGTTCATTGTCATTTTAACCACTAACAGGATTTTCCAGTTTGCAATGAGTGTTATTGCAGAATGCTAGAGACCGTTTTATAGACATTTTTGTGTTTTGTTGTGTTGGTTATGGTGGGTTTTCTGGTTTTGGGATAATAAAAGGGTTGTCCTGATTTCCAACTTGTTGGTTCCAGGATTGTTTTCCTGTAATATGGAAAAGATTGCAAATTTAGGCACAATTCTATGCCACACACCCCCGTGGTGCAGGAAAAAGTTAGTCGGTAGCTGCACCAAATTTAAGACGTTTTAGGAAATTATAAAAAGTCCTTAGTCCACTTCAGACATTAACCGCTTATGTGCCTTATTGATCAAACGGATGTTAATTATTTAAATGCTCCTTTGAAGGTAGTGGTGGGTGGCATTGAATAAGGTATAGTCATAAAGATTAGTGCAATTGCAGACAGTGGATTGATGTAGGACACATGTGGCCTTTTTATACCCTGCTAAATCTATCTGCCAATTGAAGTAATCCCCTATATTGAACTTTAATTAACTTTAGTAAGAAGCATCTGGAAGACTCCCTTTAATAATGTATACAGTAGCAAAATTCGTAAGAATCCACTGTTAGACATTTTTATACCAACAAACATTTCTCTTTTTCTTAACCTAGATGCGCTGCCAGTCTTTCAGGCAGTTACATGATGCGGGAATGTAAAAATAACATCTGTTCTTTAAGGGACTGTAAAATTGATTATAACACTGGTCTTTATGAACAAGGGTGTCTCTTTTTGCCTGAGAAGATCCAAAATGTACAAGAATCCATCATGTATCACTCAGGGCTTCAATCTGTAAGTATTCATTGAGGTTGAACATCTGATGGACTATAAGTGGTTAAAGTTGGAGTTTGTGAATTACACTTTGTCCTTGACATTACATCAATATAGTCATATTCCATCGCCAAACAGCTCCATTATCTTATGACTGTTAACACTCAGGGTGTGAAGCAGTATAAAAATATATTTCTGTGAGTGTCACTTCATGTGACATGCCTCCGAATTTTTCCATAACTGCGGGATTGCTCCTTAGTTTGATGTTTTTGATGTCTGATAAGATCTGATAAGGCAAAGGCAAACATTTTCTTATATAAACATCATTCTCTGGCACTTTTAGGCCATAGTACTTGATGTGTACAGCACTGCTGAATATGATGGCCCTATATAAATAAAGCTTTATAATGATAATTATCCATGTGCCCTAAGAAACTGTGGCCTGGTAATATACTACTACCAGGTGTATATTCTGTGTAACCAACCAAGCTGTAGTTCTCAATGCTGCTGATACAGCCGGGTCTGGACTTTCAGTTCCTATTCATGTTCTTATTCTGGCACTAGGAGGCGGCTGTAATCATCTGGGGTCCTAATTGTTGAACCTGCACCAACTTAATACTGATGACCTATCCTATGGCTAGTTCATTATCATTATTATTAAAGAGGACCTGTCACCCATAAAAAGGCACTAGGAGCTCCTTACTTAGCGCTAGCCAATTTTTAGCAGTAATGATAAGAGTTCCTTTATTCACAGATTACGCAGCACTACACAGAGCTTGCCAAATTGGTCCCTGTCCCATGGGGCTCACAATCTAATCAACCTACCAGTATGTTACTTGGAGTGTGGGAGGAAACCGGAGGACCCGGAGGAAACCCACGCAAACACAGAGAGAACATACAAACTCTTTGCAGATGTTGTCCCCAGGCTGTAATGCTAACCACTAATCCACCGCGCTGCATGCTTTATTGGAACTGCTCAAAGCGGTCCGGTATATTCATGAGGGGGAGGGACTAGGAGGTGGTGACTGCCACATGAAGCCTGGCAGTCACCCCCGGCTTATAGGTCCGGCGTTCCTCTTGTACTGCGTGGCTGTGTCTGTTAGCTTTATCGGAAGGTTCTGATAAAACTAGCAGTTTATCACTGCTAAAATTGGGCCAGCGCTAGGCTTACTTTAGTAAGCAGCTCCTAGTGCCTTTTTTATGGGTGACAGGTCCTCTATAAACTCGTATAAGGGATGTTGCTGTTTCAGAATGATCAAGTTGCGAGCTTTGACTAAGAACTGTAATTGTCAAGCTTCATTCCTCTGTAAGAAAGTATTCCCTGGACAACACTTAGCTGATACTTACAAGTTGTGACCCTCTTTTTTTTTTCTCTGCATAGATAACATCTTTTTGTAATGACAGTAGCCATAACATTGAAGCTCCAAGTCTACAAAATAAGATGTGTAATTGTCGCAGCACGTGGGACATTATCAGGAACTCTGTAGATATAATCTCTACTCCACCAAGATCTGAAACCAATCTTTCTGTCCCTACATTTACGCTTATTCAGTCCCGGAAAAGGGTGATCACATTAGCATTTGATATTTCGGGAAGCATGGATCAAGTAAGTTTACTATCAAAACAAGTGTATTTTATGTTAATGGTAAATGGCAAAAACAGGGGAGGATATACCTATAACATGACATATGTAATTCCTTGAGGCACCTGAACACCAAGAGGGAGGAAGGGTGGAATGCAACTCCATGTGCCTCACTTCTTTTTAAAGGATATCTACTATTAAAATCAAGCAGAATAGACCAGGGACACTTCCTCATAGATCCAGTTTTCCATGGCCTCCTTATTTCTAAAGTCAACATTTAACATTATGCTAATGACTGAGAATGAAATGGAGAATAGACCAATTTAAAAAATAAAGAAACTCCCCTCCAGCATTCTTTTTCATCCATAAATTTTTTATGGTAAAGACAAAGAAATTATGCTTAAAAATATACGTAAACATTTCAACAGGTCAATATGTTGTGCTTTTTTGTATGTTATTATATTCCTCAGATATTGTGCATTATTGACTTTATCTTGCTATTTATATTTCCCACATATTGTACACATTTTGCCTCCCAATCAACAAAACTTAAAACTAAAAATTAAGAGGAAGTTAATAAAGTTTAAATCTATAGCAGAGCAGGAAGTAAAAAGTCTCTACTTTGGTACTCAGAGTAGAGATATGCATAAGAGCCCACAGACATAACTTTGAGCATAAAGTCCCTGTACAGGAATGTTGAAATGTAACTAGAAGGCATTACCATGTTCCCTATTGGCCAAAAAAACTCCGTCTGTGTACTCAATAAGATTCCCTCATATGGTACTAGAAATCTCATGTAGTGTTAGTTTATAAGTCTATATTGTTGGACACTTGGCCCATTTATGACCAAGCAATTGAATCTTTCTATTAGCCACAGAGCCCTTATGAAAGAAATTTGCATATAAATGGATATTTGAGCACCTATGTTAGACGATATATACAACTTTAGGCATCAGAGAATATTTGCCAGATAAAGAGGATTGTCTTCCAGAAAAGAAAGCCTGCCTCATTCATTGAATGACTTCTTTACAATGTGTCACAACAAGAAACACCAAGATGATATTTCTATGGTAACACTCCCATTTTCATTGAAAGTATGTAGAAAAGCAGGTAGCATGAGACAATATGACATGTAATAAGCTCTTAAAGGGTCTTTCCAGGATTGTACTCGCCCTGCTCCCAGGTCCTCTGTTGCATCAATGCCAAGGACTGACTCAATGTTGAAACCAGTTGGCTTTTCCAGAATGCTGGAAAACCCATTTAAATGCTGTGCATGGATTTAATTTTTTTTTGTTTTATTTTTTCAGTCACATCGCCTTGGTCGATTATTGCAAGGGGCTGAATATTTCCTTACTCAGGTTGCTGAGACGGAAACTTACATTGGGATTGTTGAATTTGCCTTTTTTGCATTTGTTGTTTCTAATCCCGTACGAATAACTGAAGAAAATCTATCAGAGTTGATATCACTGCTCCCCTCAACCACCCTAAATGAGAATGCTGATATCTGCCGGGGAATTCTTGAGGCCATTAAGGTTTGTTACTGTACTGGCAAAAATTTATGTTTAAAGGGGTATTCTCGCCTGGGCATTCACATTCAGTGTCATTAATCTGCCATTTATATAAACATTTCTTCAATAAGATGTTATTAAAATAAATGTACCTGGGTGAAGATAGTTTCTCATAAATGTAGTCATATGGTCCCTTAGAAACAAGACTGTGTCCTCGGATACGGCCACCACTGCTGGAGTGATTGCACAAAGAAACAAAAAGTTTTTGTATATGAAATGTCCTGGAGTTACTACATGTCCCGCAGCCGTCCTGTAGTAATGATTGCTGAAGCCATGTGGTCAGGTAGGACTCAATAGCGCATGTCTGGCCACTGCTGCCAAAATGTGAGGTGGTCGTATCTGAGGAAGCCATCTCGTTTCTTAGGGACAGCATGGCTACATTTATGAGAAATTATCTTCACACAGGAACATTTTTTCAAACTTTATTCAGCAAAGTGGCAGTACGGACAGACATTAATTTAATTAAATGTGACTGCCCAGGGGTATTCCCCCCTTTAAGTTTAGAAGTGTCAAACGTGCATGACATTGATTTTTCATTCTCTTTATAGGTGAATCAAGAGTTGAACGGTTCGGCTGCTGGTACTGAAATATTGGTAGCCATAGATGGAGACTCAAACTTAGCAAAGTGCAGCGAGCAGATATCATCTAGTGGTGCAGTTATCCATATGATAGCACTTGGCTCTGAAGCATCAAAGCAACTTGAGCGCATTGTGGATATGACTGGTAGGTGTACAGCTTTGATGTCTCTGGGTCAGGTAATATACATAATTTGCACATGTGAAAAGGTTGCACTTGTAGTGACTTATTGTTAAGGGTGGTGCCGAACGTCACGTTCTTTAAACCGTTTTAAAGCATGAGTTTTTAGGCCGTCTGAAAATGCATGCATTTTTGAATGTTTATCATGTGAACCTGGAATACCCCTTTAAGACAACATGTGCCCATTCCAAATATATTTACTGATGTCAGTATTGTTGTGTAATATTTAGTTATTATTTCATTGTCTTTCAGGAGGAAAAAAACATTTAGCAGCAGATGTTCCTGATGCTAATGACATTTTCATTGCCTTCAATGAAATTGCTAGTCACAGTGGTGATCTCACTACCCAGTCTTTCTTGGTAAGATATAAGATTGCTTTTAACCTTTTCTACACCTCACCTTAAATGTACACTGAGGTCAGTGATGCAAAGCAGACCTGGGTCCATGTAATGTCCATAAATCAAGTTATAGAGCAATTAGTGATGAGAAGTTTGATAAATATTGGGGCAGATTTACTTACCCGGTCCTATCGCGATCCCGCGGTGCGTTGTCCTGTGAGGATTCGGGTCTGCCGCGATTCACTAAAATTGTGCGCCCAAGTTCCTGCATCCGTCGCTTCCACGCCGAGGTCCGCCAGAGTTCACCTTCCTCTTCCCAGTGCTTGTAAGTGCACAATTCTAAATATAAAATCTTGCGTGTTGTCTGAATCCGTCGGGTTGTCCGACGGCCAACGCCCCCGACTTCTGTCACGTGCAAGCCAGTGCCAATGCGCCAAAATCCTATCACGTGCGCCAAAATCCCAGGGCAATTTGGCGCAACACAAAAATCGTCCGCGGACCCTTAGTAAATGAACCCCATTGTAGGTTTGTAAAATAAAACGTTTGTATCACTTGTCTTTGCTTTTCCTGTTCTCTAATGGCAGAGGGGCCACCCTTGTGCCAGTGTGCATATAGAGATAGGACCGCCTCTCTATCATCCCAACATAAATTAAAAAGAGGCCCCACACTTTGCACACCTTGCAGCGGACTGAAGACTTTGCATTCTATAAGAATATGGGGCAAGAACTTCACGTCTGCCGTTCGGACTGCAGCACCAGCACTGTATTAACTGATAAAGTGCAGGTGTTGAAAACCATGGGTTTGCATACGGACACGTACCCACAGACTGCGCACAATCGTGTGTGCGGTGTTTCTTATACCAAGCTTTTTTCCTTTTCATTTGAAAACAGTTCTAGTAGCCACAAATGCAGCATTTGCACATGATCAAAGCCATGGCCACATATGTTGGCCAATAACTGCATACGACACCCTTTTATTTCAGAAACAAAAGGGACAATGATATACCTGACTATCCCAGCAAATATTGGGTGAATGGTCAATCTTTTATGATACATGATCAGCATCTTGAAAGCTGACATATTGGATCAAGGGCAAGTTTGCAAGTTTTTTCAATGGATCAGTGGTTATGCATGTCATGTATATCAAAGAAATACAAATAATCGTCTCATAAACTAATTGCACAAATCATATTCACAATATCTCTTATGGTTCTAAAGTTAGCAAGAATTCTTTAGAGATTCTCATGTATATTCACAATGATCGAGTAGCTCTGTATTCAGCACCATGGACAACACATTGAACAGGTCAAATAGCTGTGAATCACATGGAACATTCCTGGTTCTTGTTGCCACTCTGCCTTGATATCCTTTGAAACACAAGAAATAATGCAAATCTGATTGAAGAATTTATTTCTGGTCTTATTTCATATGCTACATGACCACCTTCCCACTCGAAAAACTTACCAAAGATCCAACATGGGGGCTTCAATGATGGCAGCCAGGCTCCGTCTACCTAATAGATCTAATGGCAGGTTACTTTAGTTTGCCCTAGCTCTATGGTACAAAATATTTTAGTAAGGCATAAGGTTCTAATAATGCTATCTTAGATAGCAGAGTAGCCGCACTGTGGAGCAGGAGCTATGGCTACTCCACAGCCCAGTAGCCTCTTTTGATTCCTTCTGCCCAGCTTCTTTTTAGTGCAGCTCGCTGTAGCTGCACACACCCGCCTGCAAGCCGGTCATCTGCAATGTAGCTTCACACACCCGCCTGCAAAGCCGGACATCTGCAATGTAGCTTCACACACTGGTCTGTGAAGCCGCAGCTGCTGCGCATGCCCCAGTAGCCTCTGATAACTTGCATATGTAAAAGAAAACATTTTTTAAAGCTTCTGCTGAACTAATAGTTTAATCAAAACTACTATAGGGCTAGGGCAGACAAATGTAACCTGCCATTGAATCTACTTTTTAGGTACATCTGTAATATTAGGTTTCCTTTAAAAAAAAAAACCCACCTCACCCATTACTTGCTGGGGGATTCAGATATCTTATTTTCCCTTGAGTTTCCCTTATTTTCCCTTCAGCCCCTAAGCTCTGTAGTTTTAGTCAAATAGTTTTCCGGCAAAACCAATGTGTATACAAGTGAATTACTTTATTTATTCCTAAATTTTTTTCTATAAAATACTTTATAAAAAATTGTGAACCAATATCCTGATTTCTTTTTCTTGTATTATTACAGCTGGAAAGCAGAAATAAATATCTTGAGTCAGAAGGTTGTTTGAATGGCACCATTTTTATTGACAGCACAGTTGGCAAATCCACTTTCATCCAAGTTACCTGGCAAGTCTATCTGCCAAGCATCAGTTTACAGGATCCTAATGGAAACAGATACAATGAGGCTCAATTCACCAATAATACAAACTCCAATTCATCTACACTTCGAATCCTTGGGAAGGCAGAGGTAGTACAACATTTACTGATAACTGGGTGGCTAATTTATTGATGAATAAATGTACAGCATTGTACATTTGTTGCTGCAGTTTGCTGCTTATCCAGATGTGTAAGATGATGACCAGATTTGTTAAACATACATGTACTGTATGGGGGAGATTTCTCAGTGCTTCGATGACAGTTTTTTATGTAAAAGCACTTATTTAATAGCAATTTCTTGCACACTGCAAGAAATTGTGATTATTTGGGCAACCATGCCACATTCACACCATGTGTTCATGAAAAAGCACAGCTTGCAGAAAGGTGGGGGGAGGCACTAGGCGTTTCTGTCCCATGTCTGCGCCATTTTTAAAGATCAGCAAACATCCACCGGTGAATGTATTTAACCTTCATATCACATTTATTTTCTTTAGACTGGAGTCTGGAATTACACCATTTGTAATAACATCCAAACAAGTCAAGTAGTAGGATTGACAGTAACTTCAAAGGCTGCAGATAAAAATGTTCCTCCAATTACCGTAAATGCCCATATGAATAAGGAGAAAAACAAATATCCCGACCCAATGATTATCTATGCATCAGTGCGCCAAGGTCAGATGCCGGTGACAAATCTACATGTGACAGCAGTTGTTGAGTCAGAAAGTGGCAAAACTGTGAGCATGGAACTCCTAGACAATGGAGCAGGTAAGAGATTTTCAGCTTTTCTAGGAAACACTTCAAATTTTGCTGATAATCATTGGAGATGGATTATGAAGGGAATTTGTAAAGCAAGTTTTACTACATTGTAATTTTTACTGAGTTTCATACAATGGGCCAGATTTATCAAAATTTGCAGTTTGCCTTGCAAGTGTGCAGAGTACACCAGATAATTGAATACTTCCATAATCTGGCACACCCTGCACTGCTCTGGAAGTATCTTTTATTAAGTGCACCTTTAACATACAGTGGGGGTCATTTACTAAGGGCCCAATTCGCGTTTTTCCGACGTGTTACCCGAATATTTACGATTTGAGCGATTTTTTCCTTGAATTGCCCCCAGTTTGCGCCCGTGATCGGATTGTGGCAGTCGGGGGCGTGGCCGAACGAAAACCAGATGGATTCGGAGAAACCACCGCATTTTAAAAAAAAAGTGTTGCTGGACACGCACTTACCTTCACCAAGCATCGGATCGTGAACTCCAGCGCAGCAGCGACACCTGGTGGACGTCGGAGGAACTGCCTTAGTGAATCACCGGAAGACCCGAATGCACCGCAGAGAACGCACCGCTGGATCGCGAATGGGCCGGGTAAGTAAATCTGCCCCATTGTGTGTCACAATTCTGTCAAGTTGCTGTACTAAATCTGTTGCAAACTCCAGCTAAGAGATAACTCGCCCCTATATCAAAATTACACAAAGCAGCCGCGACACAAAACTGGGGCAAACACAAGCTCCAAAGATGTTCATTTCAGCGCAACGTACAACAAAAAACTGGCATAGCCAGAATAATAAATCTGGTCCAATATTTGGGAAATTAGGTGCATCTTAAAAACTTCTGACCTTAAATGTTTTCTGTGACACCCCTCTACTAGTGTGGCAATTTTTCCAACTAATTTTAAAAATAAGATTTACACATTTGATAAATCTGGAGCTAAAGAGGCTACACACACTTTCCCACACTAAGGATACATACATATGCATGTACAATTTGTCCATGTGCTCTTCACTGATTTAATGAACAGCACAAAGAAAAAATACTTTTCTATAGGCTCACACACATTGGGGAAGATTTATCAAGCTGCCTAAGAGTAAGAATGTGCTTAGTTGTCAATGGCAAAAAATTACATCTCAGCTTTCATTTTACCAGTGCTCATGAATATTTTAAAGGGGAGCTGTAATTGGTTGCAATGGGCAACTACGCACATTCTTACTCTTAGGCAGCTTGATAAATCATCCCAATTGTCCTGGTTAACAAATTATAGAGCAGGTCCTATATTGCATGTGTTTGTATTGTAGCATGCATGCTTAGGGCCAATTGCGCACAGGCCAAGAGTCCACTAGTTTGTGTGCTGGTAGGATAAGCCAAATAACTAAAATGACTGATTTCTAATTGTAAATAATCTAGACAAAAATATCAATCTTTAATTTAAGACCTTTTTAAAGGTTAATATCGATACATTTATCCTATTAGGTGCTGATGTGTTCAAAAATGATGGCGTCTACTCAAGATACTTCACTTCCTTCAGGGAAAATGGAAGCTACAGCTTAATAGTTCATGTAAAAAGTCAATATGCAAAGGCCAGACTTGCATTGCCTAGAAATCGTGCTCTTTACATCCCTGGATATACAGAAAATGGTACGTGCCACACAATCCCCTGTCTGGATAATTGAAGGGAATCCTATTGGTCAGACTCACTATGATCTGACATTTGATCTCTATGATCCCCTAAAAAATAAAAGTAGCAAGGCAAATAAACGAATGAGAATTCAAAGATTTTGGCTGATAAAACTGAGCCAGATGCATCATAATATTGACAGTAAATGTCTATGTCTATGGCAGTAAATGATCCAAGTATTTTGTTGTACTTTTTTTCTAGGTGTACAATCCATAAATCCACCAGAACCATCATTTAATGATAGTGATCTTCATATTCTTGGAGGCTACATCAGTCGAATTGTTTCTGGGGGTTTGTTCATAGTGTATAATGTTCCAGGAACCCCACAAGTTTTCAACTATAAACCTTGTAAAATAATTGATTTAGAAGCAAATAGGCAAGAAGACTCAATTGTCTTGTCTTGGACGGCAGCTGGTGGTGATCTGGATCAAAACCAAGGTATGTTATTTATTTGGAGTTGGGAAAATTGGGGATTTATGAGATTTATCATATTTCAGTGCTTGTGTGATGGCGTATGATGAAATCCTTGCCCCCTTCTGCATGAGCGGATACATCAAGAGGCTGAGTCCTCCTGGTGTATCCGGTCAGGTGTCTGCGCAGTATGTATTTCTACATCAGGTTCTACCTACATTGGCCTACATTGGCCCAGTCATGGCTAGAACACTGTTATTCGGGTGTAAAAATCATGATAAATCCCCCCTATATAAAACACTGTTGGCTTCTTACAATTACCATAATTTGGCATTTCAGTCTCATCAATGCTATAAAATTAAACAAAAACTGTATGTACATAACAATCCTATTTGTGTAAGGTGGGAAGATGCCGCACCCATCTTTATAACACACTATGATTTTCTATAGCAGGTGTTGTCCGTGAATAAACAATGTAGAATGCAATATTTTGTACATAGATTACTAAACACAAATCAGTAATTTATTTGCTGCTAATTATAAAAACAAGCACCAGAAACATAGTATCATAGTAGGAAAGGTGCACACAAGACATAGGTCCATCAAGTTCAACACATAGGGGCTCATTTACTAAGGGTCGCACACGCACTTTTGTTGCACTGTGCACTGTTTTCGGGGCTAAAAAGGCTTACAAAGGTACTTAAGAAGTGTGTGCGCTGGGATTGTGGAGCACGTGACTCTTTTTGTGGCGCAGCTGTGCTGGCTTCCATGCGACACAAATTAGAGGACGTGCCGTCAGACAGTCTGACTGATTCGGACTGAGCGCGAGATTTAACCTTCAAACTGTGTTGCAAGCCCAAGCACTTAGATGCACCACTAAAAAGATGGTGAACTCTATTGGACCTGAGCGGGGGAAGCGACATATTCATGATATTGGGCGCACAATCTTAATGAATTGTGGCACAGTGCACTAGCGTTGGACAATGCACTTTCTGTGAACTCTGTAAGTAACCCTGTAAGTAAATGTGCCCCATAATCTCACAATGTTGATACAGAGAAAGGCTGACACCTACTGCCCCATAGGTTCACATTGAGATTTACTTGTCTCTGCACTGAGGTTTAACATTTTTCTAGCTCTGATGGATGGATATAATTGAGTATAAGGGCGTTCCTGCCCCGTGCCTGCACACTTCAGCCTCTTCGGGCCTGAATGTTTTTTGCAAACTATGCCAGGTCAGACCAGGGATAGTTTTGGCCACCAGCATGGCTGGCAGATACATTAGGAGGTCTAAGTCTCCTGATGTATCTACCGTGCTGGCAGTGCTTTATCAAATGCCAGCGCACGCAGGGCTGGTGTATGATAAATCTCCCCCAGTGTCCTGCTCTAGAACATGCTGTCTACTTTTATAGGACACTATGCTCAGCTCCTTTTGCTCTTACCTTAGTTTTCCAAAGGTCAATTGATACATTTCTAGTCTCCACCCAATAGAACATCAAGGATGTACACTATATGACAACCAAGAATATTCTGTTCTACAACCTTTTCCATCCTTCAATATATTTTATGTTACCTAGATCATATTGTCTAAGAATTACATTTGTTCAGGTGTTGTTGCCAGAAACCGTTGTTATCAATGCTTTATTGCTGCTATTCTGATTGCTCACAAGTGTCATGTTGTTTATTTATCAGCTTCGCGATATGACTTGCGAATGAGCACCAACCCAAGAGATCTCAGGGACAACTATAAAAACTCAACTCGAGTAGAAATCTCCAATCTCATCCCAAAACTATTTGGATCCATGGAAACATTCACGTTTACACCTAGAAATAACAATGGGACTGTTCTTTACTTTGCATTGACTGTCATTGATCAAGATAATAAAGAATCGGATTTATCAAACATAGCCCAGGCTGGGATCCCAAGCAGCACACCACCAGAACCTTCTTCAATACCTACGGATGCAACATACAACAGTTCTAGTTTTGCAACTGACGCAACATCCTTGGAAGCAAGTAGAAGCACAATAACATTGTCTAATAGCACAGAGTCATCTGATGTCACATCATTTACCCCGCTCCCCACAAATAGTACATTGTCCATTGTAAGTAATTCTGTTTCCCCAACTACCAGTCTGAAGCAGACCAACAATGATACCACAGTTACATCAACGATGTCAACTTCTTTAGGAACCATTTCACCAACTATTAGTCTAAAGCCCACTTTTCTTTGTGTGTTTTCTTAGGAAGAATATTTGTTCATGAATGGGCGCACTTTCGTTGGGGAGTCTTTGAGGAAACAAATGATAAAGTTCCCTATTACATTTCAGGAGAACTGAAAGTAGAAGCTACCAGGTAACTCTAGCAGTAAACAACTATAGTCATTCTGAATATTATATGTGATGTCCCCATTGGTCCACATTTAGTTCTGACTTTATAACATCCAGAAACCTAACATTTCTGTATGTCAAGGTGACAGAAAGACACTTTGGTGCTGCACTTATCTCTTTGCTCACTGTGAATTATGGCAAATACCTCATACATTTTATAGACGATTGACTTTCTTGATTGGGCTCTTTGTAATGTTCTTGGTTAAAATACAACTTATATTGAGACCTCATGTGTACAACAGACCCATGTCCATAGAGGCTGAATGGTTGTAAAATGGTGGAGTCAAGTTGACCCCTCCAGGCATGTTTGACCCTGTTACTGTTTGTTCATTTATTCTTAGAAAACACTGAATTGTAATCTGTTCATTGTCATTTTAACCACTAACAGGATTTTCCAGTTTGCAATGAGTGTTATTGCAGAATGCTAGAGACCGTTTTATAGACATTTTTGTGTTTTGTTGTGTTGGTTATGGTGGGTTTTCTGGTTTTGGGATAATAAAAGGGTTGTCCTGATTTCCAACTTGTTGGTTCCAGGATTGTTTTCCTGTAATATGGAAAAGATTGCAAATTTAGGCACAATTCTATGCCACACACCCCCGTGGTGCAGGAAAAAGTTAGTCGGTAGCTGCACCAAATTTAAGACGTTTTAGGAAATTATAAAAAGTCCTTAGTCCACTTCAGACATTAACCGCTTATGTGCCTTATTGATCAAACGGATGTTAATTATTTAAATGCTCCTTTGAAGGTAGTGGTGGGTGGCATTGAATAAGGTATAGTCATAAAGATTAGTGCAATTGCAGACAGTGGATTGATGTAGGACACATGTGGCCTTTTTATACCCTGCTAAATCTATCTGCCAATTGAAGTAATCCCCTATATTGAACTTTAATTAACTTTAGTAAGAAGCATCTGGAAGACTCCCTTTAATAATGTATACAGTAGCAAAATTCGTAAGAATCCACTGTTAGACATTTTTATACCAACAAACATTTCTCTTTTTCTTAACCTAGATGCGCTGCCAGTCTTTCAGGCAGTTACATGATGCGGGAATGTAAAAATAACATCTGTTCTTTAAGGGACTGTAAAATTGATTATAACACTGGTCTTTATGAACAAGGGTGTCTCTTTTTGCCTGAGAAGATCCAAAATGTACAAGAATCCATCATGTATCACTCAGGGCTTCAATCTGTAAGTATTCATTGAGGTTGAACATCTGATGGACTATAAGTGGTTAAAGTTGGAGTTTGTGAATTACACTTTGTCCTTGACATTACATCAATATAGTCATATTCCATCGCCAAACAGCTCCATTATCTTATGACTGTTAACACTCAGGGTGTGAAGCAGTATAAAAATATATTTCTGTGAGTGTCACTTCATGTGACATGCCTCCGAATTTTTCCATAACTGCGGGATTGCTCCTTAGTTTGATGTTTTTGATGTCTGATAAGATCTGATAAGGCAAAGGCAAACATTTTCTTATATAAACATCATTCTCTGGCACTTTTAGGCCATAGTACTTGATGTGTACAGCACTGCTGAATATGATGGCCCTATATAAATAAAGCTTTATAATGATAATTATCCATGTGCCCTAAGAAACTGTGGCCTGGTAATATACTACTACCAGGTGTATATTCTGTGTAACCAACCAAGCTGTAGTTCTCAATGCTGCTGATACAGCCGGGTCTGGACTTTCAGTTCCTATTCATGTTCTTATTCTGGCACTAGGAGGCGGCTGTAATCATCTGGGGTCCTAATTGTTGAACCTGCACCAACTTAATACTGATGACCTATCCTATGGCTAGTTCATTATCATTATTATTAAAGAGGACCTGTCACCCATAAAAAGGCACTAGGAGCTCCTTACTTAGCGCTAGCCAATTTTTAGCAGTAATGATAAGAGTTCCTTTATTCACAGATTACGCAGCACTACACAGAGCTTGCCAAATTGGTCCCTGTCCCATGGGGCTCACAATCTAATCAACCTACCAGTATGTTACTTGGAGTGTGGGAGGAAACCGGAGGACCCGGAGGAAACCCACGCAAACACAGAGAGAACATACAAACTCTTTGCAGATGTTGTCCCCAGGCTGTAATGCTAACCACTAATCCACCGCGCTGCATGCTTTATTGGAACTGCTCAAAGCGGTCCGGTATATTCATGAGGGGGAGGGACTAGGAGGTGGTGACTGCCACATGAAGCCTGGCAGTCACCCCCGGCTTATAGGTCCGGCGTTCCTCTTGTACTGCGTGGCTGTGTCTGTTAGCTTTATCGGAAGGTTCTGATAAAACTAGCAGTTTATCACTGCTAAAATTGGGCCAGCGCTAGGCTTACTTTAGTAAGCAGCTCCTAGTGCCTTTTTTATGGGTGACAGGTCCTCTATAAACTCGTATAAGGGATGTTGCTGTTTCAGAATGATCAAGTTGCGAGCTTTGACTAAGAACTGTAATTGTCAAGCTTCATTCCTCTGTAAGAAAGTATTCCCTGGACAACACTTAGCTGATACTTACAAGTTGTGACCCTCTTTTTTTTTTCTCTGCATAGATAACATCTTTTTGTAATGACAGTAGCCATAACATTGAAGCTCCAAGTCTACAAAATAAGATGTGTAATTGTCGCAGCACGTGGGACATTATCAGGAACTCTGTAGATATAATCTCTACTCCACCAAGATCTGAAACCAATCTTTCTGTCCCTACATTTACGCTTATTCAGTCCCGGAAAAGGGTGATCACATTAGCATTTGATATTTCGGGAAGCATGGATCAAGTAAGTTTACTATCAAAACAAGTGTATTTTATGTTAATGGTAAATGGCAAAAACAGGGGAGGATATACCTATAACATGACATATGTAATTCCTTGAGGCACCTGAACACCAAGAGGGAGGAAGGGTGGAATGCAACTCCATGTGCCTCACTTCTTTTTAAAGGATATCTACTATTAAAATCAAGCAGAATAGACCAGGGACACTTCCTCATAGATCCAGTTTTCCATGGCCTCCTTATTTCTAAAGTCAACATTTAACATTATGCTAATGACTGAGAATGAAATGGAGAATAGACCAATTTAAAAAATAAAGAAACTCCCCTCCAGCATTCTTTTTCATCCATAAATTTTTTATGGTAAAGACAAAGAAATTATGCTTAAAAATATACGTAAACATTTCAACAGGTCAATATGTTGTGCTTTTTTGTATGTTATTATATTCCTCAGATATTGTGCATTATTGACTTTATCTTGCTATTTATATTTCCCACATATTGTACACATTTTGCCTCCCAATCAACAAAACTTAAAACTAAAAATTAAGAGGAAGTTAATAAAGTTTAAATCTATAGCAGAGCAGGAAGTAAAAAGTCTCTACTTTGGTACTCAGAGTAGAGATATGCATAAGAGCCCACAGACATAACTTTGAGCATAAAGTCCCTGTACAGGAATGTTGAAATGTAACTAGAAGGCATTACCATGTTCCCTATTGGCCAAAAAAACTCCGTCTGTGTACTCAATAAGATTCCCTCATATGGTACTAGAAATCTCATGTAGTGTTAGTTTATAAGTCTATATTGTTGGACACTTGGCCCATTTATGACCAAGCAATTGAATCTTTCTATTAGCCACAGAGCCCTTATGAAAGAAATTTGCATATAAATGGATATTTGAGCACCTATGTTAGACGATATATACAACTTTAGGCATCAGAGAATATTTGCCAGATAAAGAGGATTGTCTTCCAGAAAAGAAAGCCTGCCTCATTCATTGAATGACTTCTTTACAATGTGTCACAACAAGAAACACCAAGATGATATTTCTATGGTAACACTCCCATTTTCATTGAAAGTATGTAGAAAAGCAGGTAGCATGAGACAATATGACATGTAATAAGCTCTTAAAGGGTCTTTCCAGGATTGTACTCGCCCTGCTCCCAGGTCCTCTGTTGCATCAATGCCAAGGACTGACTCAATGTTGAAACCAGTTGGCTTTTCCAGAATGCTGGAAAACCCATTTAAATGCTGTGCATGGATTTAATTTTTTTTTGTTTTATTTTTTCAGTCACATCGCCTTGGTCGATTATTGCAAGGGGCTGAATATTTCCTTACTCAGGTTGCTGAGACGGAAACTTACATTGGGATTGTTGAATTTGCCTTTTTTGCATTTGTTGTTTCTAATCCCGTACGAATAACTGAAGAAAATCTATCAGAGTTGATATCACTGCTCCCCTCAACCACCCTAAATGAGAATGCTGATATCTGCCGGGGAATTCTTGAGGCCATTAAGGTTTGTTACTGTACTGGCAAAAATTTATGTTTAAAGGGGTATTCTCGCCTGGGCATTCACATTCAGTGTCATTAATCTGCCATTTATATAAACATTTCTTCAATAAGATGTTATTAAAATAAATGTACCTGGGTGAAGATAGTTTCTCATAAATGTAGTCATATGGTCCCTTAGAAACAAGACTGTGTCCTCGGATACGGCCACCACTGCTGGAGTGATTGCACAAAGAAACAAAAAGTTTTTGTATATGAAATGTCCTGGAGTTACTACATGTCCCGCAGCCGTCCTGTAGTAATGATTGCTGAAGCCATGTGGTCAGGTAGGACTCAATAGCGCATGTCTGGCCACTGCTGCCAAAATGTGAGGTGGTCGTATCTGAGGAAGCCATCTCGTTTCTTAGGGACAGCATGGCTACATTTATGAGAAATTATCTTCACACAGGAACATTTTTTCAAACTTTATTCAGCAAAGTGGCAGTACGGACAGACATTAATTTAATTAAATGTGACTGCCCAGGGGTATTCCCCCCTTTAAGTTTAGAAGTGTCAAACGTGCATGACATTGATTTTTCATTCTCTTTATAGGTGAATCAAGAGTTGAACGGTTCGGCTGCTGGTACTGAAATATTGGTAGCCATAGATGGAGACTCAAACTTAGCAAAGTGCAGCGAGCAGATATCATCTAGTGGTGCAGTTATCCATATGATAGCACTTGGCTCTGAAGCATCAAAGCAACTTGAGCGCATTGTGGATATGACTGGTAGGTGTACAGCTTTGATGTCTCTGGGTCAGGTAATATACATAATTTGCACATGTGAAAAGGTTGCACTTGTAGTGACTTATTGTTAAGGGTGGTGCCGAACGTCACGTTCTTTAAACCGTTTTAAAGCATGAGTTTTTAGGCCGTCTGAAAATGCATGCATTTTTGAATGTTTATCATGTGAACCTGGAATACCCCTTTAAGACAACATGTGCCCATTCCAAATATATTTACTGATGTCAGTATTGTTGTGTAATATTTAGTTATTATTTCATTGTCTTTCAGGAGGAAAAAAACATTTAGCAGCAGATGTTCCTGATGCTAATGACATTTTCATTGCCTTCAATGAAATTGCTAGTCACAGTGGTGATCTCACTACCCAGTCTTTCTTGGTAAGATATAAGATTGCTTTTAACCTTTTCTACACCTCACCTTAAATGTACACTGAGGTCAGTGATGCAAAGCAGACCTGGGTCCATGTAATGTCCATAAATCAAGTTATAGAGCAATTAGTGATGAGAAGTTTGATAAATATTGGGGCAGATTTACTTACCCGGTCCTATCGCGATCCCGCGGTGCGTTGTCCTGTGAGGATTCGGGTCTGCCGCGATTCACTAAAATTGTGCGCCCAAGTTCCTGCATCCGTCGCTTCCACGCCGAGGTCCGCCAGAGTTCACCTTCCTCTTCCCAGTGCTTGTAAGTGCACAATTCTAAATATAAAATCTTGCGTGTTGTCTGAATCCGTCGGGTTGTCCGACGGCCAACGCCCCCGACTTCTGTCACGTGCAAGCCAGTGCCAATGCGCCAAAATCCTATCACGTGCGCCAAAATCCCAGGGCAATTTGGCGCAACACAAAAATCGTCCGCGGACCCTTAGTAAATGAACCCCATTGTAGGTTTGTAAAATAAAACGTTTGTATCACTTGTCTTTGCTTTTCCTGTTCTCTAATGGCAGAGGGGCCACCCTTGTGCCAGTGTGCATATAGAGATAGGACCGCCTCTCTATCATCCCAACATAAATTAAAAAGAGGCCCCACACTTTGCACACCTTGCAGCGGACTGAAGACTTTGCATTCTATAAGAATATGGGGCAAGAACTTCACGTCTGCCGTTCGGACTGCAGCACCAGCACTGTATTAACTGATAAAGTGCAGGTGTTGAAAACCATGGGTTTGCATACGGACACGTACCCACAGACTGCGCACAATCGTGTGTGCGGTGTTTCTTATACCAAGCTTTTTTCCTTTTCATTTGAAAACAGTTCTAGTAGCCACAAATGCAGCATTTGCACATGATCAAAGCCATGGCCACATATGTTGGCCAATAACTGCATACGACACCCTTTTATTTCAGAAACAAAAGGGACAATGATATACCTGACTATCCCAGCAAATATTGGGTGAATGGTCAATCTTTTATGATACATGATCAGCATCTTGAAAGCTGACATATTGGATCAAGGGCAAGTTTGCAAGTTTTTTCAATGGATCAGTGGTTATGCATGTCATGTATATCAAAGAAATACAAATAATCGTCTCATAAACTAATTGCACAAATCATATTCACAATATCTCTTATGGTTCTAAAGTTAGCAAGAATTCTTTAGAGATTCTCATGTATATTCACAATGATCGAGTAGCTCTGTATTCAGCACCATGGACAACACATTGAACAGGTCAAATAGCTGTGAATCACATGGAACATTCCTGGTTCTTGTTGCCACTCTGCCTTGATATCCTTTGAAACACAAGAAATAATGCAAATCTGATTGAAGAATTTATTTCTGGTCTTATTTCATATGCTACATGACCACCTTCCCACTCGAAAAACTTACCAAAGATCCAACATGGGGGCTTCAATGATGGCAGCCAGGCTCCGTCTACCTAATAGATCTAATGGCAGGTTACTTTAGTTTGCCCTAGCTCTATGGTACAAAATATTTTAGTAAGGCATAAGGTTCTAATAATGCTATCTTAGATAGCAGAGTAGCCGCACTGTGGAGCAGGAGCTATGGCTACTCCACAGCCCAGTAGCCTCTTTTGATTCCTTCTGCCCAGCTTCTTTTTAGTGCAGCTCGCTGTAGCTGCACACACCCGCCTGCAAGCCGGTCATCTGCAATGTAGCTTCACACACCCGCCTGCAAAGCCGGACATCTGCAATGTAGCTTCACACACTGGTCTGTGAAGCCGCAGCTGCTGCGCATGCCCCAGTAGCCTCTGATAACTTGCATATGTAAAAGAAAACATTTTTTAAAGCTTCTGCTGAACTAATAGTTTAATCAAAACTACTATAGGGCTAGGGCAGACAAATGTAACCTGCCATTGAATCTACTTTTTAGGTACATCTGTAATATTAGGTTTCCTTTAAAAAAAAAAACCCACCTCACCCATTACTTGCTGGGGGATTCAGATATCTTATTTTCCCTTGAGTTTCCCTTATTTTCCCTTCAGCCCCTAAGCTCTGTAGTTTTAGTCAAATAGTTTTCCGGCAAAACCAATGTGTATACAAGTGAATTACTTTATTTATTCCTAAATTTTTTTCTATAAAATACTTTATAAAAAATTGTGAACCAATATCCTGATTTCTTTTTCTTGTATTATTACAGCTGGAAAGCAGAAATAAATATCTTGAGTCAGAAGGTTGTTTGAATGGCACCATTTTTATTGACAGCACAGTTGGCAAATCCACTTTCATCCAAGTTACCTGGCAAGTCTATCTGCCAAGCATCAGTTTACAGGATCCTAATGGAAACAGATACAATGAGGCTCAATTCACCAATAATACAAACTCCAATTCATCTACACTTCGAATCCTTGGGAAGGCAGAGGTAGTACAACATTTACTGATAACTGGGTGGCTAATTTATTGATGAATAAATGTACAGCATTGTACATTTGTTGCTGCAGTTTGCTGCTTATCCAGATGTGTAAGATGATGACCAGATTTGTTAAACATACATGTACTGTATGGGGGAGATTTCTCAGTGCTTCGATGACAGTTTTTTATGTAAAAGCACTTATTTAATAGCAATTTCTTGCACACTGCAAGAAATTGTGATTATTTGGGCAACCATGCCACATTCACACCATGTGTTCATGAAAAAGCACAGCTTGCAGAAAGGTGGGGGGAGGCACTAGGCGTTTCTGTCCCATGTCTGCGCCATTTTTAAAGATCAGCAAACATCCACCGGTGAATGTATTTAACCTTCATATCACATTTATTTTCTTTAGACTGGAGTCTGGAATTACACCATTTGTAATAACATCCAAACAAGTCAAGTAGTAGGATTGACAGTAACTTCAAAGGCTGCAGATAAAAATGTTCCTCCAATTACCGTAAATGCCCATATGAATAAGGAGAAAAACAAATATCCCGACCCAATGATTATCTATGCATCAGTGCGCCAAGGTCAGATGCCGGTGACAAATCTACATGTGACAGCAGTTGTTGAGTCAGAAAGTGGCAAAACTGTGAGCATGGAACTCCTAGACAATGGAGCAGGTAAGAGATTTTCAGCTTTTCTAGGAAACACTTCAAATTTTGCTGATAATCATTGGAGATGGATTATGAAGGGAATTTGTAAAGCAAGTTTTACTACATTGTAATTTTTACTGAGTTTCATACAATGGGCCAGATTTATCAAAATTTGCAGTTTGCCTTGCAAGTGTGCAGAGTACACCAGATAATTGAATACTTCCATAATCTGGCACACCCTGCACTGCTCTGGAAGTATCTTTTATTAAGTGCACCTTTAACATACAGTGGGGGTCATTTACTAAGGGCCCAATTCGCGTTTTTCCGACGTGTTACCCGAATATTTACGATTTGAGCGATTTTTTCCTTGAATTGCCCCCAGTTTGCGCCCGTGATCGGATTGTGGCAGTCGGGGGCGTGGCCGAACGAAAACCAGATGGATTCGGAGAAACCACCGCATTTTAAAAAAAAAGTGTTGCTGGACACGCACTTACCTTCACCAAGCATCGGATCGTGAACTCCAGCGCAGCAGCGACACCTGGTGGACGTCGGAGGAACTGCCTTAGTGAATCACCGGAAGACCCGAATGCACCGCAGAGAACGCACCGCTGGATCGCGAATGGGCCGGGTAAGTAAATCTGCCCCATTGTGTGTCACAATTCTGTCAAGTTGCTGTACTAAATCTGTTGCAAACTCCAGCTAAGAGATAACTCGCCCCTATATCAAAATTACACAAAGCAGCCGCGACACAAAACTGGGGCAAACACAAGCTCCAAAGATGTTCATTTCAGCGCAACGTACAACAAAAAACTGGCATAGCCAGAATAATAAATCTGGTCCAATATTTGGGAAATTAGGTGCATCTTAAAAACTTCTGACCTTAAATGTTTTCTGTGACACCCCTCTACTAGTGTGGCAATTTTTCCAACTAATTTTAAAAATAAGATTTACACATTTGATAAATCTGGAGCTAAAGAGGCTACACACACTTTCCCACACTAAGGATACATACATATGCATGTACAATTTGTCCATGTGCTCTTCACTGATTTAATGAACAGCACAAAGAAAAAATACTTTTCTATAGGCTCACACACATTGGGGAAGATTTATCAAGCTGCCTAAGAGTAAGAATGTGCTTAGTTGTCAATGGCAAAAAATTACATCTCAGCTTTCATTTTACCAGTGCTCATGAATATTTTAAAGGGGAGCTGTAATTGGTTGCAATGGGCAACTACGCACATTCTTACTCTTAGGCAGCTTGATAAATCATCCCAATTGTCCTGGTTAACAAATTATAGAGCAGGTCCTATATTGCATGTGTTTGTATTGTAGCATGCATGCTTAGGGCCAATTGCGCACAGGCCAAGAGTCCACTAGTTTGTGTGCTGGTAGGATAAGCCAAATAACTAAAATGACTGATTTCTAATTGTAAATAATCTAGACAAAAATATCAATCTTTAATTTAAGACCTTTTTAAAGGTTAATATCGATACATTTATCCTATTAGGTGCTGATGTGTTCAAAAATGATGGCGTCTACTCAAGATACTTCACTTCCTTCAGGGAAAATGGAAGCTACAGCTTAATAGTTCATGTAAAAAGTCAATATGCAAAGGCCAGACTTGCATTGCCTAGAAATCGTGCTCTTTACATCCCTGGATATACAGAAAATGGTACGTGCCACACAATCCCCTGTCTGGATAATTGAAGGGAATCCTATTGGTCAGACTCACTATGATCTGACATTTGATCTCTATGATCCCCTAAAAAATAAAAGTAGCAAGGCAAATAAACGAATGAGAATTCAAAGATTTTGGCTGATAAAACTGAGCCAGATGCATCATAATATTGACAGTAAATGTCTATGTCTATGGCAGTAAATGATCCAAGTATTTTGTTGTACTTTTTTTCTAGGTGTACAATCCATAAATCCACCAGAACCATCATTTAATGATAGTGATCTTCATATTCTTGGAGGCTACATCAGTCGAATTGTTTCTGGGGGTTTGTTCATAGTGTATAATGTTCCAGGAACCCCACAAGTTTTCAACTATAAACCTTGTAAAATAATTGATTTAGAAGCAAATAGGCAAGAAGACTCAATTGTCTTGTCTTGGACGGCAGCTGGTGGTGATCTGGATCAAAACCAAGGTATGTTATTTATTTGGAGTTGGGAAAATTGGGGATTTATGAGATTTATCATATTTCAGTGCTTGTGTGATGGCGTATGATGAAATCCTTGCCCCCTTCTGCATGAGCGGATACATCAAGAGGCTGAGTCCTCCTGGTGTATCCGGTCAGGTGTCTGCGCAGTATGTATTTCTACATCAGGTTCTACCTACATTGGCCTACATTGGCCCAGTCATGGCTAGAACACTGTTATTCGGGTGTAAAAATCATGATAAATCCCCCCTATATAAAACACTGTTGGCTTCTTACAATTACCATAATTTGGCATTTCAGTCTCATCAATGCTATAAAATTAAACAAAAACTGTATGTACATAACAATCCTATTTGTGTAAGGTGGGAAGATGCCGCACCCATCTTTATAACACACTATGATTTTCTATAGCAGGTGTTGTCCGTGAATAAACAATGTAGAATGCAATATTTTGTACATAGATTACTAAACACAAATCAGTAATTTATTTGCTGCTAATTATAAAAACAAGCACCAGAAACATAGTATCATAGTAGGAAAGGTGCACACAAGACATAGGTCCATCAAGTTCAACACATAGGGGCTCATTTACTAAGGGTCGCACACGCACTTTTGTTGCACTGTGCACTGTTTTCGGGGCTAAAAAGGCTTACAAAGGTACTTAAGAAGTGTGTGCGCTGGGATTGTGGAGCACGTGACTCTTTTTGTGGCGCAGCTGTGCTGGCTTCCATGCGACACAAATTAGAGGACGTGCCGTCAGACAGTCTGACTGATTCGGACTGAGCGCGAGATTTAACCTTCAAACTGTGTTGCAAGCCCAAGCACTTAGATGCACCACTAAAAAGATGGTGAACTCTATTGGACCTGAGCGGGGGAAGCGACATATTCATGATATTGGGCGCACAATCTTAATGAATTGTGGCACAGTGCACTAGCGTTGGACAATGCACTTTCTGTGAACTCTGTAAGTAACCCTGTAAGTAAATGTGCCCCATAATCTCACAATGTTGATACAGAGAAAGGCTGACACCTACTGCCCCATAGGTTCACATTGAGATTTACTTGTCTCTGCACTGAGGTTTAACATTTTTCTAGCTCTGATGGATGGATATAATTGAGTATAAGGGCGTTCCTGCCCCGTGCCTGCACACTTCAGCCTCTTCGGGCCTGAATGTTTTTTGCAAACTATGCCAGGTCAGACCAGGGATAGTTTTGGCCACCAGCATGGCTGGCAGATACATTAGGAGGTCTAAGTCTCCTGATGTATCTACCGTGCTGGCAGTGCTTTATCAAATGCCAGCGCACGCAGGGCTGGTGTATGATAAATCTCCCCCAGTGTCCTGCTCTAGAACATGCTGTCTACTTTTATAGGACACTATGCTCAGCTCCTTTTGCTCTTACCTTAGTTTTCCAAAGGTCAATTGATACATTTCTAGTCTCCACCCAATAGAACATCAAGGATGTACACTATATGACAACCAAGAATATTCTGTTCTACAACCTTTTCCATCCTTCAATATATTTTATGTTACCTAGATCATATTGTCTAAGAATTACATTTGTTCAGGTGTTGTTGCCAGAAACCGTTGTTATCAATGCTTTATTGCTGCTATTCTGATTGCTCACAAGTGTCATGTTGTTTATTTATCAGCTTCGCGATATGACTTGCGAATGAGCACCAACCCAAGAGATCTCAGGGACAACTATAAAAACTCAACTCGAGTAGAAATCTCCAATCTCATCCCAAAACTATTTGGATCCATGGAAACATTCACGTTTACACCTAGAAATAACAATGGGACTGTTCTTTACTTTGCATTGACTGTCATTGATCAAGATAATAAAGAATCGGATTTATCAAACATAGCCCAGGCTGGGATCCCAAGCAGCACACCACCAGAACCTTCTTCAATACCTACGGATGCAACATACAACAGTTCTAGTTTTGCAACTGACGCAACATCCTTGGAAGCAAGTAGAAGCACAATAACATTGTCTAATAGCACAGAGTCATCTGATGTCACATCATTTACCCCGCTCCCCACAAATAGTACATTGTCCATTGTAAGTAATTCTGTTTCCCCAACTACCAGTCTGAAGCAGACCAACAATGATACCACAGTTACATCAACGATGTCAACTTCTTTAGGAACCATTTCACCAACTATTAGTCTAAAGCCCACCCAATTGGAAGCTAGAGAATTGTTGCATATTTTGTTTTATAGTGATATGGTATTGAACAATTGTAAGAGTATATTTATAATACAAAACATTGATTACAGCATACAAATCGTCTATTCATACGATGGTTTACAATTGAAATACAGCATCATTCAGTTCAGTTTCAGATCCGCATTGTTCATAGCAGAAAATATTTTTTCTAACACTGACAATACTCTCAAATAAAAACTTATTGGTAACCTAACACATCGGGAGGAATTCTATTTATGGCTTTCTCCCTGCCGGGTTCAGAGTTCTACAGGCATGTTAGGGGCTGAGAGCTGCGCGGTGTTGGGTTAGGAACAGGCCGGGGTGTAAACGTCCGACCCATCACATTTCACTATGGCTCCATTAAGGAATCCCTTATGCTGACACTGATCAGTCTACAGTTAGTGCTCCCTAATGTTTTTCTTGTCTAGTGGAGCTACGGAGCCATCTGTTAAACTACGATACATAAACGGTTCTATATACATATGACATTTTGCCATACATTTTTTTTGCCATTTGTTTTCTATTTTTTAATTATTATTTTTGTGATAAAGTCATCCGCGTTTAAGGCTCTGATCAAATCATAATGAATTTGATGTTTGAAATATCCTTATACAAATGCCTTAATACAACGCTCCAACGTGATGCTTAATTCATCAGTCATCACTCACATCAGTCCTGTCTCTATGTGCCTCACTGTGATCTGTGACGTGGTTACCAAAACTTTCTAAGATGAGACACCTATCAAGCCAAAATTGATCTAATAAACCCTTATAAGTTTGTGTGATAGCTTTCATACGGGTCAGTATCCGTTTCTTTCTCTGCACTTCATTGTCCATTGGTGAATATCATCGGAAATCAACTTTTAAGTGGATATAAATGGTGTCTATAACGTTCATGGAGGCAAGGCTCAGCCACTGAAGTCCACTCACCCAGCCCTGCAATGCCCACTTTGCTGTATTGGTGGACCCAGCTCTATAGATGTTTGGTGAACGACTGTCTATCACAAGCTAGGGGACATTCTGGCGGTGAGGAGAGCTGACTCCAGTGCTGAGCTCTCCGTCTGCATGACTTTATCGAACAATTGTATCTCTTTCAAAGAAACATGATCTGGAAGGTGATCACTCTTCTAAGTGTTATGGTTTATTGGGTCAAACTAACTGCACAATGGCTTGTGTTGATCTTACACTTTTTTTACAACAGATAAGATAATCAATAATGTTTAAATATTTACAAACAATTTTACAAAAAAAATACCATTCTAATATGGTGAATATGGATAGGTAGAAGAATACTATATGCTGTACGGATATTGTCTATATCTTTTTTACTACCTACACCAATGACTTACAATGTAATTATGAACAGAGACAAATAAAATGTTGTTTAAAAAAAAAGTGAATCGGAAACACAGCTTGTGCTTGGTAAATGGTTTTTTGTAAAATTAGGTGAAGGGCAGTTTTTTTCCACTACAATCACATCTTTTTTATCCCTTGGGTTGTGTCTGGTTTGTGGTATATCTGCTTTTACTTAAATGAGGCCACTGCAAATGTGTGAGTGACATTGTTTGTTCAACAAAATAGGCCCCTTTTCAGTTCCCACACAACCCCTGTGATGTGGTTCCCTACACAATCCTGTCCACTAGAACATTGTCTAGCAGTGAAAAATACATACTAGTAAATAGGTAACATACTTAGTGCAGTATTACAATATTATACTAAGTGGACTGTATCTACTCTGTTCTGTAATATCGGAAAAGTATACAAAGACATATATACACCAGTACAACGGCATAACACACACTATGACTAAACTGCGGTCCATTAATTACTAACAGATTGCTCAACCTATGATGCCATTTGTGTTAATGTTAGAGAACTGTTTATCGGCGTTGTTAATTGTTGTGAGGCTGCGCAAGGTGTTGGTGAATGGTTCTTGAAGAGTTGAAAGTGTTGATGTAACGGTGGAATCGGTGTTGTTGGAGGGATTTATACTAGTACTTTTGGTGAAAGTGCTCCTAAGAAGATGAACGTGTTGATGTACTGTGGGGTATCTCTTTGTATTGGTGGGCTTTAGACTAAAAGTTGTGAAATGGTTCCTAAAGAAGTTGAAAGTGTTTGATGTAACTGTGGTTGGTGTTGTTAGTGGGCTTAATACTGCTATTTGGTGAATGGTTCCTGAACAAAGTTGAAGTGTTGAAGTAACTGTGGTATCTGCGTTAAGGGTGGCGTTGACTGGTAGTTGGTGAAATATTCCTAAAGAAGTTGAGAGTGTTGAGTAACTGTGGTATCATGTTTGTTGGTGGGGCTTTAGACTAATAGTTTGGTGAATGTTCCTAAGAGTTGAAAGTGTGGATTACTGTGGGTAGGTGTTGTTTGGTGGGGTTTATACTAATAGTTGGTGAAATGGTTTTCCTGAAGAAGGTGAAGTGTGGATGTAACTGGTATCGTGTGTTGTTAGTGGGCTTTATATTTGTTAGTTGGTGAAATGGTTCCTAAAGAAGTTGAAAGTGTGGATGTACTGTGGTAATCGGTGGTTGTTGGTGGTTGGTTTTATACCTAATTTGGTGAAATGGTTCCTGAAGAAGTGTTAAATGTTTATGAACTGTGGTATCAGTGTGTGTTAGTGGGCTTTATATTAGTTGTATTGTTGATGGTTCCTGAAAAAGTTGAAAGTGTTGAAGTAACTGTATATCATGTGTTAAGGGGTGGGCGTTAGACTGGTAGTTTGTGAAATGGTTCCTAAAGATTAGAAAGTGTTTGAGTTACCGTGTGTCTGTTGTATTGGTGTAGTCTAAAGCCCACCAATACAACAGATACCACAGTTACATCAACACTTTCTACTTCTTTAGGAACCATTTCACCAACTACCAGTCTAATGCCCACCCTTAACACAGATACCACAGTTACTTCAACACTTTCAACTTTTTCAGTAACCATTTCACCAACTACCAGTATAAAGCCCACTAACAACACCAATACCACAGTTACATCAACACTTTCAACTTCTTTAGGAACCATTTCACCAACTAAAAATATAAAGCACCCACTAACAACACCGATACCACAGTTACATCCACACTTTTCAACTTCTTCAGGAACCATTTCACAACTATTAGTATAAACCCACCAACAACACCGATACCACAGTACATCCACATTTCAACTTCTTAGGAACATTCACCAACTATAGTCTAAAGCCCCCAATCAACACGAGAACCACAGTTACATCAACACTTTCAACTTCTTTAGGAACCATTTCACCAACTATTAGTCTAAAGCCCACCAATACAACAGATACCACAGTTACATCAACACTTTCAACTTCTTCAGGAACCATTTCACCAACTATTAGTCTAAAGCCCACCAACAACACTGATACCACAGTTACATCAACACTTTCAACTTCTTTAGGAACCAATTCATCAACTACCAGTCTAAGGCCCTCCCTTAACACAGATACCACAGTTACTTCAACTCTTTCAACTTTTTCAGGAGCCATTTCACCAACTACTAGTATAAATCTCTCCAACAACACTGATACCACAGATACATCAACACTTTCAACTTCTTCAAGAACCATTTCACCAAGTACCTTGACGCAGCCTCCAAACATATTTAACAGTACGCCGACTAACAGTTCTGTAACCACAACTGGCATCATAGTTGAGCAAGGTGGTAGTAATATAAATGTGACTGCAGTTGTAGTCATAGTGTGTGTTACTGCCGTTGTACTGGCTGTTATTATATGTCTTATTGTATACTTTGCCAGATATTACAGAACAGGTAGATACAGATCCACATTAGTATAATATTGTATAATACATCACTAAGTATGTTACCTATTTACTAGTATTATTTTCACTACTGGACAATGTTCTAAGCGGAAGAGATTGTTTGTAGGGGTTGTGTGGGTACTAAAAAAGGGGCCTATTTTGTTAACAAACAATGTCACTCACACTATTGCACTGGCCTCATTTTTAGGTAAAAGCAGATATACCACAAACCAGACACAATCCAAGGATAAAAAGAGTTGATATGTAGAGGTAAAAACTGCCTTTCACCTAATTTTACAAAAACCATTTACCAAACACAAGCTGTGTTTTCCGTATTCACTTTTTTTTTAAACAACATTTTATTTGTCTCTGCATAATTACATTTGTAAGTCATTATGTAGGTAGTAAAAAAGATATAGACAATATCCGTACAGCATATAGTATTCTTCTACCTATCCATATTCACCTTTATTAGAAATGGTATTTTTTTTGTAAACTTGTTTGTAAATATTTAAAAATTATTGATTTATCTTATCTGTTGTAAAAAAGTGTTAAGATTCAACACAAGCCATTTGCAGTAGTTGACCCAATAAACCACTAACACTTATGAAGCAGATGATCACCTTCCAGATCATGTTTCTTTGAAATGATATACAAATTGGTTCTTATAAAGTCATGCAGCCGGAGAGCTCAGCACTGGAGTCAAGCTCTCCTCACCGCAGAATGTCCCCTAGCTTGTGATAGACATCGTTCACCAAACATCTATAGAGCTGGGTCACCAATCACAGCAAAGTGGGCATTCAGAGGCTGGGTGAGCTGGACTTCAGTGCTGAGCTCTCTGCCTCCATGACGTTATAGAACCATTTTATATCTCACTTAAAAGTTGATTTTCCAGATGATATCACCACACTGGACAATGAAAGAAACATGAACTGAACGGTATGAAGCTCATTCACAACAAACTCATCATGGTTTATTAGATCAATTTTGGCTGCTAGGTTCCATTTAAGAAAGTTTTGTAACACGTTCACAGATCACAGTGAGGCACATAAGAGACAGGACTGATGTGAGTGATGACTGCTGCATTACAGCATCCGTTGGAGCTGTATTAAGGCGTTTTTATAAGGATACTTCCAAATCCATAATTCATTATGAATTTATCAGAGCCTTAAAGCAGGATGACTTTCTCACATAAAAATAAATTAAAATAAATAGAAAACATAAATGGCAAAAAAAATTATGGCAAAATGTCATATGTATATAGAACGTTTTATGTATCGTAGTCTAGACAGATCGGCTCAGTAGCTCCACATGAACAAAGAAAACATTAGGGAGACTACATTGTAAGGCTGATCAGTGTCAGCTATAAGGGATCCTTAATGAGACTATAGTAAATGTGATGGGTCGGACGTTCACACCCCGGCTTGTCCTAACCCAACCCACCAGCTCTCAGCCCTAACATGCCTGTAGAAACTCTGAAACCGGCAGGGAGAAGCCATAATGAATCTCCCCCGATGTGTTAGGTTACCAATAAGTTTTTATTTGAGAGTATTGTCAGTGTTAGTAAAAAATATTTTCTGCTATGAACAATGCGGATCTGAACTGAACCTGAATGATGCTGTATTTCAATTGTAAACCATGTATGAAAAGACGATTTGTATGCTATAATCAATGTTTTGTATTATAATATATACTCTTGCAATTGTTCAATACCATATCACTAAATAACAAAAATATGCAAACAATTCTCTAGCTTCCAATTGGATTCTTTTTCTTTCCTTTTAACCTGTTGTGTCCCGTACAGCAGATGTAACCGAGAAAATGTAGAGAAGTTTTCGGTATGTATTACCAGTGATTAGCAATGTTCACCCCCGCCCCCAGGTACACAAGTCTGATCAGCTCAATTTTCAAGCTGTTTTACCATCGATTCACTTGGTGTTGGAGACCAATAGCATTAACTATCTTCTAAACAGAGATCTGATTTCTCATTTTACATGAATTTTATGGAGACAAATATATATTCAAAATACAAAGAGAATAATTCAGCACTTGAAATCTGTAAACTTCAATTTAAAACTTCATCCTTTATTGTGGCATATTTAAAAGTATATGATATCACATCTCCTTCTAATCCCCCAATGTGTTCCAGACATCAAATTTTGGTCTTAATCAGTCTAATTCATCTCATGAAATATCTCATTTGTGTTGATTAGATCAACTTAGCAACTAGAGGGGGTCTTGCATCCATTGAAATAACTATATTTCAAGGGAATCTGTTTAACTAGATATCCTTCTATTAAAGGAAATCTATCAAAGTCAAGCATGATTTTCAAAGGGGATCTGTCATCAGGTTTAGACCAATTGAACTACCAGTCCCCTAAGGTAGAGTATGAAATGTCCTTTCTAGAATTTCATCTATTAGGTGAAATTTCACCTATTTACCCAAACAAAATCTCATTCAAATATTCAAGAGTCATTCAAATATGACTCTTCTCATCCCATTTTCACATGAGAGGAGTCAAGTTTAGTGGTTTTAGGGGTATTGCCACTATCTGTTTCTGTTTTATAGCACCTAGAAACATGTTTGTTGTGTCATATTAAAGATATGGATCTCCTCTTTCACCTAGATTACAAAGCCATGTGATCTGAAAGATGAGATCCTTATCTTTTATATGATCCAATAAACATGTTTCGAGGTGCTATAGAACAGAAGATAGGACCTTCTAAAGTGACAATACCCCTGCAACCACTAAACTTGACTTGTCTCAGGTGAAATTGGGATGAGAAGAGTCATATTTCTCTGACTTTGGGGGAGAATTTGTGTGAGTAAATGGGTGGAACTTCACATATAAAAGGGAATTCTACGAGAAACATTTCATACCTGATCTGAAATGGCTGGCAGTTTAATGGGGTAAAACCTAGTGACAGGCTCTGTTTAAGTTTTAGTGTGATGGAGGTGGGAGTCACACTTTGTGTTAGGTAGCAGCTTACACATCGTGTGGCTTTATGCCCCTTCACGTCCATCTGGCATGGAGACAGTGTAACGGGGTAAATACTTACAATTCCCGGCAACGCACCATAAATCTCCTCCCCAGAAGCTTTACATGCCAACATGTGAATAAATATACAAATAAAAACTTACATTATGGCTGCTCCCACTAACCCCCCTCCATAGGAATGCATAGTGCGCGGCGCCATATTCTGTAGAAAGATAGGACATGTCCTATTGTACGGTGCCGTGAGGCCATTGAAGTGTATGGGGGACGTATATATGCCGTATATAAGTCTGCTGTATATACACTTACCGGCCACTTTATTAGGTACACCATGCTAGTAACGGGTTGGACCCCGAGGGGAGAAGAGCAGGGGGAAGAAGAAAAAAGGGGGGGCCTGTAACCCCAGTCTTAGTTACCCCTTCTCTCTCACAGCCTGTTTTGAACCCCATGTCCCTGCACGCCTTACCCCTTCACCCTCAAGCCTCTTAACCCAGTGTCCTCCCTCACACTGCCAGTCTCCAAAGCCTGTACCAGTCCTCTCCTCACCTGTACTCCTCGCCTCCGCGGAACCATGCCACCCTCACAGCCTGTAACCCCATGTCTACTCCTAACCCTGACCCATTCCACATCAGCCTGTAACCCCATGTCCACATTCTCACAGCCTGTAACCCATTGTCCTCTCCTCACAAGCAGCCTGGTACCCCATGTACCACTCCTCACAACAGCCTGCCTGTAACCCCCATGTCTCTCCTCGACCTTACCCCTGCCTCCCACAGCCTGTAACACCCATGTCCTCAATCCTCAGCTGTAACCCCATTCTCTCTCCTCACAGCATGTAACCCCAGTCTTCTACTCCTCACTGTGTCCTACGAACCTACCCATGTCTTCCTCTCCTCACAGCCTAGTAACCCCATGTCCTCCTCACAGCGTATCACCCCAGTTACTCTCCTCACAGCCTGTAACCCTTATAAAATGTCCTATATTTGCCTTACCAACCTCTTTGACATCTTCGCACTAGGTTTTGGTCCATGGTCTCAAGGAGAAACACCATAAGGGTCTTTTGACTTGCACGAGGCTTTCAACCATCCGTCCACGTTGCAAGAGTGAGTTCGAATTAATGAGTCTGTATCCAGCGTGGAAATTTGACTAACTTGAAAGAAGACAATAACCTGTTCCTTAATGAAGTTAGCAACACAACGACTGAGTGGTTTATTGTGGACCAAACATTATAGACAAACCACGTAAGGCCACTTTACATTAAGGCACGTGTATTAGAAAAGCATGGGCAACTATAATTGGGTGTTCTCACCAGGAAATGGAATACTATTGGTACACTCACACAAGGAGTCTAATTACGATTGGTTACATGCAAATAACGTTAACTTCCCAGGTTTTCACCTGGTACCTTCCACTAGTGGTGCTAGCGAACACTAAGTCCTTTGTGTGCTCTGACGGACCACACCTAAAATTTTAGTTCATCACACACAAAATTCTATGAAATGTAATCTGGTCTTTAAAATGCCGAAACAATATAGAAAATGGTGTCTGAGTCCATGTGTAATATCTTTAACATTGTGTAATTCCCTCCCTTGTTCTCCTGCTTCATGGACAAAATCATATTCCTCCAACTAGGGGAACTCGGGAATCTGTACACTTCCCCATTTGTTCCATTGGTAGGCCGCAGTGATTCTATGTAATGAGCCCCCCTATGGTAGTTCTAATTGCTTAATGTTTTGTAGTAGATTGACCAAACATTGATGTGAATTAACCCCTTTAGGACGCAGGTTTTTTCCCTCCAATTCGCTCTACCCTATCAACAATCCATAAACTTTTTCATTGGTTACCGTGTAGCAGACCTTCCTGTAAATGTTATTTATTTTTACAACATGACGTTGTCTTGCAAATTCCAAATGTGGAAAAGTTGGAAAAAAAAACGTCATGCTTTCTCTGTGGGCTCCAGGTTTTTAGCTCTTGACTATGCGGCTCCAAAATACACCCATCGAGTGTTTGTCTTTTTGTTCGGTGTCGATCGGTGGTGATAATGAATTATATATGGTTTTATTGTGTTTAAATTCTTTCAAACATGAAAGCGAATGGTACAAAAAGAAAAAAAATTTTGCCATCTCTAGCTAATATCCTTTTTCATACTTTGGCGCCAGAGCTGTGTGAGGTGTCATTTTTTGCGAAATGAGCGACGTTGTCATGTATCATTTGAGGTCTGTGTAACAAAGGTCTTTGTTTAAAAGTCGCATTCGGACATTTGGCGCCACTTTCCCGTCATCGGAGGTCAGCCGGTCGTAACTACCGTTTTTAATTTGATTAGATCGGGCTACGTTGTTGCGGGAGCGGCGGAGGAGTGTAGGGGGGCAAAAGGGAAGGTAGGGGGAATGGAAGGGGTTAAGGGTATGGGGTCTTTTACTTTTCTAACGATATGTTGATTTTGTAATACGCTAGTTGTTAGTAGTGATTTTATATCGTTCTAGGCGAAAGGGGGTGATTAATTTTTTATATTTTATTAATTTCTTTAATTTTTTTAAAACTTTTTTTTTCAACTAATTCTTAACGCTATGCGGTACTTAACCTAGAAGTAGTCAGATTGCTTCCTAACCATGTACTCGGCAATACTTGAATACATTTTGCACATGATTCATTACAATTAGCCACTGGCTCTTGTAACGAATCTGGGCAGAAGCATTAAGCCTCAGGTCAAAACGAACGCCCAGGCTACCATGGCAACCATCGCCATCCCCGCCACCCCCCGATGACGTTCATGTGTCGCGGCGATCGGAACAAAGTTCGGGCGCCGCTGTTTTAAATCAAAGCACTGACCGTGTTATTAGACTGGGGGTTTGCTGCAATATCAACAACCCCCACCTGTTGTATGAAGAGGGCTCGCCCGTGAGCCCTCTTCATACATTCCCTGTACCTCTGCGCCGTAGAGCTACGGCTCAGAGCGTTAAGGGTTAAGCATTATTTTTACAAACCACCTGTAACAGAAGTCCATAAAAGTGGGCTACATTTACACAAACGTATGGGGACTTACACTCACCGGCCACTTTATTAGGTACACCTGTCCACTGCTCTTTAACACTTAATTTCTAATCAGCCAATCACAATGGCGGCAACTCAGTGCATGTCGCATGTAGACATGGTCAAACAATCTCCTGCAGTTCAAACGAGCATCAGTATGGGAAGAAAGGTGATTTGGGTGCCTTTGACGTGGCATGGTTGTTGGTGCCAAAGCTGGTCTGAGTATTTCAGAACTGCTGATTACTAGGATTTTCACGCACACCCTCTAGGTTTCACAGAATGGTCGAAAAAAAAAAACATCCAGTGAGCGGCAGTTCTGTGTGGGCGAATGCTTGTTGATGCCAGAGGTCAGAGGAGAATGGGCATACTGGTTCAAGCTGATAGAAGGCACAGTGACTCAAATCGCCACCCTATACAACCAAGGTAGGCAGAAGAGCATCTCTGCATGCAAGTATGTCGAACTTTGAGGCAGATGTCAGCACAGAAGGACCACAACCGTGTGCCACTCCTTTCAGCTAAGAACCGGAAACTGAGGCTACAATTTGCACAAGCTCATCGAAATTGGACAGTTGAGAAAAGATTGGAAAAAACTTGCCCTGCCTGGTCTGATGAGTCTCGATTTTCTTGCTGCGACATTCTGATGGTAGGTCAGAATTTGCGCTCAACACACATGAAAGCATGGATCCTCCTGCCTTGTATCCAACATTCAGGCTGGTGGTGGGTGTGTATGGTGTGGGAATATTTTCCTTGGCACTCTTTGGGCCCCTTGGTACCAATTGAGCATCGTTGCAACGCCACAGCCTACCTGAGTATTGTTTGCTGACCATGTAGATCCATTATGACCCAATTACCCAACAGCTGATGGACTTTCAGCAGGATAATGCACCAGGTCATAACTCATGGAATCATCTCAACTGTTTTCTTGAACATGACAATGTGTTCACTGTATCAACTGGCCTCCACAGTCACCAGAATCTCAAAACCAATAGAAGCATCTTTGGGATGTGGTGGAATGGAATTCGCATCATGGATGTGCAGCCGACAAATAAATCTGGGCAATGTGTGTATGCCATCATGTCAATATGGACCAAAATCGGAGGAATGCTTCCAGCACTGTTGAATCTTTGAGCAGTTTCTTGAAGGAAAATATTTGGAGCGCATAGTCAAAGTCGTAAAAACTGAGCCCACAAGAACGTGACGTTTTTTTTTCAACTTTTCCACATTTGGAATTTTGCAGTACACGGCATATTAAAAATAAATAACATTACAGGAAAGTAAAATTTGTTACGCACAAAATAAGCCCTCACACAGGTCTGTACACGTAAAAATGATTTTTGAAGGTGGAGAGCGAGAATTGAGGGAAAAAACCCTGTGTCCTTAAGGGGTTAATTTCAACATCATGTTGCTCAATCTACTTACAAAAACATTAACATTAGAACTACCACTAGGGGGCGCTCATTACATAGGAATCACTGCGGCTACCATGGAAGTCAAAGGAAGCTGTACAGATCCCTGAGTTCCCCCTAGTTGGAGGAATATGATGAAGCAGGAGAACAAGTAGAGGGAATTTACCATTGACCAAAACCTGCGAAGATGTCAAAGAGGTGTAAGGGCAAATATAGGACATTTTTATAGGGGTTACAGGCTGTGAGGAGAGTACATGGGGTTACAGGCTGTGAGGAGAGTACATGGGGTTACAGGCTGTGAGGAGAGGACATGGGACATGGTCAACGGGGTGTGTCTGCGTTTTTTGTTCAATAAAATTTTCTGAAAACGCTGTGATTATTTATTTTTGCGACCACTCTTCATAGTGTGCCGTAGTAGTGGTGCCGGCTAGGTGACGGTGCTCATTACAAGGGCTGGCCATTGAGTGTTGCACTACACTAACGCCCATACCATTACCCCCGGTTACCCACCGCCAACAGGGTGCCGGGAGGAAGAGCCGGGTACAACCAGACCCTGACCGTCTAAGTGGTCAGGCAGTGGGGCGGCTGCAGGCTGTATTGTTTGCGTGGAATAGCCCCCCTAACAGTGGCCTATCAGTCAGTAATGCGGCTGCGCTGCTTTATTGTATCTGGTGATTGAAACAATAGGGGGCCCCCATGCCGTTTTTTCCCCCATTTTTTTGTAAAAATGGGGGAAACAGCCTGGGAGCTCCCTTTAAGGGGGAAACCCCACGCATATTTTGTCAAAAATTTGAAAAAAAAACGGCATGGGGTGACCCCTATTTTTCAAATCAGCCAGATTACATTAAAGCAGCAGCAGCCTGCCATTACTGAGCTGGGATAGGCCACATGGTTAGGGGCTGTATTCCAGCGCAACTAATAACAGCCTGAGGCAGCCGCCCACTACCGACCATCTATAGACGGGTCAGATACTGGTTTTGTACCCGGCTCTTCCCAGCCCCTGGTGGCAGTGGGTACCGGGGTAATGTAATGGTAGGGCGTTAGTGTGAATGCCAAAAAATTAAGGCAAACACTAGGCCCAGCCCTTAGTAATGAGCACGTCACCTAGCCGGCACCACTACTACGGCAAAACTATGAAGATGTCGCAAAAAAAAAAAAAATCCAATCACACCGTTTCAGAAAATTTATTGGACAAAAAAAAGCAGACACACCCTCCATTGACCATTTTATTGTTAGAAATGTCGGTATCGATGTAATCCTTCGAATCCGAAGCAGTCCACAGAGCACGGTCCGGAAGACAAAAATAACACAAACACACAAAAAAGGGCACGCAGCACCAGGGGAGGACATGCTGTTGTCGGTGGGGGAGAATGCCCGTTGTCTGGGGGGGACAGCTCGTTGTTAGGGGGGGGGGACATGCTCGTTGTCTAGGGGAGGACATGCTCGTTGTCTAGGGGGGGGGCATGTCGTTGTCTGGGGGCGGACATGCCCGTTGTCTGGGGGGGACATGCTACGTTGTCTAGGGGGGGACATGCTCGTTGTCTAGGGGAGGACATGACTCGTGTGTCTGTGGGGGGCATGCTCGTTGTCTAGGGGAGGAAGCTCGTTGTCTAGGAGGGCATGTCGTTGTCTGGAGGGGGCATGCTCGTTGTTTAGGGAGGAGGAAATGATCGTTTTATAGGAGGGCTGCTCGTTGTCTGGGGGGGACATGCTCATTGTCTAGGAGGGCATGCTCGTTGTCTGGGGGGGGACATGCTCGTTGTCTGGGGGGGACATGCTCGTTGTCTAGGGGGAGTGGAATATGCCCCCCAATTATATACATAAATATACATTGGTGCCAGTGGATGCGTTGAAGGTATGAGCAGTGGCGTGGCCAGGGGGTGTGGTTAGGGGCGTGGCTAGGGTGTGGCTTCTGCGGGTAAAAAAATCGCCCCATTTTGTCCCTCTTTCTCCTCCACAAAAGTTGGGAGGTATGGGTTACAGGCTGTGAGGAGAAGACATGGGGTTACAGGCTGTGTGAGGAGAGGACATGGGGTTACAGGCTGTGAGGAGAGGACATGGGGTTACAGGCTGTGAGGAGAAGACATGGGGTTACAGGCTGTGAGGAGAGGGACATGGGGTAACAGGCTGTGAGGAAAGGGACATGGGGTTACAGGCTGTGAGGAGAGGACATGGGGTTACAGGCTGTGAGGAGAGGACATGGGGTTACAGGCTGTGAGGAGAGGACATGGGGTTACAGGCTGTGTGAGGAGAAGACATGGGGTTACAGGCTGTGTGAGGAGAGTACATGGGGTTACAGGCTGTGAGGAGAGGACATGGGGTTACAGGCTGTGAGGAGAGGACATGGGGTTACAGGCTGTGAGGAGAGGACATGGGGTTACAGGCTGTGTGAGGAGAGGACATGGGGTTACAGGCTGTGTGAGGAGAGGACATGGGGGCACATGGCAGAGGAGTAGTTGCGAATAAGCCCCTTGTACCATGCAGTACTTATAGAGGTAATATGCAGCGGTAGATACTGCCTGGATAGGCAAGGGTTAAGAATGTTTAATGTTTATCATCCAATAATGTTCCATCTTTGTAACTGGAGTGTGATTGGAGAGTGAGATCACCTGACCAGGGATTAACAAAACCCTTAGTCAGGGGAGGAGTTAGCTCTCTTGGAATCCAGCTCTCTTATCAAAGAGACCTCAGAGCACGTGCTCTGACCACAGGCCTCCTAGGCCTCAGCACATCAACCACACACTAAGTGATTAGTTGGAGCGTGTGCCTCACCCCTCTAGTGAGTTCACACAGAAGAACCAGCATTAGAGCTGCAGCTTCCAGCTACATCCCACCCTGCATCTGCAACCAGGCTGGTGACCAGACTCCTCAGGTTGGCTCTCCAAGATCACTCCCAGTAACTTGCCTTTGTACAGAATCGTTTGGCCCGTTGCTGCTGTTGGTTCGAATTAAGAACTGTAAGTTATTTTATGCACAATGTTGCCTCGGTCTGGTCCCTGCTTTGGCTGTATCACCGTCACGGGCGCCCTCATCCACCATCCAGGGACACACACTACAGACTCTAAGGGTTGCCCCAGGGAAAACCAGTACAACAGCCTCTCCCTGATCTAATTTCTTGCACACACCACCTGCTGGAGACCTGCCAGGCTGTAGGACAGCCCTCCGGTCCTAATTCCAGACACAGTATCAAAGTTGCTACAATAGGACAGGGAGTTGGGAGATACAATGGGGCAGATTTACTTACCCAGTCCTGTCGCGATCCAGCAGAGCTTTCTCAGTGGAGGAGTTGGGTCTTCCGGCGATTCACTAATGTAGTGCACCCAATGTCCACTAGGTGTCGCTGCTGCGCTGAATTCCGTCGGAGTTCACTGCAGTTCACCGTCCTAGCCTGGGTGTAGGTAAGCGCGTGTCAAGCGACACTTTTTTTTTTAAAAATAAGGCGTTTTTTTCCGAATCCATCGGGTTTTCTTATGACCACGCCCCCCGATACCCATCACGTGCATGCCGGCGCCGATGCACCACAATCCAATTGCATGCGCAATATTCGGGTAACGCGATGGAAAAACGCAATTCGGGCCCTTAGTAAATGACCCCCAATGTAAGTCGGAGATGGAGGCACTAAGGGGGAAATTATACTGTGAGGGGGTGGAGTAAGGGGCAAAGCAAAGGTGTGGTTCATGGCAAAAATAATTTTCTCTCCTACAAAAGTTGAGAGGTATTCTCTGGTATCCAGGAAGTAATATCCTCCTGGGGGCTGCAGTACCTCAACTGTGTCATTTTGGCTTTTCCCTGGTGCTGTGCTGTTATCACATTGGGCATCATAAGGGGCTGTGGGTGCAGGAAAAGGGGGATTACAGTGGGCTGCAGGAAAGGGGGCATTATTAGAGGGGATGCATAAGATCTGCTCTGAGGATTAATTGCCATCTATCAGTAGAGTGCAAGTCTGTAATATCTGCCCTACATTCAGTGTATTGCCAGGCTTTTTACAGTAAAAGCAAAAGCCTAAAATGACAAGATTGGGTGGCTTCATCATGGGATACAGGGCTATGGCAGCAGTCTGTGAGCCCTCTCCATAAACGGTGGGTGTCAGCTGTGTTATATGGTTGCCATGATTAATGATGAAGCAATATATTCACAATATATTTTATATATTGTAAAAGGGAGCAAACTCCTCAACCCCTTACCGACGCGTGCCGTAGTAGTACGCGGTGTGCCGGGTCCCGGTGCATGGAGAGGGCTCACGGGCTGAGCCCTCTCCATAGCCGGTAAGTTTTTGCTGCATATTGCAACAAAGACCTACCAGTAACACCCCCCGATCGCCAGCAGCGGCTTCAAAATGATGGTGGCACATGGGCACCACCATCTTGCTGAGGATCGTCGCACGTGACGTCATTGGGGAGCGGCGATCCGTCGCCATGACAGCTGGCTGACTCGTGTTAACCCCCTTCATTACAATGTGCTTTTACCACATTGTAATGAATGAGGAGGAAAATCCCCATATACTGCCATTCTGTAGTATGACAGTATATGGTAGGATCGATCAGACAACCTACGGTTAAAGTACTCTAGGGAGTCTGAAAAATAGTAAAAATAATAATTAAAAAAATGGAAAAATTGTATTAAAAAAACTAAAAATTCAAATCCCACAAGACAACGGTGCAAATGTGTTTTTCACCATTTTCACTGCATTTGGAAATTTTTTCCCGCTTCCCAGTACCCTGCAGGGAATATTAAATACTGTCACTATGAAGTGCAATTTGTTATGCAGAAAACAAGCCCTCACAGAGATCTTTATGTCGTTCTAGTAGCCTGGGGGAAGGGGGTTGGGGGCGTGAAATAAAAGAAAAGTAGTAGAAAAAGAATAATCACCCACCTTTCCCTAAAAATATTTAAAATTAAACAAATAAAATAATAATAAACATTTTAGGTACCTTTACATTCCAAAATAACCAACATATAGGGGCAGATTTATCAAGTGTCTGAAAGTCAGAATATTTCTAGTTGCCCCTGGCAACCAATCAGGTAGCTGTGTGGGGGCACATTACCTACTGAGGGTAGCTGTGTGGGGAGGATAACACTGTCCAAGATGTAGGGACAATGGGGAACATAAGATGTGGTGATGTCTAATGGAGAAGATGGAGGAGACGTCACCTGCAGTCACTGGAGGGAAAAAGTAGGGATTTCTCCTGTGGTTTCTGTAGCTGTATACACTGTCAGGTTGTTATCGGCACAAGCACATGTGAGGGGGTTATGTACAAGGGGGGCATTACTAAAAGTCTGATACACATGCATTGGGGCCCGTGCCCCAGATCTTTTTCCACCCTAGCAACGCCCCTGTCTCCTACAAAAGTTGAGAGGTATGCTTTAGTATGCAGGAAGTAATATCCTCCTGGGGGGCTGCAGTACCTGAACTATGCCATTTAAAAATTTTTATTCGATACATACCTTTCAGCACTTCCCTGGTGCTAAACTGTTATCACATTCGGCATCATAAGGGGCTGTGGGTGCAGGAAAAGGGGGATTACAGTGGGCTGCAGGAAAGGGGACATTATTAGAAGGGATGCATAAGATCTGCTCTCTCTGGGCATTAATTGCCATTTATAAGTAGATTGGTTCAGGTATTTGTCTAAAGAGTCAGTGCAAGTCTGTTATTTCTGCCCTACATTCAGTGTATTTCCAGACCAGGCTTTGCACAGTAAAAGCAAAAACACAAAAACCTAAAATGACAAGATTGAGCGGCTTCATCAAGTGATACAGGGCTATGGCTGCAGTCTATGAGCCCTCTCCATAAACAGTGGTGTCAGCTGTGTTATATGATTGCCATGATTAATGATGAAGCAATATGTCCACAATATTTTATAAATTGTAAACAAACTCATTAACGTTCTAGTAGCCTGGGGGAACGTGGTTGGGGGCGTGAAATAAAAGAAAAGAAGTAGTAAAAGTAGTAAAAAGAATGTTTACGTTTTTTAAATATTACCCACCTTTCCCTAAAATATTTAAAATTACACAAATAAAATAATAAACATTTTAGGTATCTGTACATCCCAAAATAACCAACATATACAGTATTGTCCCATGGAGTGAGCGCAGGTGGTACAGTTGTCCAAATATTATTAATGAAAACATTATTTTGTCTTGCAAAAAATGCAGCCTTGCCCAGAGTGACCTTGCCCATACATCAAAGTATAAAAAAGTGGCAGGTGCCAGAATGCGGCAACACAAGACTTTTTATTTTTATAAATTTTATAAGCGCTTCTCCACTATTAACCTCGAAGGCATTTATTGCATGCCTATTGCAATGTACGGGTTGTAAATCCATAGGAATGCAGGGTGTGGAAAGCATATAGCCATGCTGTTTCCTCTACCAAATCTAAGTTTTCCTATTCTTTGGGTTTCCATTTCCTTCCTACAATTACAAAACTCTGCGCTGCCATTAATAAGTTACAACTCATGGTATTAACCATACTGCAATAGAACGAATAATAATCTGAAGAAACAAAGTCCATTTACATTCACTGATAACAAAAAGCACCATGTACAGCTTCTTAAAATGGATAAGCAATAAGCAGTGAGTGTAAAAGGAGCAAAGAGAAGAGGATGGCGAGAAGAGCGATTTTATGTTCCTTTTTACTATTCAGTGTGTTTTCTATAAGCAGCAGTTCTCTAGTAACACTTAATAATGGAGGCTATCAGGATATTGTTATTGCAATCCACCCAGGAATACCTGAAAATCCTAAAATTATAGAAAATGTACAGGTAAGAGTTAAATTGTGGAATATCTAATGTTGTTTTTTTAATCATCATAACAATGTTTTGTTTGGTCAATTCCCTACAAGAAACATATTTCCTGAGGATTTGGTCAAGACATTTGATAGATTTTTACCAATATTATAATTATTATTTTCATTGCTTGCCTCAGAAGTGGCGTTTATGTTTTTCTTTCTTTAAAAAGATTTCACAGTTGTCCTCATCTTCTGGCTAAGTTGGAGGGGATTGGTTTGATAGAGCATTTCTTGTTATAGATTGTTTAAGTCACTGACAAATTTGGGAGGTTATCCCCAAATTGTCTGCCTTCTTGTTCTTCTTTTGAGACTTTTTTGCGACAACAAAAGTCTCAAAAATAAGTACAAGATAGCAGACAGTAGGGGTTATTCACTAAGGGTCAGTGGATCATACTTTCGTTGAATTTTCCAATTTCTGCAGGATTTGTGCCTCCTTGACAGGTATATAACTGGGTATTGCATCGCAGGCAATTGGATTGTAGCGTGTCTACTCTGTCATGCAATAGAAATCTGGGGGGGGGGGGGTGCCATCGGACAATCCGACTGATTTGGACTGAGCACTTACATAGTTACACATCTTAGTGAATCATGGCAGAGTGCATTCTGGTCGGACAATGCACTTTCGGGGAGCTCGAGCGGACGGGTATGTAAATGTGCCCCACTGTGATAAATATCCCCTCTCCATTGACTTCAAATGGCATTGTGTAATGCTTGGTAAAATACATACTGACAAATTCTTCTAAAATTACTTCTAAAATGACTTTGTGGGTCTAAGCATGTGGTCTATTTGGTATCAGGTTATGGTCAAGTAACCATTCAGTTTCTCTCAAAAGCAGTAGACAGAGAAAAACAAAACATGCTAACATAATCTTTAACAGGGCCCCTCATCTATCATATGGCATTTTTAATACTAATGTATTTTCACTGGGAAATTTGAGGCCCTGCAAACACTAGGACTTAGATATTATTGTAACTAAACCCCTACATTTAAGAGTTAAAACGATACATAACATGTGTCAAACATTTCAGGATGGTGGTTCAAAAGAGAAATGTTTCTACCAAGAGAGTTAGTAGCATAGTTTTATAGTACAGGCAGTCCCCGGGTTACATACAAGATCGGGTCTGTAGGTTTGTCTTAAGTTGAGTTTGTATGTAAGTCTGAACTGTATATTTTTTCATTGTAATCCCAGCCAGAACTTTTTCGGTCTCTGTGACAATTGGATTTTGAAAATGTTGGGTTGTCATAAGAATCAGGATTAACACTAAAGCTTCATTACAGACACCTGTGATAACTGTTATAGCTGATCATTGTAGCCTAGGACTAAAGTACAATAAATTACCAATATCCAGAGGTCCGTTTGTAACTAGGGGTCGTATGTAAGTCGAGTGTTCTTAAGTAGGGGACCGCCTGTATATGAATTAGAAAAGACACAGGACGATCAAGACCAACCTTTAAGACATTGGGCCTGTACACACCTTGAACCTTGAAGCGCCTCTACGCTGAGTGGACTTGCGCAAGGTGTTTTTGCCCCCGCACCTGCACACTGCTTATAGCATGCGGCTCTTGATAAATGATAAATGCTTTGTTCCCATATCTCATGATATTTTTGTTCTCAAGAAAAGCATTGAGGCCCCTCTTGAACATGCACAAAGCATCAGCCATATGAACATCCTGCGACCGGGATCCATAGTCTCATTGCTCTTACAGCAAAAAAAATCTCTGTCTATGATGATGGTAGAACCTCTAGACGTGGAGCTTGACCCCTTGTCAGGGGGTCACAGGCCGCAGTATAGAAATCATTTAGTACAAATTATTTAATGATAATGAGGTCTCCCCTTAGTTGTCTTTTTTATAAGCAGAATAATAATATTGTAGTTCGTCCTCCCAATCGTTTACTCTATCTGCACCCATCCCAGTTCATTTATAAGCCCTAAAATGTACACAATGGGGTCGTGGGTCTCAGTTTTGTTGTACTGATCATCTTTTTTCGGATTTGCACGCCTTTTACATGTATTTAACAGGTGTCTGCGCTGTGATTGTGTCGCACACTATTGTTTTTTGACGCAGCTGCGCCGGCTTTCATCTGACACAAATTGGGGGGGTGCTGATCCAACTGATTCAGACTGAGCGTGGGATTTAATTTTCAAATTTTGTCGCAATCCAATGCAATGCAATTTCGGTGAACTCTGTCAGACAGGTAAGTATATATGCCCCAATATTCTTTGTGTGGTCTGACAAGTGATTTGTATAGGGGAAAAATATGTCCTTATTATGAGCATTTATGCCTCTCTTGATTAATCACATAACTGTATTTCCCTCAATGGCAACCGCCTGAGGTCTCTAAAATTAAGTTTACTGTCCATCAATATCCCCAAGGCTTTTACTACCGTAGTTTTACCAAGTGGTTCAGTATTTAAAATATACCGTATATACTCGAGTATAAGCCGACCCAAGTATAAGCCGAGGCCCCTAATTTTACCATAAAAACCTGGTAAAATCTATATTTTTTTTACTCGAGTATAAGCCGAGTTTGGTTTTTCAGCACATTTTTTGTGCTGAAAAACTAGGCTTATACTCGAGTATATATGGTAGTTGTACTTTTTGTTTCTACAGCCCAAGTGCATTACTTTACATTTTTCTACATTAAATTTCATTAGCCATTTCTCTTCACAGGCCTCCAGCTTCTACAAATCCCTCTGCTATAATATATTATCTGTGTCTGTAATCATTACTTTACATAGCTTTGTATCATCTGCAAATACTGAAATTTTACTCTGTAAAGAACAGAGTCTGGTTAATATATCTACATTGTCTGTCATACACATTAAAATTAAATTATAAATAGAGCAGAAGATGAAACTTAGAAGTTGTAAGAAACCTCCTACTGCACTAATCCATTGGTAACACTTAACTACTGTTCAAACAATAAAAAGACTTTGAAACCAGAGGAAATAGTAATAAAATCCAACATAGAAAAACAGATAATGCATTCAATATATAGGAATTTGTAGGGAATTCTTTGAACAATAGTTTGACTAAGTAAAAAGTATAAATTAGCTCAATTTTCTAAATAGTTGTAAGGTATTGGAAGCAGTTTTCTTCACAAGATTGTATTACCTGTGAAAACAAAGTGGTATTTGTATTATGTTTTGTGTAACCATGAGAGCTGTTGGATTCAGTTGTTTTATATGTTTTCTTTGTATCTTGGTAATTTTTCTGTCCATAGGAGGCTCAGTTATAGGGGTAGAGTTCATACAGTAGTTTGGCGGCCAGGGTTTCATATTGATGATAACTGGCTACCCCGATCCAACTATGCTCTTCTTACCTCCAAACAATACAAGTCCAGATATGATCAGATTTTTTATTTTATTTTGCTGAATATTCAGATCATTGCAAAATCTTTACATACAATAAAAAATGGACTGCATCCTCCATGCTCCATTATAAAAATGCCTATACCAACAGACATAAGAGCGAACCAGGGAAATTTTGGAATATTTGAAATAAGTGTTTTCAATCTCCTTCTTCAATATGTAAACCTCAGTGTCTACTTCTTTCCATCCTCTCTTTGTACATGTTGGATGTATATTTTGTGATAAAATATTATGTCATGGAGTACTTTTTGCCTGTGTGAAAATTAACTCCAATTTTTCCTTTGCCTCATATAAAGAACATGTTGAAAGATGCCACAAGCTATTTGTTCTTTGCCACAAAAAACAGACTCTTCATACAGAGTGCTAAGATCTTAATTCCCATTACTTGGAAAAAAAACAACTATCTCAAAACAAGAACGGAAACATATGATAAGGTAGGATATGCAAAACAGTTAACTAAATGTTTAAATTAATATTAAATGTAAAAGTCTATTACATTTCAAATTAAATTAAAGAAAAAAGTTTCATCATTTCAGCCTTAGAACCTTTACAACACCTTTTGGAATGATATCAATGTGAGTTATCAATGTGAGTGTTTTGAACCCCTTAGGCTATATTCACACTGACATATGGGGGACGTATATACGGCCGACGTATATACGGCCGATATACATCCCCCATAGACGCCAATGGCCGCACGGCACCTTACGGGAGCGGTACGGTGCGCCATAACTTCCTATGGTGAGGGGCGGGGGTGAGCTGCGCTCACCTCCTCTCCCCGTTGCCCGCTACGGTATGGTACGGGCGGGCAACGGCAGTGTGAATGTAGCCTTAATCCTACAGTCCTTTTCTGTTTTTGCGTTTCCATTTTTTACTCACCGTCCTAAAGCCATAACTCTTATTATTTATTGAATTACAGAGTTGTATGGTGACTTGTTATTTGTAGGATGAACTGTATTTCCTAGTGTCAGTATTTTATATTTCATGCAAAGCACAGGGAACAAAAGAAAAAACAAAAAACATTTTTTGCAATTTTCTTGTGGGCTTTGTTATTACAGCTTTCAATCGATGGTCCAAATGACACATATCCTTTCTTTTTCCCTGGAAGGAAACTACAATGATAATCTGAATTTCTCCTCTTTCTTTTAACTGTATTGGTGTCCTCAGGACACCCATACAATTAAAAGCTGTGATACAACAGGTAGCAACACGTTACAGCTTAAATTGCCATGTTGGCTCTTTACATTTTTTTAATTGGGTTTGGTTGTAGTTTGGGCACTCGGTCTCTAAAAGGTTCGCCATCACTGATCTAGGTGAACAGGCCTCATCCACACTAGTCAGGGATAGCAAAGGGATGCAAGAAGAGGGCAAGGCGGCAATGTAGTGAGAGGCACTCCAAGTGTGCATGTAGTGATGAAACCCTGGACAGATGGTGAAGGGGAGGCCCGTGATGTTATCGGCAGCAGGGAACACACGTAGAGACAGGGATAATGAACAATAAACTCACAGTCTCTTTATTCGGGAGACAGTCCAATGCAGCAGTAGGTTACAAGGATCTGTAGCTCACTTGGTATAGTATCTCAGCCCTGGTCCAATAGACTGTATAGAAGCTTAGGCTGCTCTCCGGAGCAATCTCTGAAATTAGGCACACACAGCGGCAGGGAGAAATACTGGAACCTGTGTCTAAGACAGGAGCTGAGAGAAAGACACTGACCAAACCTAGAGCTTTGCAAGGAGCTTCCTCTTGCAAGGTAGTCTTTGTTTATCAACCAATTGGAGCCTGGGGATTCTGCAGGAAGAATTACAGATAAAACATTTGACATAAAAAGTGTGAACAATAACCCTCTAAACAGCATATGGCAGATGTGATACCACAAAATATCACTATATGGTAGTATAGGATAAGAAATGAGGAGGGTGTCCAGTGGAAATAGAAAAAATTACCTGAATTAGTGTACAGAGCTGTGCACTAGCAAGGAAACCGACGAGAACTGGTTTGGTTCGTAATGCCCCATCCTGCGGGCAGTTACATTAGCAAAGGGTGTTTGCCACATAGTATAACAAATTCTATATGTTAATGTCTATAATAGAAGTAAGAATGTGGAATAATGTGAATAATTTTCACTTTTTATTTTAATATAAATATTCTTATTTTTAACTAGGCAGATGTCATTATTGCCAAATCACACCTGAAGAACGGAAATGACCCATACACTTTACAGTATGGCCAATGTGGGGAAAAGGGAGTATACATTCATTTAACTCCAGATTTTCTTTTAGATGATAAACTGTTATCAGTTTATGGACCTAGAGGTAAACATTTTTAATTTTAATTTAATGTTTTAATTTAATTTAATGTTTAATTTTTAATGTTTGGTTCCTAGAATTCCTAGTCCTAATTGCAAGAGTGGACTTTTTCCTTCACAAAGTTGACTTGCAACTTCATGCATGAATGTTACCATATTTTTCAAGTCTTATGTCCATCTTCAATTGTTGCATAACCCCAAAATATAATCTGCATAATAAATGTAAACAAGGACATATACAGTAGAACTCAAGCGCTAAGCAGGGGGTCAGTTAATAGAGCTCTATAGCAGTGGTTCTCAACCTGTGGGTCGGGACCCCAGCGGGGGTCGAACGACCAAAACCGGGGGTCACCTAAAGCCATCGGAGCTGCAACTTTTCTGTGTTTTTACTGCAAGTTGCATGATTTGGGGTCACCACAGCATGAGGAACTGTATTGCGGGGTCACAGCATTAGAAAGGTTGAGAACCACTGCTCTATAGGAACCTGTCACTGGCTAAGCTTGTGCAAATGTGGTGACAGGTTCCCTTTAAAAAGGGATAAAAATCATAAACAGCATTTTTATGATCCCATCTCTTCATCCTATATATAATGCTGATACAATTTCCAGAACACCTCATACTATTATCTAACATGGATTTACTATAGTTTTTATGTTTATTTTCTAAATTTACAAATAACAGAAGCAGTTATGGCATCATTAAGGCATTGGTTTAATTACCTTTATGTCAATGGTGTTTTTCAGGAATCTGGGGCATGAGTGCCAAAAAATAAGATAGCTCCAGGTCCCATCTAGGGTATGCTTTCTTTTCTTTGCCTCTGCCCCAGAACCCACAGAACCCATTTAATGCATTATTTAACAATGAACAATGACTTTGAAGGGAAATTTTCTGAATCTTGTTCTGTTGTTGTAGGAAGAGTCTTTGTCCATGAGTGGGCTCACCTCAGATGGGGGGTCTTTGATGAGTACAATTCCTTATCACCATTCTACATTGCTAATAGTGGTGATGTTGAAAGTACAAGGTATGGGAACCAATTTTGCATTTAATAAGTAAATATAATAATCAGTTCTAACAAAACTCAGTATTTGTAGAACAGTAGTAGTTTCTGAATTTTGCCACTAACAATCCTCTGCTAAAGATCACTTTTAAGGCAGCTATAGTTTAAGAGGTTAAAATCATGACGGACAGGTGTCAGTGGCCAAAATACCATCATAACGCTCTAGGAGCTGTCACAGCTGTCAACATAATGTGCCCATAGTACACTTGTAAACAAATAGTCCAAGGCTAGGTTCACATGTAGCATAGAGAATTCCTGACTGAATCTCATTAACCTGGATTGGCATATACAATATAATGATGTGTTTTTTACTTTTTGTCAGATGTCCCGTTGGACTAACTGGTGTTTATATGAAAGAACAATGTAAAGGGAACAAATGTCAGTGCCAAAGGGACCAAAACACTGGATTGTATGAAGATGGCTGCGTTTTTGTTCCTGACAAAAAAGTGGCTTCCAAACAGTCCATAATGTATCTGCAGGCTATACCTAGTGTAAGTTACAATTATTACAATATGGCAATATTTTAGACTGAGCTGTCTGCTGTGAGATGGGAGGGTGTGACTGAAGGAGGGAGGCATAGGGAATGAGCGTTATCTGTCTGAGCTGTCTGCTGTGAGAGGGGAAGAGGGTGTGTGGCTTAGGAAGATGAGGCGTAGTACTCACTGGAGCTTGTACATTAGCGGAGAGAGGGAACAGGAGAGTTCAACTGTATGTAGACATCCAGGAAAACTGATTGGCATAAAGGGTAGGACATTTCAAAATCGTCCATATCAGTAAAATGATTAAGTCTCTTTATAAATAAAATAGGTACTGTTCATAGCCTTTAGGCTCTTCTGCTGAATTATAATAATAGCGGGTAAAAAATCTGCAGCATTTCCTGAAAGCATCACACTTTTTAATGCTACATTTTCAATGGAACAAAAAGGGGAAGGGGAAAAGAAAGGGGAATGTTGTGTATAAAATGTAACTTTTATTAACTATCTATTAAAAGGAATGTAATAATTCCAATTTGTTAAATTGTAGCGTTTTGTCACTTAAAATTTATTTGGGTGACCACTGTAGGTGGGTTTTATATTCCACCTGGGGACTGGCAAAGACACATGGAAGGTCCCCTAATTTTCAAATAATATCTGTTTATTTTCTTCCTGATATTTATATAGTTAAGGGGAAAACCTTTGTGGAATGGTATGATAGTCCTGTATAGCCTAAACTGCTACACTAAATAGTCTATATGATGACTATGGTACAGTGTTGTGCATGGCATAGTGCTAGTTGTATCATAGGTAGCTTTGTCCAGGGGAACAGGCCTCTTTCATGCCGGGCAGGGCCATGAGTAATACAGTAGTCTAGGTTCTCAGTATACTGTAATTTAAAATACATACTTCCATTTCCTTATTGCCTTGGCAAAGATTAGCTGAACAGAAGTGACCTGGAATCTGTAGAAATGTAAGACCATGGTCCATCAATTCTGAAATTACTGAAAATAAGTCAACATAAATTAATTATATTACCAAATGTTAATTTTCTCAGGTGTCTGAATTCTGTGATGCTCAGAGCCACAACACAGAAGCTCCAAATTTACAGAACAGAATGTGCAACTATCGCAGTACATGGGATGTAATCATGAACTCAACTGACATAAAGACTACTCCAGCAATAACCGATGCATATATTCCTGAACCCAACATCACTCTTCATCAGGTGTCAGACAGGGTGGTCACCTTAGTGTCTGATGTGTCAGGAAGTATGGGTGCAGTAAGTATTTGGATCATCTCTATTGTTAAAGGAAATCTATCCCCAGGATTAAGTATTGTAAACCAAGCACACTTACATTCTGGTGTGTACCCTCTCTAACAGGATCCACTTTTCCACAGCTGCTTATGCTTTATGTTTTTATGTTTTTAAGAATAAAGGGTTTAAACATTTTGCATTAAAACCTATGGAGCCCAGAGCCGCTCAAGCTCATTTGTACAATTTTAAAATCCTTTTTTCTCGGAAAAAACAGGGAATAAGAAGCTAAACAAAGAGCAGATCCTTCCAAGCGTACTTGGTTTACAGTCCCTGATAGTGGTGGTCCTTTAATTGTATATATCAATGATATAATGAAGATATCAAGCAACCCTTCATGCTCATCTATTTTTTTGGAAGTTGCAAACAAATTCAGCATTTCACACTGGTCAAAAATGTCCTTGCCCTGGAAAATAAAGTGCCTGTATACAGAATAGATTTAAGGTGTTACTGATATAAGTAATAGATAATAATAGTAATAGCCTGAGTTCACACCTGCGTCCGTTAAAAAAACTACGGAAACAATGTACTCCATGGGGGTCCCATCACTGCAATACTTGTAACTGTGTTAGAATGTAATATCCAAATATGTATAAGTGGCCAGATCTGAATGAATTGCCAAAAAAATTTAAGTGGTGCACTCCTTTTAATTTCTGTTCTTCTCGGTTGGCTCATGTGCCAGAAGTAGAAATTGTCATTCACTATTAGCACTAATTTTCCAGTTTTTAATACAGCTAATGTTAACCTGGTGGGTAGTGAAGTAATTGCCACTCCACTTGGAGACTAGTTTCTGAAGTAGTTCCTGTTGCGGTATGCTGTGACGTATTCTTGATATATATCACTATATGGTGTTTTGTAGTGTGTTTCATGTGTATTTGTATATAATCATGTGTGTAACATCGACCTCTGCAACTTTGCAGTCCATGAATGTTCTACACTCCTCCAGAAGTCTCAGTCATTCTACAGCTCCATTCGGGGTTTACTGTACTAGTGTAACAAAAAACTGGAAAAAACTATTGACTCGTGTATAAGCCGAGGGTGGTCACAGTCCCCCCAGTATATAGCCTGCAAGCCCCCTGTACTATATAGCCAGCCAGCCCCCTGTAGTATGTAGCCTGCCAGCCCTGTAGTATATAGCCTGCCAGCCCCCTAGAGTATATAGCCTGCCTGTCCCCTCGAGTATATAGCCTGCTAGCCCCTTCCTGTAGGAAAAAAACAAAAAGTGAACTCACCTTCTGATGCTCCCAGGCATCCATCGCGGCTCCGACATCGGCACATGGTCCGTCGGAGGCACGATGATGTCCGCCGCATGCTGACATCATATTGTGTGCCAATGCTGGCACACACAGGCGGCAGCAATTGGCTTAAGTCACAAAATCTGCGACGGACCAGGGCCCGATGTCGGAGCCGCAATGGATGGCGGGGAGCATCGAAAGGTGAGTTCACTTTTTGTTTTGGTTTTTCTTGACTCGAGTATAAGCCGAGTTAGGGTTTTTCAGCACATTTTCTGAGCTGAAAAACTTGGTTTCTATTCGAGTATATACAGTATGATCCATTCATATGAAAATTATTTTCAAAAGCTTCTGGGGGTGAATGCTACTTCATGCCTCTAGTAGCCGCTTCATACCCATCTCCCTACTTCTCTTTTTCTTGTTATTGTGCCTATCCGGCAGTAAGCGAGCTCTGCCCAAGCACAGTACCACCTACTCCGGTGCTGGCAACGCGTCTTACTCTTGTGAGCTCTCTGCATGTGCAGTAGCTCCTACTCATCTGTCGGCAGCTTGCGGGCAGTGGGGAAGCTATGTGCATCTATAGATCTGACGAGAGTCAGGTACGGCTCCAGAACAGAAGCTACTGCGATTTCACAGAGCTTGCTTACTGAGAGAAACACATAATATCAAGATAAAGAAACGTGGGGAGGTGGGTGGCCCTTTAAAATTATTTGCATATGAATGGATTAACGTTTATCCAGCTGCACCCCAGAATTAGTCAGGGAGCGGGAATCTGCATCAGGAACTACTTCAGAAAGTAGTATCCCAGGTGGTGTTGAAATCTACTTGAATCGGAATGTATTACTTACAGAATTATAGCAACCTCATACCTCCCCCAACACAATACTCAGCTATCTCTACATCCGATTGGGCATTGAAACAACTTTTGCTGTTAGCTAAACAAGACTTAGCTTCTATACAATACTCCCAGATTCCTTTCTCCTTTTTAGAAACCCAAATGCCAAATCTTAGGCTTAAGTACTGAAAGATTGAAAATGGAATATAATCTATCCAAAACATATTTTCTGGCTAAGCATTACTCCTCTTCTCTGAGCTAAAAAACAAGTTTGAACTGCCAGATAATTATTTTTTTTTTCTATTTTAAAATCACACAGTTTCTATCACAAAAAGTTGAGATTATTTAACACCTACTAAAATTTTTTGATGACCCTAATAAGATGAGGAAAGGCATTTCCTGCATTTACAGAACCCTAGGTACTAAAAACACAATGGAAAAAAACAAATATATCACTGGGAGCATAAGTGGGAAGAACTAGGGGCAAACTATGACCTTATTCAGTGGTACAAAACCTTTCTATTCACCCAAACTACCTTCCGATGCACCAACAATCTAGAGGCAATCACTAAGATAACAATGCGATGGTATTTCTCGCCAGCAATACTAGCCTCAATATAACCTTCCTCTTCACTCTGCTGGAGAGGATGCGGAGCTAGAGGTACCACCGTTCATATATTATGGAGCTGCCCAACGATTGCAGAACAACGATTCCCACAAATACTACCACAATCCAAAAACTGTCACGTTTGTCCTGCCTTCTTGTTAGCTTTCTGTGTCTGCTGTTACATTTACAGAGTGATCGAGATTTGAGACTCATCCAGGCTGCAGAAGTATTTATCATGCAGATAGTTGAAGATGGATCATTTGTTGGACTTGTGGAATTTCACAGTTCTGCTACAATTATTTCAAACCTGGTGCAAATATTCACTGAGGAACAGCGTAAGCAGCTAAGTCGTCTCCTCGTAAGGAAAGCAAATGGAGGAACAAACATATGTGATGGAATTCGGAAAGGTTTTGAGGTAATGAAAATGTATTTTTATGTATAATTGCCTATAAAAGTGTATTTTCTAATTGTTCTTGTATGGAGTACACTATACTGGAAGACTCATGGAATTTACTACAGGTGACAGTGATCTAAAAGATACAGAATTAAATTTGGGCCTAATACGAAGCTTGCATTTAGGGCTTATGCACTACAATGCTAATTTTGGATGTGGGGTAGCCATTGTTCCAACACCTAGCACTCATCCCCATTTATTTATATAGGTACACGCCCGAGATGAAAATTATAGAGCAAAAAGAAAGAAACAAACTCTTTTAAAAGTAGATCATTATTTTATTGTGCTGCTCGAATGGCAAGGCCTTCTCTGAAACGAGGAAGAGCCAGGTCTGCCACTTGTATGCCAGTGCCCAGGGTAATGATGGACGGAGAATTTTCTGGAGGTGGAAATACCTCAATAAGTAAATCATCCAATGGAGCATGCCACAATATTTTTTTGTTGTTGTACTAACATGGTGTCTGACAAAAAAAAATTATCGCATGTGTCTCTTTATGAAATTGTAATGCCAAAAGAGGATTCATGTGTTTTTAAGGACCTACAACCTTGTTGTAACTGTGGGCCCTAATCTAACCTTTTTTTTAACTCTGTTTTGTTTGATTTCTTTTTAGCATGTTATTGCTGTTGCACTTAGTGGTGTATACACTGCACAGCAGTCTTCAGTATCGTTCTATTTCACATTTTTGTGACCAAAGTACCTCTGTCCCTTCAGTACCACACCTAGCCCCAGCTGTCACCATTGCAGATTCCCCCTATCATCGCAGTGGTGATCTACCTACCATTTATTTTTATTGCAAAAACAATGTTGCATTTCATATTATTACAGCAAAATACCGTACTATAGGGGCATTTATTTTGTCTTACCCACCAGTTTTTTGGAGGACAAGGGGTAACAAAAGTCACAAAACGTGGTGTAGGAAGTGCCATCTTTTGAAGGTTTTCCAACTTTTTCTAAAAGTGGCGTAATGGAGCAGGGAGAGGCCGGGCATCTTTACTATACTACATAGCAAAAACTATAAGGAATACGACCAGACAGATTTCATTATGGCCAAGTGCACCTCTGGATTTTGCAAAGCACTTTTCTTGCAGCTTGGGCCAGTGTTACGGGGGATGCAAAACTCACATGCAAAACTCTGAGCAGAGTGTGCTTGTTTGATTGCTAATGTTGAAATAAACTTTCACTTTTGTACAATGTATTTGTCTTGTATTTATTGGAAAGAATAATATAAGAAATTTTGCATCAATACTTGTGTCTGCGGCTTAAATTCTATTTCTTATTTAAATGTGGAATTTGTCACTTTTGTAATCATTTGATTTCAACTAAATCTATATTCCAGGTCAATAAAGGAACTAGGGATAAAACTACATATGGTACTGAAATAGTTTTACTGTCAGATGGGGAAGATAGCAATTTCCCAAGAACTTGCTACAATGAGATAATAAACAGTGGAGCAATAATTCATGTGATCGCTCTAGGAGAAAGCGCTGCAGCGGCCCTTGAAGAAATTGCAACAAAAACAGGTAAATTGTGATAAGGAGGAGAGTGTTAATGGTTCCCCTTCAGCTTTCCTCCTGCACAGTGATATGGATTTACTGACCTTGTTGGATATATAGACAAACATAAATCAGGGAGTATAAAGATGTGCTAGATTTATTATGGGGGCTAACACAGAGGGTCGAATGTGGCTCATCTAGCGACACTTGAAAGGAATAATGGATGGCTGGTGCTCATCTTCAGGTACTACAGTCTAATTTTCAGCTGGCTGAGTTTGCATCCAAATTTTGGCAAAATTGTAGTGGACATTGTCACTTCCTTGATACATGTCCTCCGCACAGCTTATATGTTCCCTTTTCATAATTTTTATCTGTAAAAAATAAATGAATGCAACACCTGTGTGTTAAAATGATTATACAACTTGGTAATCCCCTTGAGGGGGTTAAGGCCACCCTTTGGGTGGGCTTCTCTCCAAGGGGTTCTGCAAATGTGCCCTGAGCACCCAAAATTTATTCCAGAAAAATCTGTGCTCCAAAAACCAATAGGGGAAATCTACAATGGTGAACAGTTTAAGCGCACATTTATAACAAGCGATTTAACACTTCTATAACTGGGGTAGGGCTAGGGAGCTGCTAACTTTAGTAAGGGCTACCGGAGAGGTTGTTTTGTCTGGCAGGTCCTCTTTAAAGAACCTGTCCTGTACATAACCTGTGGACTTCCTTTACATAATAATAATAATAATAAAAAAAAAATAATAATAAATAATAATAAAATAAATAATAAAATGCTATGATTTCCAATTCCATGAACAAACATATTTTAAATTCAATTTATACTTTGCAGGTGGTTTGAAGTTTTTTGCTACAGATAGCTTTGACGCAACTGGTTTGATTGATGCTTTCTCTTCAATCCCATCTGGAAGTGGAGACATCAGTAAACAATCCATTCAGGTATTACTGTACACATATTTATTTGATGCAAGATGCAACACTTGTTTTTTCGCAAACAATTTTACAAACTAGTTTGCATTGATGGTGCACATTCATGTCAAATGTAACTTCATTGAATGTTGCTGAAATTTTGGCAAGACTGGAAGAGCAACAGATTCATGAAATCAGTGTATGTCAATTTAATATATCTGCTAAATCTTCCATTTTGAGAGACTCTAGAGCTGATGAAATTGATTAGGAAGACAGAAATATTCGTCAGTTTCATGCTATTGTGTAATTTCTATCAATGTAATGTCTTGTGTTTCAAATGCTTCAACCCACACACAGCTGGAGAGCTCAGCAGCTACAATTTCAAGCGGGAATTGCTTAAACGGCACAGTTTTCATTGATAACACTGTGGGAAATGACACGTTCTTCCTTGTGACCTGGCAATCGGCAGTACCGATTATTAACTTGGAGGATCCAAATGGAAAATTGTATAAAGCAGCAGATTTTACTAGTGACAGTGCTACCAAATCTTCCAGACTTCAAATACCAGGAACGGCAGAGGTATGCAATAGTCACTTCCATAAAATCTTTATAACATAGAAATTAGTTGGGTGCTCCTGCGAGCCATGTCTCAGGCGCACCTGAGCCTCTCTTTGCCCCCTCATCACAGCATCAGCCCTTTTTACCTGTCAGCTTTTCATGGGTGGTTTCTTCGCTCCTCGCTCCATTCCAGCGTTCTGAGGTTTAAAGGGTCAGTGCACCGATAATTGGCGCTGGCTGGTCCCCTTCCCTGTTAAATTCCCGGCCCCTTCATGTGTCTCCCTGCCAGATCCTTGTTCCTCAACAAAACTTCCCTGCGATTATTGTGATTTCCCATTGTGACCTTGATTCCTGTTCCTGACCAGTTCTCTGCCACATGACAGCTACGTCCCCGACTCTGATCCTGTGCTGCCTGTCTCAGCCTCATGTCTGTCCCCGTCTTTGCCTCACGATTATGCACCTCGCATTGGCCACCACCGCAGACAAAGTCTTGCCTGTGGAGTGACCTGGTGGTACCACGCCACAGCGAGTCCAACCCACTTTGGTGTGGGCTCTGGTGAAAACCGGGTACCACTTTGACTCCGCTCCCAGGGGTCAGCTTACGTCATTGTCTGTGGTGGTTCAGTATCCATTACTCCTGACATTAGTAACTTCAGTAAAATCAGTATATGTTAGGAATTAGATAGAAATCAATAAAGAAGCCTTTTTTTTCCTCAAATTATGTCATAGGTTAGCATTGCGTAGGGCACAAAGTTTTTCAAAGAATCCTTTACTAGTTCACGGTGATCTTTTATTTCATGGAAAATTAGATTTTTTTTTCTCATATGCAAATGAGATTGACAGTGCATAACTGAGTTAGAGAAAATGTGGGGCCATTTACTATACCTTGTTTGCCAGTTTTCCTAGGCCACATGCCACTTTCTCTAAGAGTAGGTGGACTTTGTTGGGGCGAGTCATGGAAGCTGGTGGAAAAGCGATTGATCAGGCGGACTTTTCATGCCTGGCGTTTAATACACAAGTCTTAATAAATTCTCCCCGGTATGTCTGCAAATCTTAGATGAAAAAGATGCAGTATACACAATACAGTATTTACACATGTAATGATATTATCGTGTGTAGGCTCCCTTTAAAATAAGGCATGGAGCCATGTATTTCTTAATTGAAAATATTTAATAATTTATCTACTGCCTCTACACATACAACTGACTCTTACAAATACATGATGTTTGTATAAAAAAGAAAGCTCTGTTGTTAGATATAAAGTCATATTCTATTACAGATCATTTTACATGAATTCACTGAAAAAGCAGCTATAACATTCAACACATAACTAACATCCATCTTCTAATAAAAATTTAAATTTTTCAGAAACAAAGTATAAAGATTAGAGATGAGCGAACATACTCGTCCGAGCTTGATGCTCGATCGAGCATTAGCGTACTCGTAACTGCTCGTTGCTCGGACGAGTATTTCGCCCGA
>CM033649.1:32898163-32957163 GCA_019512145.1 Engystomops pustulosus | reverse complement strand
CATTGACTTCAATGGGGCTCGTTATTCGAGACGAGCACTCGAGCATCTGGAAAAGTTCGTCTCGAATAACGAGTACCCGAGCATTTTAGTGCTCGCTCATCTCTAATAAAGATATAAGATACTAGACTTAATGAGAAATGCAAATCTGTGTTTTATGTCATAACTATAATTCTACGTCTTTTTGTGACATTAACTTTTAAAGGTGTTAACACTTGCTTAATTCTTGTCTCTAGAGGGGACCCTGGCAGTACAGCCTTTGCAATAGCCTTTCATCATCTCAAGCAATGGGAATAACTGTGACCTCCAAGGCTGTGGATGAAAACGTTCCTCCTGTTGTTGTAAATGCCCATATGAACCAAGACACCATTGCCTACCCCAATCCCATTGTAGTCTATGCCTCTGTTAGTCAAGGTTTATTGCCTGTGGTAAATGTTAAGGTTACTGCCATCATAGAAGCAGTTAATGGAAAATCGGAGACCTTAGAACTTCTGGATAACGGAGCAGGTAAATGTGCAATGAAAAACACATATACAGGAGGAATATCATCTGGAATGTCAAAATCAAAATCATTTTATATTCTTTACACTTATGTTAATAAATTCAAGATATTATCCAATTGCTGATAAATTCCTGAACAGTCACCTAAAATATAATGGGGTTAGCTTTCAGGGACAAACTTTACATTTTTCTGTAGTTTATTTTAACAGGGCTATAAGAATTTTATACACTAAATCAGAGGGATATTTTCTTTTATTGAAGGCTATATTTTAATATTACCTACATTTTTAACTTTAAACTCATTTTTAAATAGTTTATGGGTAAAAAGATTTCCAATTTAGATTCTGGGACAACTCTGAAAACTTGAAGATGGTGTCCGACTGAAACACATTGCTATTTCTATGAAGCAAAGTGTTTAACCCCTTGCCACAAATCAACATAATTTTATGTCTACATGCGGCAAGGAGTGTATAGAGAGGACGCAGAGTTCACACCCGGACTGGCACTTCACATGGACGCTGGCAAAGTTGTGTGGGTATCCCCCATCTTGGCTGTGACAGTCGATCCCCGTGTCATCATCTGGGAGCAACAATCCATCATCACAACAGACCTGCGTTTGTATGAGACTCCAGGCTTTAAGAAAAAGGAGAAGCAGAGTGGATGCATATAAAAAGATCAAAAAGATAATCAAAACAGTCATCTTTATTAACAGTGCAATCTGGACACATAAAAAACATAAAAGCACTAAAAAATGCACAGTGTATACAGTGTGGACCATCTCAGGGCAAACCTAAAGTAAGCCCAAAATCCCTTCTACAAAGTGCAAGCCAATGTTAGCAACAATAAATCACAATACTTTCACCTAAAGCAAGCACATACAGTAAAGAGTAAGAAAAATAAATGAAGTACAGCCCAAATGGGCATTACCATACACCCACGTGTCCGTGTCTCTCCTTCCTATTTTTGCCGTACTTTGTACTGGATTCGTCTTCACACATTATGCATTGATTCTTTTAGGGGCGGTGTATGATTTTTTTTTTACTCTTTACCATGTGTTTAGGTTTAGGTATTTTGAATTATTGTATATTGTACACACTTTATAGGAGGGATTTTGGGCTTACTTTAGGTTTGCCCCCTGAGACGGTCCACACAGTATACACATGTTTTAGGCAAGTTCACTGTATTTGGATTTTTCCCTGCTCCCCAGTACAAGACATGGAAAATTAAATACCGCCAATAGAAAGTACTATTTGCTGCACAGAAAAGAAGCCATTATAAAGCTCTGTACATGGAAAAATAAAAAAGTGGAAATACAAAAACAAAAAATGGAAATACAAAAACCAAAAAGGGCATCAGTGTTAAGGGTTAAACAAATAATCTAGAATAAGACTCCAAGTAGATGTCTAAATATTTTCTAGAGCTTTTTCCAGAATATTTGATCTAGAATTTAAGGAACTGAGGTGCATATTTATTTATTGTAGAATTACGAGTGTCCTTTTGTTTCCACAAGGTCCTGACATTGCTAAGAATGACGGTATCTACTCAAAATACTTTACATCCTTCTCTGTTAATGGAAGATATAACTTAAAAGTGCGAGTTCAAAGTAGCCAAAAAAATGCTCGTTTGGTACTCCACCGAAACCGCGCTCTTTATATACCAGGCTATATAGAAGATGGTATGAAACATTACATTTTCTATTAATATTACGGTATATATGTTATTGCTGTTATCATACAAGCATATACATGTTAGTGACTGTTCACATTAAGACGCTGAAACCTATTCATGAGTCACATTTCAACTAAAATGGGTTTTCCAGTTTCAATGGGTAACCCCTGAGAGACTTAATCAGGGGGAAGCAAGAAAGATATATTTACTTTCATCTGCTGAATCCCTGGATCATCCTGTAAGGTAATTAAAATATGGGCAACCCTTGTAGGGTCTTTTTTAGGGTCTTGTTAGAGTCATGTTTTGCAAAGTCCACTGATGAAATATATTGCAGTAGTGCTTATTTCTCCAGTGATGCTCCATAAGTTTTATCACATTTAAAATGTACAGTAATGTGCACTAAGACTTAGGCTTTTCGTCACAGTTCTCTTCCTGCAGCAAAAGCTGAAACCCTCAAACAGAGGGTATGATGTCTGTACAAGAAGTCTGCGGGTGCGGCGTCACAAAATTCTGCGTCTAAATGGGTGCAGAGGTGTCGAATAAATGTGGTGCACACTCGTGAAATTGAGAGCACAAAAAACTCAGAAAAAATATCTTGACACATACCATACTTGTTATTTTTGCTTGAATTAGGTGTAGTCACCATGAATCCACCAAGACCCGTCATCGATGAAGAACAACTTGTTGTGGATACATTTAGTAGAACTGCGTCGGGTGGATCTTTTGTGATTTCTGATGTACCAGTACAACTTCCCACAGACATTTATCAACCAGAGAGAATAACTGACTTAGAGGCACAGATAGTAGATGAAAGTATTGTTTTATCCTGGACAGCCACTGGTGATGAATTGGATCAAGGAACTGGTGAGACTTTGCTAAGCAATTTATTGGTTATTTTAACATTTATTTATTTATTGATTATTTTATTTATTAAGAGGAAATGAATGGGCTGTGTATTGGCATGACCAGTCTTGTGCACACATCCATTGAGTTTACTACTGTATAAGCCGACCCGAGTATAAGTCGAGGCCCCAAATTTTACCACCGAAAACTGGGAGACTGTGAAAATGTTGGAGTCTACTGAACAACACAAGTACTCTAAGGGTGTCAATTATCTTATCTCTGTTTGTTTTGGCTTTTTGAAACATTTGTGACAAATGTCTCAAGTCATTTCTTTCCATTTTGGTTTGGTCTGAAGTTTTTTGCGTCAAAATGTTACAAATTTTAGACAATTTGAAATGATAAATGTAATTTGCATCATTTAGCACATGTGGAATAGAAGATAAATGAGTGTTACTGACAAAAAACAAATGTCCGGCGGACATTTCAAAATGTCCCCAAAAAGGCACAAAAATTGCCATGCGCCAAAAAAATGTCTAAAAAAAGACAGAAAAAAACAGGAAGAAAAATAAATATAAACGACCCCCTTAATGTCTTGTGGGTGTGAAAGTAAAATATAATTCTATTTAGCAGACAACACATTTTGGGAGCAGATCACTCTCTTCTTTAGGTCCAATTTAAGAACACAATGAACAAAAGTGAAAAATAAACTAGACAGTCTAAAGATGAAATTTGTCATCCAACCTCATTACACTGTAATGAATCTAGTACATATTAGAGTTACTATTCCAATGCATACACACACAATGTTTTGAGGTTACTTAAAGTATTAACCTGATATATTTTATGCATCTGCCACCAGCTACAAGCTATGACTTAAGGATGAGTCTAAATCCTAAAGACCTGAGAGAGAACTTTGATGAATCAACTCAAGTGAATATATCCAGTATCTCCCCACAAGAAGCTGGAAACATTGAAACATTCTCATGTGTTCCAGAAAATGTTGTTATAGAAAATGGGACTATTCTTTTCTTGGCTTTAGTTGCTGTTGATAAAGCTGATAAAAGATCAGATGTTTCCAACATAGCCCAGGCCGCTCTTGTCATTCCACCACCACCGGCTCCCACCACTGGACCATCAAAAGACACGTCCGATGGCTTAAATATAACCACAGTTACACTGTTAGTATGTTCATCAGTAATCATTATCTGTATTATTATAAGTATTACTACCTGTGTTATCAGTTGCCAAAGGAAAAATAAGAATCCAGAACTGAGAGTATGAGAACCTAAGCATTATGTTTACTAATAAGGAAAAATGATCAACTTGCAGCATCCATGTACGGTATATTCTCTTAGCAAATAAACATTATTTCCATGTAAAATAAAATGTCTCATATTTATCCAATTCACAGTAAGAGTCGTTTTCATCCCAGAATTTAGAATGTGATACCAATATTTTGTATAGCAATATTATACTTAAAACCAACGAAAACGTTTACCAAACTAAAAATAAACCTTTTCTCCTTTGGCAGTCCAATAGAAGTAAATGGAGAACTGTTTGACATGCTTTGTCTGCTTCATATACAACAGGAGGCAAGTGTCCAACATATAGCATCTACAGACATATTATTGTACTGCAGGATAAGGGCGGCACGGTGTGTAGCACATCTGCCTTGCAGCACTGGGGTCCTGGGTTCGAATCCCACCCAGGTCAACATCTGCAAAGAGTTTGTATGTTCTCTCCGTGTTTGCGTGGGTTTCCTCCGGGTACTCCGGTTTCCTCCCACACTTCAAAACATACTGTTAGGTTGTTTAGATTGTGAGCCCCTTGGGGACAGGGACCAATTTGACATGCTTGTGCAGCGCTGCGTAATCTGTGTGCGCTATATAAATAAAGAATTATTATTATTACATGACACTTACAACCATGATCTGTTCAGGCTAATAACCCACTACAAGCTATGGTCAGAAGCAACAAAGGCAACCTGATATAACGATTGAATCGCAAATATGGGTAAAGTATTGAGAGGTATAAAAAAAACACCATTGTGAAATAAAGAGCCTAGAAGAAAAACAGATACACAAATACAGATACAAAAATATGCCCTCCGTCAAACAGTGTGTGGTCATTGTCAAGGTAATTGTGAATGCATTTTTACGTCACAACGACGTTAGCAAATTCTTATGTGGGTTAATTGTAAAAGGAAGTTCAAAGGTAAGTACCGTATATGTTGTAATGCCATCGATGTGTAATATTAGAAATATTAGAAAAAATGTGGCTTGTCAGGTAGAAACCTTTGAACCTTGTAATCAAATGTTCCCAAATGAAACACATTGTGGGTCATTTATCTTATCTCTGTTTGTTTTGTCTGTTTTTTCCTGTCTTTTTTCCCATCTGCTTCTTTGGTAATTTAGCAATCTGACTTTTTCCTTGCGTTAAATGGAGGATTTTTTTCAGATCTTTTTGAGACATTTGTTACAAATGTCGCACAAATGACACAAGTCACTTCTTTCCATTTTCTAAGTTTTCCTTAAGGATGGTTTTGTCTTGAGTTTTTTGTGCCAAAAAAGTAGCAAATTTGAAATTATGTCAATTGCGACATTTAGCACATCCGGAATAGAAGATAAATGTGTCTTACTGACGAAAAACAAATGTCCATTTCAAAATATCCCCCAAACAACGCAAAAATTGCATGCGCCAAAAAGTGCCTCAAAAAAGACAGAAAAACAGCAAGAAAACTAAAGATAAATGACCCCCATTATCTCATAGGGTAAATCATTAATACAAGACAAATGTTTGATGTTTTCTGGGCAGTGTTTAGTAACTGATGTTTATAGCAGTGTTCAGCATACTTCTCCAATACTATAATAAGAATAGGAAGGGCATGGAAAACATAGATTATTATACACGAAGCTCTATATTGATCCACAACAGAGAGACACACGGGGAAAACCTAAATATACACTCACCGGCCACTTTATTAGGTACACCTGTCCAACTGCTCGTTAACACTTAATTTCTAATCAGCCAATCACATGGCGGCAACTCAGTGCATTTAGGCATGTAGACATGGTCAAGACAATCTCCTGCAGTTCAAACCGAGCATCAGTATGGGGAAGAAAGGTGATTTGAGTGCCTTTGAACGTGGCATGGTTGTTGGTGCCAGAAGGGCTGGTCTGAGTATTTCAGAAACTGCTGATCTACTGGGATTTTCATGCACAACCATCTCTAGGGTTTACAGAGAATGGTCCAAAAAAGAAAAAACATCCAGTGAGCGGCAGTTCTGTGGGCGGAAATGCCTTGTTGATGACAGAGGTCGGAGGAGAATGGGCAGACTGGTTCGAGCTGATAGAAAGGCAACAGTGACTCAAATCGCCACCCGTTACAACCAAGGTAGGCAGAAGAGCATCTCTGAACACACAGTACGTCAAACTTTGAGGCAGATGGGCTACAGCAGCAGAAGAAATTGGACAGTAGACTCAATTACAGAGATCGATACATCACGGGCACAGCCAGAGTGGAGATTTGTGCTGTCTCACTGTAGTTGTGCTCTAACTCCCGAAAGTCTACAAGTACAGTCCACATAGAGTAAAGTGGTGGAGTGGCACTCACCGAACGTGAAAACAGTCTTCTTTTATTCATATGTTCATACAGTGGGTACACAGGGGGGCACGCAATGTCGCTGAGCCGACGGGCCGTTTCGTGACTGCCGACGCTTTCTCAAGGCAGTGACGACGCATGCGCACACCTCACCGGATATAAAGGGGAGGAGGCGCACACTCGTCGTCATGGTAATAATAAACAATCTAATAAAACATACCATGCTGGCAGTAAAATCCTAAATCGAGACAGAATTTCTGTACCACTCCAATACTGGGCAGTGATAGCTGTACAGATAAACGGAAATCATGTCCGGCAGCAGGGTAAGGTGACGTGTGAATGGGTGAGAGGTCAATGTATAGACTGTGTTGCCTGTTAAAAACACACTTATTGGAGACACGACATCATGTTCATAAACAAAGCAGTAAAGATGTACAATTTCTGAACACATTATAGAGGCTTAAAGAAAAACCTCCATATGATTGCGATCATTAAGTCCCAGTGCACCCAGGGCTCCAAAATTCATAATACACCTACTCTCATGGCGTAGGAGATTGAGGGAGCGGTCCCCACCTTCGGGACCACATTCCACCCTCTCTATGCCCGCAAACCTTAGAACATCGGCATTCCCATCGTGTTGCTGTCTGACATGCTCGATCAGGCGGGGACAGCCATTTCCTGTGATTATGGACCTCTTATGTTCCCTAAATCTGGTGAAGAGGCTCCTGATCGTTTTGCCGATGTAGTATCTTTGACATGGACAGAAAACTATATATACGACGAAAGTAGATCTACAGGAGATGAAGGTGTTAACCCTTTGAGTGACACCACCAAAAGTGATATATTTGGCGTGGCTGTTGAAGCTGCAATGGCGACAGGACCTGCACTTGAAATTTCCCCTGGGGATCCCTCTCTGTAGCCAATCATCACGAGGGGAGTACCTTCTCCGGACCAGGGTATCCCGTAAGGTAGTGCATTTTCTAAAGGCTACGATGGGTCTATGAGTGGTGAGGTCTGCTAGCTGAGGGTCTTGCTCAAGTATATGCCAGTGTTTGTTAATGGCTGACTTAATGGCAGACTCGCACGGTCCATAATCAAAAGTGAAGACGAAACGTCTATCACCACTCTTCCCTTCTTGCTGCCGTGAGCCCTTCTTGGTCTTGAGGAGGTTACCGCAGGGTACTTTTTCAGCCCTGCATCGGGCTTTTTCAATTAAGGGAGCAGGGTATACACGCTCCAATAGCCTGGATTGTAGCTCATCTGCTTGTTTACGAAAATTAGACTCCTCGCTGTTAAGTGTCCTAAGGCGCAAGAACTGGCTATAAGGCAGACCTTCCTTGGTGTGCTGTGGATGATGGCTAGTGTAGTGAAGGAGTGAATTGGTGGCCGTAGGTTTCCTATCGGCCGAAGTACAAAGTTTACCATCCACTTCTCTAACCTCAACGTCCAGAAAGTCTAACTCAGTCCCACCAAAGACTGCAGTGAATTTCATATTCATCTGGTTGACCTGGTTTAGGTACTTTACAAAATCCAGAAAGGACTGTTTGTCACCCTCCCACACAATAAACACGTCATCCACGTATCTGTGGAATGCTTTCAACCTGGTGGTATACGGGTTGTCCATAGAAAAAATATAGCGGCCCTCGAAGCAAGCCAAAAAAATGTTGGCGATGGTACAGGCGACAGGGGTACCCATAGCGGTTCCCGTATTCTGGACGTACCATTTACCATCAAAGGTGAAGGCATTGTGGGATAATACGAGGCGAAGTCCGTTGCACACAAAATCAATATACGTGTTATTTTGGCCTGCATTTCTAAATACATCCCGGACACTCTCCACTCCTAGCTCCTGCGGAATCCGTGTGTACAGACTCTCGACATCTACAGATGCCAGATGATTTCCCTCCTGCCACTGTACATCACGGATAACTTCCAAAAAGGTGTTGGTGTCCTTTAAATAAGATGGAATCTCGGGGAGCAAGGGATTGGGATAAGGGTTCAAACAGAGAACCAATGCCTGCCACAATCGGACGGCCAGGGGGACTTACGAGTGTTTTGTGTACTTTTGGTAAGAAGTACCAGCACGGGTGTTTTGGACTTATGGGGAAGAGTTTCTCGGCTGTGCGTTCTGACAGAATGCCATTGTTCGCACTCCATCTAAGAAAGTCTCGTAATTTGGTTTGGAACTTAACAGTGGGGTTGCTATCCAGGGGTGTGTACATGGACCTGTCTTGTAGCTGCCTCATGGCTTCTCTCTCATAATAGTCCCTAGTCATCAGAACCACGTTGCCCCCCTTATCGGCCGGTTTTACCAATATATCTGTACGGGCCTTCAGCCAGCGGAGGGCACGTAATTCGCCCTCAGTAAGGTTACTGGGGGCCACTGGATACACCAGGGATTTAATATCCTTAATGACCATCTGGCTGAAGATTTTGACAGGAGAACCGGTCGAGACAGGGGGGCAAAATGTGGAGCCTATACCCCCACGGAAGGCCAGTATCTCCACAATGGAGTCTGGCCTACTTGTATGGTCAGAGTCACCCGTTGCCTGGTCTAAATCTAACAGTAGTTGGATGTCGGAATACTGGATAGGAGCTGCAACATCATGGGGAAAAAACCCAAGGGGGCTACAGTAGAAGGGACTTCACCAATACATTGCTTACCAGGGACATCAGTTTTATCCTGAAATAATTTATGTAAATTTAGTTTACGAGTGGCTTTAAACATATCAACTTCGAATTCAACAGGGTCAAAGGTATAACTAATAGCAAAGTTAAGACCTTTTGACAATAAAGAAGCACAGTCCGTAGACAAAACAACGTCCGTGAAATTGGACAGTAGAAGATTGGAAAAGCGTTGCCTGGTCTGATGAGTCTCGATTTCTGCTGCGACATTCGGATGGTAGGGTCAGAATTTGGCATCAACAACATGAAAGCATGGATCCATCCTGCCTTGTATCAACGGTTCAGGCTAGTGGTGGTGGTGTCATGGTGTGGGGAATATTTTCTTGGCACTCTTTGGGCCCCTTGGTACCTATTGAGCATCGTTGCAACGCCACAGCCTACCTGAGTATTGTTTCTGACCATGTCCATCCCTTTATGACCACAATGTACCCAACATCTGATGGCTACTTTCAGCAGGATAATGCCCCATGTCATAAAGCTGGAATCATCTCAGACTGGTTTCTTGAACATGACAATGAGTTCACTGTACTCAAATGGCCTCCACAGTCACCAGATCTCAATCCAATAGAGCATCTTTGGGATGTGGTGGAACGGGAGATTCGCATCATGGATGTGCAGCCGACAAATCTGCGGCAACTGTGTGATGCCATCATGTCAATATGGACCAAAATCTCTGAGGAATGCTTCCAGCACCTTGTTGAATCTTTGAGGCAGTTCTGAAGGCAAAAGGGGGTCCAACCCGTTACTAGCATGGTGTACCTAATAAAGTGGCCGGTGAGTGTATATTCACTCTTTGGGCCCCTTGGTACCAATTGAGCATCGTTGCAACGCCACAGCCTGACCATGTCCATCCCTTTATGACCACAATGTACCCAACATCTGATGGCTACTTTCAGCAGGATAATGCCCCATATCATAAAGCTGGAATCATCTCAGACTGGTTTCTTGAACATGACAATGAGTTCACTGTACTCAAATGGCCTCCACAGTCACCAGATCTCAATCCAATAGAGCATCTTTGGGATGTGGTGGAACGGGAGATTCGCATCATGGATGTGCAGCCGACAAATCTGCGGCAACTGTGTGATGCCATCATGTCAATATGGACCAAAATCTCTGAGGAATGCTTCCAGCACCTTGTTGAATCTATGCCATGAAGAATTGAGGCAGTTCTGAAGGCAAAAGGGGGTCCAACCCGTTACTAGCATGGTGTACCTAATAAAGTGGCCGGTGAGTGTACATCTTGTGTTTTTATCAATGAAATAGAAAAAAAATGCACTGCAGCTTTATTTTCGCTGTTATAAACAACGTAACAGGAAGACAAAAGGTGCAATGGAGAGGAGCCTTACGTATATAATAAACTGTTTTATACATCTATGATAAATAATATCCTATATACAAATAAATCACCTGCATAAAAGAAATGTACACATTCATATTATCATATATACCCATTAATAAGTACAAATATACAAACTTATATATACGATTACATTCAGATATATGCACACAGATATGTATGTCAGACATACACACACAAGGTATGTCCTGCATGTCCATTTATTTCACACACACATGCAGACACATAAACATACAAACAGGCATATGCATGCATCACACACACATATATCATACATTCTTACCCACAGTGAAGTTCCCTGCCCAGCACCCATAGTTATGTCCCTATCACAGCCCCCATAGTTATGTCCTCAGCGCAGCCCCCAATAGTAATGTCCCCATGGCAGCCACCAACAATAATGTCCCCATAGCAGCTCCCAATGGCAATGTCATCCATGGCAGCCCCAAATAATAATGTCCCCTGCCCATCCCCCAAAGTAATGTTCCCTGCTTGACCCCCTTTTCTCCCGTGGGCTCCCAGCAATCTATGTTTGCTTCCATTGCGCACTCAGTATGAAGTAATTGGCCGCGTCATAGTGCGTGCGCACTGATGGCACACATAGATGTCTGCCGGGATGCTGCAGGGGCACAGAAATACCTGGAGCCGCGGGGAGAAGAGGAGTGTCGGAGGTGAGTATACAGGTTTTTTATTTTAATTTCTTTTGACCCCAGCCTGGGACTGGTGCTCCACGGCCCCGGTCTTGGGCTAAGCTATAACAAAATACAACAAATATTTTACATGTATCTATCTCTCTCTCTCTGACTGTCTCTGTTTTTCTTTCTCTCATACTCCCTGTGTCTCTTTCTCTCTGACTGTCGCTGTGTCTCCTTCTCTCTGATTATCTCTATGTGTCTCTTTCCCACCTTCTGTGTGTCTCTCTCTCTGACAGTCTCTGTGTGTTTGTGTCTCAATAACAGTCTGTGTGTGTCTCAGTGACAGTTTATGTGTGTGTGTGTCTAAATGAAAGTCTGTGTGTGTGTCTCACTGACAGTATCTTTTTGTGTATCTCTCTGACAGTCTGTGTGTGTGTCTCTCTCTCAGACAGTCTCTGTGTGTCTTTCTGACAGTCTCTGTGGGTCTCTCTCTGACAGCCCATGTGTGTCTCTCTCTGACAGTCTCCATGTCTCTCTTTCTGTCTCTCTGACTGTCTCTTTCTCTCCAACTGTCTCTCTCTGTCTCTTTCTCTCCAACTGTCTCTCTCTGTCTCTTTCTCTCCAACTGTCTCTCTCTGACTGTCTCTTTCTCTCCAACTGTCTCTTTGTCTCTCTCTGACAGTCTCTGTGTATCTTTCTCTCTGACTGTATTTGTATCTCTCTGTGTCTCTCTCCAACTTTTTCTGTCTCTTTCTCTGATTGTCTCTGTATCTGTCTCTCTGTTTCTATGCAGTAAGAAAATATCCAAACAGCGCTATCAAAGCAGAAAATGGGTAAACAAAAATAATTATAAAAAGCGGGTGCACACCTAAGAGGGCCGGGATCAGGTCCTTCAGTTAGAGAGACAAAGGAAAAAAAGGCAGCACACCAGTTTGTAGTGAAAAATACCTTAGCTCTTTCACATGGAACAAATCCACTAAGGTATTTTTAACTACAATCTGGTGTGCTGCCTTTTTTTCCTTTGTCTCTCTGTTTCTATGGGGAGATTTATTCCAGCGACTGTCTCTGATACTTTCAATCGAGCGACTGATTCTGACACTCTTATTACAGTTTCTTGTCACGTTAATGTTATCTTATTTGTATTCCTTATTTTGTGCCTCTGTCATGGGGAAGTGCCGGCTTGCGGGGGGATATGCCAGGCCGCGGGCATGTGGATATGCCAGCCGCGAGACGGGTACATGTGCTGGCAGGGGGTTGTGCTAGCCGGAGCATGTGGCGGCGGGTGAGAGTAAGTGTCCGCCGGCGGGCTGGAGCCCGGTGCTGCGCCCTCATCCAGCAGGAGGCGCGCCGCCTGAGGCGAGATACTCAGCGCTCTCCTCATGGCAGGCGGCCCCTGGCAGGGAGCCCGAGAGCTCGTCCGGCAGTTTCTGGGGGCCTGGTAAGGTGCTGGCGCGTGGGGGGGTGGGCGTAAGGTGCTGGCAGCGCGGGGACAAGGTGCCGAGAGGGCTGCAACGTGGTCCCGTCCGGTGCGGAGCTCATTGCTGGCCGTGCCCGCCCCTGCGGGACCGGCTGATAACTCCAACGCCGTCCTGGTCCGCGGACCGGCGGTTGGGGACCTCTGAGTTATGTACGGAACATCTAATGTTTTACGTGTTTTTTCAGTGAAAACATCTGCAATGTGTTCTTCTTTAGTGTTCTTTATGTTTCTTTCAGTGAAATGCTAAAAATGAAAAGTTCGACCCGGTACCGAGCACCGAGCATTTAGTGCTCGCTCATTCCTGGTCATCATGGGTAAAACCGTGAGACCATTCAAGACCTTTTACGTGTTATTGTTGCAAAACATGTAAGTTCGGCAGCAATGGGTCATATTGCTCATTGGATCATTGTGAGGATGTAGTTTTTTATTTAAATGTTTTAAATAGATATTCTTTGCTATAATGAAATTTCGTAAGGGAATATAATGTATTTATATTTTTTTTATATTTTGTTTAATATAAGGGGCTTCATCTAAAGCAACTACTCTATGAGGAATCCGATTCTGAACCGCGTATAGTAAGTTAAACACATAAAGTATCTTACCCTTACAACTCATTAACCGGGATTCCATTTTAATGATAATTTTTTATCATAATTTCTGCTTCTGAACTACAAATGACACATCTTTGCAGCCATTACAGCGTGACCAATCATACAAACACTCCATGGGAGCGCAATATACAACTGCGCTGTAGGCATTTAACAGAAGGCCAAGAGGATATGGCTGAAATCTATACTCAGTTCATATAACCCCTGTAATATGAGCTAGAAAGCTGAAGAAAGACACTGTGATACAGCCTATTGTGCTTTACCCATGCGCTGGGTCTAGAGAGGGAAGCCAAGAAATTCTGTGGGTGGTAAGAAAAATAAAACGTCACTGTAATAACAATAGCTATAAAGTGAAATACATGGTTTATCGGAGAACTTTAACCTTGAAATGAACTTTAATCAAACGCTTTCTTAACATTTAATCCTATTACATTACAATCTTATTGTGATCAGACTGTTTAATTATTATAAGATCTATGTAGTTCCAGCATTTGACTGTTGGCTGATGCCCCTACTGGAGTAGTGGTATAGCCCTCTCCATGCTAATTTTAAAATGCCTTTATAGGCATTCTTACTAGAGTCATCTCTTTTAAAAAGTTAAAATCCTGGCCTTACTTCATTTACACACTCTGGACCCCCAATTTTTGATACAATGCATATCCTGAACCCACTCTCACACCCTAATCCCCAAATTTTTTTAAACCTCCACAACCTGGCCCTTTTTGTTTTTTTCACTTCCATTATTCACTCCCCACCTTCAAAAATCTATAACTTTTTCATTTTTACACTAAAGATCTCTGTGACAGCTTGTTTTCTGCGTAGATTGCACTCATAGGGCGTTATCGAATATTCCATGCCGTGTACTGGGAAGGGGAAAAAATTCAATCAGTGGAAATGTGAAAAGCACTTGCAAAAACCTTTTTCTTGTGGTGGCTTTCACTGTGCGCCCCAAATGACATGTCTACTTTATTCTTTGGGTTGGTACAATCAGAGGGATGCAAATTTGTTAGGTTTTATATGTTTTCATACATGTTTTGTACATGTATTTGGGCGCTGTGGGTTTGTCATTTTGTTGTGACTTTTGATTACATTTTCAATGCTTCCATTTTTTCAGACTTTAGACCTTTTGATCACTTTTTATTGAGTTTTGAACATTTTCAAAATGGCAAAAAAGTGCATTTTACTAATTTGGGCGTATTAATGAACTTATAATGAAAAAGAACTTTTTAAAACATTTCCTTTAAAGCAGGCCGGCTCCAGATTCAGTAGCCCCTGGGCGACAGTGCCTCAGTGGGCCCCTTTGCTTGACTCACTGGCAGCATTTAAAATTCAGAAACTAAAATAGTCTCTGTTTCCTGAAATATTCCCCAGTTATCATCCCAAAAGCCGTTCACGGTCAGGGCAGTTTTGAGGTCATTTAACCACAGGACAAACCTAAAAATTGTGCCCCTCCCCTCTGCCAGTAATAAAACTGAAGCTTCAACTCGCTGCTGCAGAACCTCATATACACCCCCTCAGCCGCTGCGAAACCTCATAATACAACTTCACCTGCTTCAATGCACATAATACACAAACTTTGCTGCTGCAGAATCTCATAATACATCACTGCTGAAACGAAGCTCTCTCCTCTCCTGTACATTTGAGGTGATTATAATATTTCTAGTCTATAAAACCCAACAGACATTCCACCATGCAGCAAGACATATATACAGCAGCAGACATGGCAGCAAGACATATATACAGGCAGTCAACGTGCAGCAAGACATATATACAGCAGTCACACACTGCAGCAAGACATATATACAGGCAGCAGAGACAGGTTGAGACAGGAGTGGAGAGCCGGGAGCGGGGGGCGGAGAGCCGGTAACCGGAGGGAGCGGAGAGCCGGGAGCGGAGAGCCGGGAACCGGAGGGAGCGGAGAGCCGGGAGCAGGGAGGACGTTAGTGGAGGGAGCGGGAAAGGAGCATGGAGCTTGAGCGAGGGCAGGGGGACCCGGGAGCCGAGAGCCTGGAGGGGGGGAGCTCGGTGCCGGCAGGGTCTGGGGGCCGTTGTAAGGTGCCGGCGGCGTTGGGGGATGGGCGCAAGGTGCTTGCAGCGTCGGGGAGCAAGGTGCCGGACGGAGGGCTGCAACGTGGTCCCGTCCAGTGCGGGAGCTCAGTGCTGGCCGGTGCCGCCCCTGCGCGGACCGGCTGATGAACTCCAACGGCCCAGTCCTGGTCCGCGGACCGGCGGTTGGGGACCTCTGCTGTACACCATACATCATATACAGCATATATATATAAACACACACCATACTCCACATGTCATCGTTGAAGTCATACTGTTTGTTCATGTGACCAGATGGCGTGCAGACCTCCTCCTCTCCGGGGGGAGAGAAGGTGCTGGCAGCGCCGGGGAGCAAGGTGCCGGACGGAGGGCTGCAACGTGGTCCCGTCCAGTGCGGGAGCTCAGTGCTGGCCGGTGCCGCCCCTGCGCGGACCGGCTGATAAACTCCAACGGCCTGGTCCTGGTCCGCGGACCGGCGGTTGGGGACCTCTGAGTTAGCAGATGTACGGAACATCTGCAATATGTTCTTCACTGTGTTCTTTCAGTGAAAACATCTGCAAACATCTGCAATGTGTTCTTCTTTAGTGTTCTTTTTATGTGTTCTTTCAGTGAAAAATGCTAAAAAATTAAAAGTTCGACCCGAGTAACGAGCACTCGAGCATTCTAGTGGTCGCTCATCTCTGGTCATCATGGGTAAAACCGTGAGACCATTCAAGACCTTTTACGTGTTATTGTTGCAAAACATGTAAGTTCAGCAGCAATGGGTCATTATTGCTCATTGGATCATTGTGAGGATGTAAGTTTTTTTTATTTAATATTGTTTTAAATTAGATATTCTTTGCTATAATGAAAATAATCATAAGGGAATATAAGTGTGATATATATATTTTTTATATTTTGTTTAAATATAAAGGGGCTTCATCTAAAGCAACTACTTATGAAGGAATCAGATTCTGAACCACGTATAGTTAGTTTAAACACATAAAGTATCTATTACCCTTACTACAGTAACCGGGACTTCATTTTAAATGATAATTTTTTATTATATATTTCTGCTTCTGAACTACAAATGACACATCTTTGCAGCCATTACAGCGTGACCAATCATACAAACATCTCCATGGGAGCAGCATAGATACAACTGCTGTAGCGGCATTTACCACTAGTAAAAACAATGGCCACAGAGGGGAAAAAAACAAAGCAAATATGGCTGAAATCTATACTCAGTTCATATAACCCCTGTAATATGAGCTAGAAAGCTGAAGAGAAAGACACTGTTGATAACAGCCTATTGTGCTTTACCCATGCCCTGGGTCTAGAGAGGGAAGCCAAGAAATTCTGTGGGTGGTAAGAAAAATAAAACGTCACTGTAATAAACAATAGCTATAAAAGTGGAAATTACATGGTTTATCGAGAGAACTTTAACCTTGAAATGAACTTTAATCAAACGCTTTCATTACATTATAATCCTATTACATTACAATCTTATTGTGATCAGACTGTTTAATTATTATAAGATCTATGTAGTAATCCAGCATTTGACTGTTTGCTGATGCCCCTACTGGAGTAGTGGTATAGCCCTCTCCATGCTAATTTTAAAAATGCATTTATAGGCATTCTTACTAGAGTCATCTCTTTTAAAAAGTTAAAATCCTGGCCTTACTTCATTTACACACTCTGGACCCCCAATTTTTGATTTTTGATATTTCTGAACCCACTCTCACACCCTAATCCCCAATTTTTTTAACCTCCTAACAACCTGGCCCTTTTTTGTTTTTTTCATTTCCATTATTCACTCCCCACCTTCAAAAATCTATAACTTTTTCATTTTTACACATAAAGATCTCTGTGACAGCTTGTTTTCTGCGTAGAATTGCACTTCATAGGGCTGGTATCGAATATTCCATGCCGTGTACTGGGAAGCGGGAAAAAAATTCCAAATGCAGTGGAAATGGTGAAAAAACGCACTTGCACCTTTTTCTTGTGGGTGGCTTTCACTGTGCGCCCCAAATGACATGTCTACTTTATTCTTTGGGTTGGTACAATCAGAGGGATGACAAATTTGTATAGGTTTTATAATGTTTTCATACATTTTCAAAAATGAAAACCTAATGTACAATTTTTTTTTTATTTTGGCATTTTCTCGCGCTAATAACTTTTTCATTCTTCAGTGTATGGAGCTGTGGGTGGTGTCATTTTGTGTGACTTTTGATTACATTTTCAATGCTTCCATTTTTTCAGACTGTAGGACCTTTTGATAACTTTTTATTGAGTTTTGAACATTTTTCAAAATGGCAAAAAAGTGCCATTTTCTAATTTGGGCGCTATTAATGAACTTATAATGAAAAGAACATTTTAAAACATTTCCTTTAAAGCAGGGCCGGCTCCAGATTTCAGTAGGCCCCTGGGCGACAGTGCCTCAGTGGGCCCCTTTGCAGTGAACTCACGTGGCAGCATTTAAAATTCAGAAACTAAAATAGTCTCCTGTTTCCTGAAATATTCCCCAGTTTATCATCCCAAACAGCCGTATCACGGTCAGGGCAGTTTTGAGGTCATTTAACCAACAGGACAAACCTAAAAATTTGTGCCCCTCCCCTCTGCCAGGTAATAAAACTGAAGCTTCAACTCAGCTGCTGCAGAACCTCATAATACACCCCCTCAGCCGCTGCAGAACCTCATAATACACACTTCAGCTGCTTCAATGCATCATAATACACAACTTTGCTGCTGCAGAATCTCATAATACACATCACTGGTGGTACAAAACCCTCTCTCCTTCTCATGTACATTGGAGGTGATTAATATTACTAGTTTATAAACCAACAGGTATTCACACATGCAGCAAGACATATATACAGGCAGTCACACATGCAGCAAGACATATATACAGGCAGTCACACATGGAGCAAGACATATATACAGGCAGTCACACATGCAGCAAGACATATATACAGGCAGCTGGGCGATCAGCCATTCTATACTTGGAAGATGAAGTGATATTAGTCTAAATCTTTATGTGGGAAGTTTTCATCAGCGGGATCCTATGTATATGTGTTTTAGAAATTACTGTTACATATCTATATATATTGGGAGATTTATCATGAAGTTTCTGAGGTTCTGTTCTAGTTGCCCATGGAAACCAATCAGAGCTCAGCTTTAATTTTATAAACGGCTGTGGGAAAATGAGCTCCATTGGTTGCCGTTGGCAACTAGAAAGTTCTCCTCTAAGAGACTTATGATAAATCTCCGCCAGTAAGCTCATGTTAGGTTTATACTAAATTTGCATATAGTAAATGTCACGGGTGCTCCCGCGTACACCGTGTGCCGCTGTGTGCCGGTCACCCTCCCCCTTGCCCCCGCTTACCTCTCCTGGATCCTGTCTGTGCTCCATGTGGGCGCACCCTCCTTCCTTGCAGGCCGCGCACTCCCGCTTCTAGGGCACTGCACAGATTCTCAAGACTTAAAGGGCCAGGTCCACCTGATTGGCGCTGGCTAAATCGGCTCAGCCTTTATAATCTTGCACCTCCCTTCCTTCCTGGCCGGATCTTCAGATTGTTACAGCATTCTAATGGAACTTCCAAGGTTTCCACACCTCGCTTCCCACAGCGGTTCCTGTTGAAGTGTTGCCGTCAGCGTTTCTAGGTGCTACTGTCTTCCAGCATTTCCAGACGCCTCTGTGGTCTTCCAGTTTCCAGATTCCTCCGTGTCTCCTGTCTCCAGCGTTCTCATACGCTCTGGTGTGTGTCCTGTCTTCCAGCGTTTCCAGACGCCTCCATGTTCCCTGTCTCCAGCTTCCCATATGCTTCCGCTGTGCCTTCCAGGGTTCCAGTCCAGCGGTGTCTTTAGTCCGTGCCAGTGTACCAGTGTTCCTCCGTGTTCCTGCTGTCATCCGAGACTCGATGTTTCCTGCAAATCCTGTATGTTGGCTGCCATGCGGGCTCATACCATCTACTGCAGTGGTCCAGAGGGTCCACTGTCCACAGACTCCTCCCTCGGACTCTTCACATGAGACTTTCCTCCCGGGTACTCCCAGGTACCTTCAGTTGTCTGTGTGACCTGTCACAGTAAATTACATATGCATTCTGAAACCAGGGAAGATTGTTCACAGCTAAGTGATTGGTTTGGGTTTATAATTCATTGCTGTTTTAAAAGATCCCTTAGGTTACATAAAAGGGGTGTCCAGTCCTAGCTAAGACAGGTTTCCACTCCAATTTTCCTTTGGTGCAAAATGTTTGTTGGCACTTTTTTTCTCTTACAATATATTTTACATGGGTTAGGGCATTTCGTCTGTGTTTGTTAATAGGGATTTTTATGTTATAATTTCATGCTCTTGATTGATCATTTGTGAGGTCAGCATAGAAATCTTATGCTTATCATTGTAGACAATATCAATAATCTACAATGTATTTGCATATATAATTACACTTCCTTCCTGTTCTGAGAAATCAGAGATTTACAATATCTGCTATTTAGTCCATTGACTTTAGCCCCTTATCTGTGTTGTCTCTGACACTTTATGGTGTTTGCCAAATTTTCCTAAGAGGGTTATTCCCATTTCAGCAAATTATGTTATTAAATGTCATACAAACTTCCATATAATTCCTGTATCAATTACTAAAGATTTTCTAGATCTCTGCTTGCTGTCCTTCTATAGAAAGCTCTATTTTTACCACCATGGACAGAACCTGCCATGGTACACAGGTGCAAGGCTCATTATATCACACAGCTCTGATTACTCTGTATGATACTAACGAGCTGTACATCATGGTAGATTCTGTCCGCTGGGTAAACATAGAAGCTTCTATACAATGACAGCAAGCAGAGAAAACAGTTAGGAATTGATACAAAAGTATATTGAAAATTTTAGAGCTTTTTAATATACAAACAATAACATTAATTTGCTGAAATGGGAACACCCTGAAAGCAAGAAAAGGTTCTTCAGGACCTTGCCACTAGTGTATAAATATTGCATACATTATTACAATATGAAATTACATTATGTCCTAAGAATGATGCAATAAAAAACTATGCAGTTGAAAGTTTTAAAGCAGGCCCGGCTCCAGAACCCGGCATACCTGGGCAAGTGCCAGGGCCAGAGAGCTGCCGGGGCCCACTCATGCTGCGCACATCTTCTATCTCTACTTCCTGTGATGAGAAGCTGTGTCCTGCACTGTTCCTCCCCCGAAGGACACAGAACAGGCAGAGGCTTCAGAGCTGCCTGTGTGATGCAGCACTCATAGGTCAGTGATGGCCAACCTATGACACGCGTGTCAGCACTGACACATAGCCATTTTCAGTGACACACGGCTGCTGGAGAAAAATTGCTGTAGTGCAGTGTCTGTTGTCGGGGCCGGTGGCGGGCGGTTGACGATGTGGGCTGCAGCGAGCGGCTGCATCTCAGTCAGAGAGATCGCGCTGCTGCTCCTGTCTCCTGTCCTGCTCTGGAGGCCGCCCATGAAGCCAGAGTGGAGCGTGGAGACAGAGCAGCCCCAGCTCGCAAAGACGCAACCATGCTGTGCCTGCGCGGGAACATCTACACAGGAGCTGAAGCGGCCTGAAGAGGAGAACGGAGGCTCGTGGTATCGTTGGAGCCTGTGCCAGTTAGCAAGTTAATTTATTGCGTTGAGCTCTGCCGGGCTGGGCGTGGATGTACACTCTTTGGGGGCACTTCTCAGGACACAAATGTCCTTAAAACTAGCTGTTGCGGACTGCACAGGTTCGCCATCACTGGAAGAATTCCCCCTCCTCCTCACTTATCTTAGTTCATGGCACCCCACACAAGTTAAATACAGAAAGACCAACAAAGAAACCAACTGACAGATTAACAAAGAGTCACTAAGCAGGTAAGTTAAACAACTATACGTATTTGTTATTAAACTCTAATATCACAAAATTAGGTTTTTTTTTCTCAAGGTGACACACCACCGCTCAGTTTTTTGGTGAATTTTGACACACCAAGCTCAAAAGGTTGCCCATCACTGTCATAGGTTAACCCCCCCATCTCCACCTTCCCCCCATCTCCTCTTCTATGGAGCTGCAGTAAGATGCTGAAATCTGGCAGCTCTGAAATCGGGACGAAGAGTGGAGGAGGAGAGCCTGAAGACTCCTCTGTGTGACCCAGGGCTGCTGAGACACACAGGGAGTGTGATGGTATGTGACATGTATGGTTGTGTATGACTGATCCATATAGTGAGTGTATGGTATGTGTGATGATGTGTTGCCTGCACGTGTATCTGTCTGTCAGTGGGTGTGTGTTTGCCTCCATGCTTGTCTGTCTGTCTGCATTTAGTATACTTGCCTGTATGTGTGACTGCTGTATAATGTCTTGCTGCATGTCTGACTGCCTGTATATATGTCTTGCTGCATGTGTGACTGCCTGTATATATGTCTTGCTGCATGTGTGACTGCCTGTATATATGTCTTGCTGCATGTGTGACTGCCTGTTATATGTCTTGCTCCATGTGTGACTGCCTGTTCAGGGCAGTTTTGAGGTCATTTAACCAACAGGACAAACCTAAAAATTTGTGCCCCTCCCCTCTGCCAGGTAATAAAACTGAAGCTTCAACTCAGCTGCTGCAGAACCTCATAATACACCCCCTCAGCCGCTGCAGAACCTCATAATACACACTTCAGCTGCTTCAATGCATCATAATACGCAACTTTGCTGCTGCAGAATCTCATAATACACATCACTGCTGAAACAGAAGCCTCTCTCCTTCTCATGTACATTTGAGGTGATTAATATTTCTAGTCTATAAACCAACAGACATTCACACATGCAGCAAGACATATATACAGGCAGTCAGACATGCAGCAAGACATATATACAGGCAGTCACACATGGAGCAAGACATATATACAGGCAGTCACACATGGAGCAAGACATATATACAGGCAGTCACACATGCAGCAAGACATATATACAGGCAGTCACACATGCAGCAAGACATATATACAGGCAGTCACACATACAGGCAAGTATAGCTAAATGCAGACAGACAGACAAGCATGGAGGCAAACACACACACACTGACAGACAGATACACGTGCAGGCAAACACATCATCACACATACCATACACTCACTATATGGATCAGTCATGCACAACCATACATGTCACATACCATCACACTCCCTGTGGTGTCTGCAGCAGCCCTGGGGTCACACAGAGGAGTCTTCAGGCTTCTCCTCCTCCACCTCTTCGTCCCGATTTCAGAGCTGCCAGATTTCAGCATTACTGCAGCTCCATGAGAAGAGGAGATGGGGGGGAAGGTGGAGATGGGGGGGTTAACCTATGACAGTGATGGGCAACCTTTTGAGCTTGGTGTGTCAAAATTCACCAAAAAACTGAGCGGTGGTGTGTCACCTTGAGAAAAAAAACCTAATTTTGTGATATTTAGAGTTTAAATAACAAATACGTATAGTTGTTTAACTTACCTGCTTAGTGACTTCTTTGTTAATCTGTCAGTTGGTTTCTTTTGTTGGTCTTTCTGTTATTTAACTTGTGTGGGGTGCCATGAACTAAGATAAGTGAGGAGGAGGGGGAATTCTTCCAGTGATGGGGAACCTGTGGCAGTCCAGCAACAGCTAGTTTTAAGGACATTTGTGTCCTGAGAAGTGCCCCCCAAAGAGTGTACATCACAGCCCAGCCCGGCAGAGCTCAACGCAATAAATTAACTTGCCTAACTGGCACAGGCTCCAACGATCCCACGAGCCTCGTTACTCCTCTTCAGGCCGTTCAGCTCTGTGTAGATGTTCCCGCGCAGGCACAGAAAGGTTGCGTTTTGCGAGCTGGGGCTGCTCTGTCTCCACGCTCAATCTGGGTCATTGGGCGGCCTCGCAGAGCAGGACAGGAGGACAGGAGCAGCAGCTGCGATCTCTGACGAGATGCACCGCTCGCTGCAGACCACATCGTCAACCGACCGCCCGACCGGCCCAGACAACAGACAACGCCACATACAGCAATTTTTCTCCAGCAGCCGTGTGTCACTGAAAATGGCTACGTGTGTCAGTGCTGACACGCGTGTCATAGGTTGGCCATCACTGACCTATGACGTGCTGCATCACACAGGCAGCTCTGAAGCCTCTGCCTGTTCTGTGTCCTGTCGGGGGAGGAACAGTGCAGGACACAGCTTCTCATCACAGGAAGTAGAGATAGAAGATGTGCGCAGCATGAGTGGGCCCCGGCAGCTCTCTGGGCCCTGGCACTTGCCCAGGTATGCCGGGTTCTGGAGCCGGGCCTGCTTTAAAACTTTCAACTGCATAGTTTTTTATTGCATCATTCTTAGGACATAATGTATAATTTCATATTGTAATAATGTATGCAATATTTATACACTAGTGGGCAAGGTCTCTGAAGAACCTTTTCTTGCTTTACAGGGGTGTTCCCATTTCAGCAAATTAATGTTATTGTTTGTATATTAAAAAGCTCTAAAATTTTTCAATATACTTTTTGTATCAATTCCTAACTGTTTTCTCTGCTTGCTGTCATTGTATAGAAAGCTTCTATGTTTACTACCAGCGGACAGAATCTGACCATGATGTACAGCTCGTTAGTATCATACAGAGTAATCAGAGCTGTGTGATATAATGAGCCTTGCACCTGTGTGACCATGGTCAGGTTCTGTCCACTGGTGGTAAAAATAGAAGCTTTCTATAGAAGGACAGCAAGCAGAGATCTAGAAAATCTTTAGTAATTGATACAGGAAGTATATTGGAAGTTTGTATGACATTTAATAACATTAATTTGCTGAAATGGGAATAACCCTCTTAGGAAAATTTGGCAAACACCATAAAGTGTCAGAGACAACACAGATAAGGGGCTAAAGGTCAATGGACTTAATAGCAGATATTGTAAATCTCTGATTTCTCAGAACAGGAAGGAAGTGTAATTATATATGCAAATACATTGTAGATTATTTGATATCGTCTACAATGAAGCATAAGATTTCTATGCTGACCTCACAAATGATCAATCAAGAGCATGAAATTATAACATAAAAATCCCTATTAACAAACACAGACAGAAATGCCCTAACCCATGTAAAATATATTGTAAGAGAAAAAAAGTGGCCAACAAACATTTTGCACCAAAGGAAAAATTGGAGTGGAAACCTGTCTTAGCTAGGACTGGACGACCCCTTTTATGTAACCTAAGGGATCTTTTAAAACAGCAATGAATTATAAACCCAAACCAATCACTTAGCTGTGAACAATCTTCCCTGGTTTCAGAATGCATATGTAATTTACTGTGACAGGTCACACAGACAACTGAAGGTACCTGGGAGTACCCGGGAGGAAAGTCTCTATGGGAAGAGTCCGGAGGGAGGAGTCTGTGGACCAGTGGACCCTCTGGACCACTGCAGTAGATGGTATGAGGCCCGCATGGCAGCCAACATACAGGATTTGCAGGAAACAGTCCGAGTCTCGGATGACAGCAGGAACACGGAGGAACACTGGTAACACTGGCACGGACTAAAGACACCGCTGGACTGGAACCCTGGAAGGCACAGCAGGAATCGTATGGGAACGCTGGAGACAGGAGACATGAAGGCGTCTGGAAACGCTGGAAGACAGGACACACCAGGAGCGTATGAGAACGCTGGAGACAGGAGACACGGAGGAATCTGGAAACACTGGAAGACCACAGAGGCGTCTGGAAATGCTGGAAGACAGTAGCACCTAGAAACGCTGACGGGCAATCACTTCAACAGGAACCGCTGTGGGAAGCGAGGTGTGGAAACCTTGGAAGTTCCATTAGAATGCTGTAACAATGCTGAAGATCCGGCCAGGAAGGAAGGGAGGTGCCAGATTATAAAGGCTGAGCCGGATTTAGCCAGCGCCAATCAGGTGGACGCTGGCCCTTTAAGTCTTGAGAAGTCTGTGCAAGTGCCCTAGAAGCGGGAGTGCGCGGCCTGCAAGGAAGGAGCGGCCCACATGGAGCACAGACAGGATCCAGGAGAGGTAAGCGGGGGCAAGGGGGAGGGGGACCGGCACACAGCGGGGCACAGGTGTACGCGGGAGCACCCGTGACATTTACTATATGCAAATTTAGTATAAACCTAACATGAGCTTACTGGCGGAGATTTATCATAAGTCTCTTAGAGGAGAACTTTTCTAGTTGCCAACGGCAACCAATCGGAGCTCATTTTCCCACAGCCGTTTATAAAATTAAAGCTGAGCTCTGATTGGTTTCCATGGGCAACTAGAACAGAACCTCAGAAACTTCATGATAAATCTCCCTAATATATATAAGATATGTAACAGTAATTTCTAAAACACATATACATAAGGATCCCGCTGATGAACAACTTCCCACATAAAAGATTTAGACTAATATCACTTCAGCTTCCAAGATTAGATATGGCTGATCCACAGACAGCATCATATAGTCACAAGTTACAGTAAAGTGCTTGAGGAAAATAAATTTACCCATAAAGTGTTTTTGGCACAGTTTCTTTGCTTAAAAACATATTTCACATGTAAAACAAAAACCTGCAATTCGAACTGCACCAAATAAATGCACCCTAAGGAGTGAACCAAAAAAGATGAAATTGAACTCATCAGAATCTATATTAGAATCTATAGCCTCACTCTATGTCGTAACATTATTGTGTGCTATAATATACATTTATTGTCCCAGGAGGGAAATAAGAAATAAAGCAAATGACTCAACTCAGAGGATTGGGTTGTGAAATAAATATTTCCCACTATTATATCATATTCAAAGTCCAGACAGTTATGATAAGTAAATGGAGTATATAAACGCTGCACAGGAGGAAGCAATATTCATTTAGAGCATTTATACCATTGTCATAATATTTCAAAATGAGACCATTAAATATTTTTGCATTTGTTTTGGTTTTTCACATCTTTGCCAGAAGTGAAAGTTCCCTGGTTAAACTGAATAATGGAGGATATGAAGATATTGTTATCGCCATTAATCCCAATGTCACAGAAGATCTCAGGATCATTGAAAAGATCAAGGTAAGAATTGTAATCCTTTTAAGGCTCAGTGTTTGGTAAATTTGATTTTTAATTTTGGTGTGTGAACATCGAATCTGAACATTGAATACTTATAGGATCCCTAGATTGGGGAACCTTCTTCATCGTGAACAGTAGGAGATATATATTTCAGTATTTATGCATCAGTGGCCAGAAATACATGTGTCCCACTATATACAGGTTTTTATAGAAGATATAAAATGCACAAACAGTGTTTCTAATAAACTTGTATTCTGTTTCTAACACTTTTGTTTATTAAGATTTCTCATTTATGTTCTTAAAACATTCACCATTTACATTTAGAGGCTGAAAATCTGTCCTGACCTTATCCTTCTTGTTCTACTTTATGGTGCAACCTCTCTATCAGGCTTTTCCTCTATCCACAAAACTCTCTGGTATCATATATCTATCTATATCGGGCTCACAGTTTGTACATTGCAGGTTATATTTTCTGCTGCCTCTATTGTTCATGCTATCCCTGATATTTTTATGTACTTCTGGTTTTCGGATTTCTGGCTATTGTTCTGAGACTTTCCTTTTGTATCCGCGATATTGTGTCTTTTCTGTCATCTCTGCTGTGACCTGGACCTCTGACCCGACTCATTGTTTTTTCCATTTGTTTGTCTTGTTTTATGTTTGCACAGTGACCTGGAGAGGGATTGCCTTTGTGGTTGTCCCATATCGCTTAGGAGGCATGTAGGCTCACTGTCCTGTTTGTCTTCCTCGCGTTCCAGTCCGCATTACAGTCAGTATCATTTGAGGATTATAGAATCCATGTGAACTCCAGTTTGTGTCTAGCGTAGGAGGTATAAGATTTTCATGGCTGACTCTTCCTAAACAAACAGATAAGAAGAAAAAAAGTATTGAAGAATGTAGTAGCCTGAAAATTACTACTTCTAGCCAATCCACTCGAACCATCATTGCTTCAAAAGAGATTACTGTGGGAGACACGGCTACATATAGATGTTATACTGAGGGAGGTGTCTGTATGTAGAAATATTACTGGGGGGTTAGCAACTGTGTGTTAATGTATTACCATCAGGGGGCTGCTGTATGTAGGTGTATTACTGGAGGGGATTTTGCGCCTGGGGGCCCCCACTAACCTTAATCCAGCCATTATCCTAACCAAGGCCATACACCAGCTATAGCCTGTATACAGCATTTTTGTGAGTTGACTTATTTAACTTATTTAGAAAATTATTTTAAAATCAGAAAGATTTGTAAGATCCTTCAATTAAACTGTAAGCCATCAAGAGGAGGTGGTAGCGTTTCTAAGGAACTGTGGCTGTAATCCTACATCTGGGTGAGGCTTTTTAATGTGATCATGATCTTTGATCCTGGATACTTTATAAGTCCTTGGCTTTACCTTCCATGAACCTTGCCTCGCCCAATTTACAGACCAGTGGCTTGTTGTTTGGATTAACCGCTTGTCCATTTTTTTTTTGCTATATCAGCTTTCCCCTTGGATACATTTTGTTGTATTTACCTTTTAACAATGTTAATTGGTTTGATGTGCTTCTGGTCCTTGCTTGCCATAATAAACACCAAAATATGCAACAAAAAAGTAACACAATGCCTATGGCTATACTTCTTAATATTAAACCTAAATATATAAATATCACAGCGGGCAAGGAAAGGGCCAAGTGTAATAAAATATTATATTTATTTAATTCCATTTAAGATATTCCAAAAATAAAAAACAAGTTACAAAAGGACAGTATACAGCAAAAGAACAGAAATATTGGGGCAGATTTATCAAGCAGTCTGAAAGTCAGAATATTTCTAGTTGCCCATGGAAACCAATCACAGCTCCCCTTTAAAATATTCATGAGCACTGGTAAAATGAAAGCTGAGCTGTGATTGGCTGCCATGGGCAACTGGAAATATTCTGACTTTCAGACTGATTGATAAATCTGCCCCATTGTGTCTATTACGTGATACGTAACAAGTTAATAATTATATAACAACAACATAGTATGGATGAAGATACATGATCATGCTCACAACATGATTACAGAGTGAATGGATGAAAACAAATCAATAATCAGTAATGTCCGCCCTGATCAAACAGTAATTCATATATAGCAAGTGGACATGAAGTGCAAATATAAAGTGTCAAGTGCCAAATGCAAAAAGTCAATGCATATCCATATTGATCAACATAAACAGTTGCTTGTGGGATTTGTTCTGACAGTTTTGCACATTTGAACATTCTGCAAACTCACTTAACTCTTTGCCGCTGAAGCCAGAGTTAAGCTCTATTTGAGATTGTTTTCTTCTAACACATTGGTGCTCATTTACTAGGGGTCCGAACGCCGCACTTTCGTCGGGTTTCCTGACGATATCCGTTTTGCGCCGAATTCCCCCGGATTTTGGTGCACGCGATCGAATTGTGGCGCATCAGCACCGGCTTTCACACGACAGAAATCGGGGCGGCATGGCTGCCAGACAACCCGACGGATTTGGGAAAAACCGTGGAATTTAAAACACAAATTGTGTCACAAGATCAAGCACTTACATGCACCGGAAAGAAGAAGGTGAACTCCGGCGGACCTCGGCACAGCAGCGACGCCAGCTGGATATCAGGCGCACGACCTTAGTGAATCCCGGCAGACCCGAATCCTCGTCGGACAACACGCGGCGGGATAGCGACTGGACCGGGTAAGTAAATCTGCCCCATTGTGCAAGTTAGGCAAAGTACACACTACCGTTCAAACCACTGTTCATTCCCTGCGTTAAAAAAGTAGCACAGTTTAACGTATCAATTAAAAATCCCATTGAGATCAATGTAAATTTTATGTTAGCCGTTATTCAGTTACCGTCAATCATGTGTGTTTGGATGGAAATAATTATGGTGGCTGCAGTAATTTTCCTCACTTTGAAAAAAATGCATGGATAACGAATACCTGCCCAATTGAACATAACGTATTGTCATGGGTGCTCCTGCGACCCTCCTCTCGGGCCGCAGGTGCATTTATGTGACTCTCTGTGCCCCCTCTGCTGTGCAACAGGCTCACTCACCTCCGCACCTCCTAGGGTGCGCGTGTGCCGGCTTCTCGAGATATAAATGGCCAGCGTACAGCTAATTGGTGCTGGACACCTCACAATCTGATAATTAGCCAGCCTCTTCCCTCATGCCTGCCGGATCTTTGTGCATCGTGCCTTAGTGCAATGCGTATTCCTATGCTCTGTGATTGTTTTGTGAATTCCCGTTGTGACCCCGGTTCTGTTCCTGTTTACGCTTCTCTGATGCATGTGCTACCTGTCTCGAACTCTTGCCTGTACCTGACCACTATTCTGCCTCACTACTCTATACCTCACCTTGGCTGCCACCGCGGACAACATAGTGCCTGTGGAGCAACTTGGTGAAGAAGAATTACATAAAATTAACATTGATGACAATGGAATTTTTAACTGATATCTGAAAGTCAGAATATTTCCAGTTGCCCATGGAAACCAATCACAGCTCCCCTTTAAAATATTCATGAGCACTGGTAAAATGAAAGCTGAGCTGTGATTGGTTGCTATGGGCAACTGGAAATATTCTGACTTTCAGACTGATTGATAAATCTGCCCCATTGTGTCTATTACGTGATACGTAACAAGTTAATAATTATATAACAACAACATAGTATGGATAAAGATACATGATCATGCTCACAACATGATTACAGAGTGAATGGATGAAAACAAATCAATAATCAGTAATGTCCGCCCTGATCAAACAGTAATTCATATATACCAAGTGGACATGAAGTGCAAATATAAAGTGTCAAGTGCCAAATGCAAAAGGTCAATGCATATCCATATTGATCAACATAAACAGTTGCTTGTGGGATTTGTTCTGACAGTTTTGCACATTTGAACATTCTGCAAACTCACTTAACTCTTTGCCGCTGAAGCCAGAGTTAAGCTCTATTTGAGATTGTTTTCTTCTAACACATTGGGGCTCATTTACTAGGGGTCCGAACGCCGCACTTTCGTCTGGTTTCCCGACGATATCCATTTTGCGGCGAATTCCCCCGGGATTTTGGTGCACGCGATCGAATTGTGGCGCATCAGCACCCCCTTTCACGCGACAGAAATCGGGGGGCATGGCTGCCAGACAACCCGACGGATTTGGGAAAAACCGTGGAATTTAAAAAACAAATTGTGTCACAAGATCAAGCACTTACATGCACCAGGAAGAAGAAGGTGAACTCCGGCGGACCTCGGCACAGCAGCGACGCCAGCTGGATATCAGGCGCACGACCTTAGTGAATCCCGGCAGACCCGAATCCTCATCGGACAACACGCCGCGGGATAGCGACTGGACCGGGTAAGTAAATCTGCCCCATTGTGCAAGTTAGGCAAAGTACACACTACCGTTCAAACCACTGTTCATTCCCTCCGTTAAAAAAGTAGCACAGTTTAACGTATCAATTAAAAATCCCATTGAGATCAATGTAAATTTTATGTTAGCCGTTATTGCAGGTATCATGTCAATCATGTGTTTTTGGATGGAAATAATTATGGTGGCTGCAGTAATTTTCCTCACTTTGAAAAAAATGCATGGATAACGAATACCTGCCCAATTGAACATAACGTATTGTCACGGGTGCTCCTGCGACCCTCCTCTCGGGCTGCAGGTGCATTTGTGTGCCTCTCTGTGCCCCCTCTGCTGTGCAGCAGGCTCACTCACCTTCGCACCTCTTAGGGTGCGCGTGTGCCGGCTTCTCGAGATTTAAATGGCCAGCGTACAGCTAATTGGGGCTGGACACCTGGCAATCTGATAATTAGATCTTTGTGCCTCATGCCTTAGTGCAATGCTTATTCCTATGCTCTGTGATTGTTTTGTGAATTCCCGTTGTGACCCTGGTTCTGTTCCTGTTTACGCTTCTCCGATGCATGTGCTACCTGTCTCGAACTCTTGCCTGTCCCTGACCACTATTCTGCCTCACTACTCTGTACCTCACCTTGGCCGCCACCGCGGATAACGTAGTGCCTGTGGAGCAACTTGGTGAAGAAGAATTACATAAAAGTAACATTGATGACAATGGAATTTTTAACTGATATGTTAACCTTCCTCTGCTCCACTTTTTTTAACGGAGGTAAAGAATGGAGATTTAAACGGTAGTGTGAACTTAGCCTTATTTGAAAAAATTGGGTGATATCTTTTGGGTTTAGTTATGCAAAAAAAAGCTGAAATTCAAAATGCAAACATTTTGAAAAATTCTTCCTTTTCAAGTTATTTTCTTCTTTCCATGCAGATAGTGGGTAGCTATGATGTGCATTGCTATTATGTCCATTTTCAGGAAGGGGTCAAATTGCAACCTCTGTCATAGGATTACTTATATTGCAACTCCATTACACTGCTTTTACTTTCTGTTGAACTGTTTCATGGGTATCCAGTGCTTTCACTGAAAGATTTCTGTAACAAAAATCCATTTCAATCAAAGGTTACCAACTGTCTCTACAAACATTTATGGTTTTTGATGGGTCTATAAAATAACAGTTGTCCACATGACTGGTTCATTCTCAGAACTGGTGGGAGCAGAGTTAAAGGGGTTGTCCACTTTCAGTGAATAATTGATAAGTTATACAATTTTCAAATATACTTTCTGTATCAATTCCTCATGGATTTCTAGATCTCTGCTTGCTGTCCTGCTATAGAAATCTTCAATGTTTACTTCCAGTTCATAGAAATCTGTCCATGGTCATGTGATGTCACACAGGTGCACGAGCTGTTGTCACACGGCTCTGATTACTCTCTGTGATACTAACGTCCCGTGCACCGGTTTGTCCATCACAAGACCATGAACAGAAATCTATCCAGTGGAAGTAAATATAGAAGTTTTCTACAGCCCGACTGCAAACAGAGATCTTGAAAATCATGAGGAATGGATACAGATTGGAAAATTGTATAACTATTAATTACACAAACAATATCAACCATTTGCCGAGAGTGAGCTCCTCTAATGGAGTAGGATAGTCTGCTATCTACTCTAAACCAGGTAATTTCCAGTCCCTAGCCTCAAAAATTCACATTAATTAAGATAAAAAAGTAATTGCAATTATTTTATGTATTTTTATAAAGGCTATGGTGAAAGAAGCTTCAGGTTTTCTATTCCATGCCACAGGCAAGAGGCTCTTCATACGGAATGCGAAAATTTTGGTTCCAAGATCCTGGTCTGCAAATAACTACATAAAACCCAAAATAGAGACATATAACACGGTATGGTAAAATGAAGTGACTTATTTAGACTTATTTACATGTCTAATGTAACTTGTATTTTGTTTATATATTTTAAATATATACAGAATATCCATTAAATATAAGTAGTTCTATAGAGGATAAAGTATTTCTGTGTTTATAATGTTAGGCAGATATTAGGATCGCTAATCCTGCCCTGAAGTATGGAAACGACCCTTATACACAACAGTATGGACGCTGTGGAGAACCAGGGCAATACATTCACCTCACTCCAGATTTCGTGACTGATGACATGTTCATCACAAAGTATGGCCCCCGAGGTAAGAAGAAATAATGGTTTGCTTGATTTTGTTACAAGTACTGTGCTGTACTCTTCTAATAATGACTTGATTCTTGAAATGTTAACATTGTCCTGGTGTGCAAATGAAGAAATCATATGTGGTCCAAAATGGATTACAGGCGGTCCCCTACTTAAAGACACCTGACTTACAGACAACCCCTAGTTAAAGACGGACCCCTCTGCTCACTGTGACCTCCAGTGAAGCACTCCGAATGCTTTTCTTTAGTCCCAGACTGCAATGATCAGCTGTACAGTGTCTGTAATGAAGTTTTATTGATAATCCTTGGTCCCATTACAGTAAAAAAAATTTACTGATTGTCACGGGGGCAAAAAAAAATTGTCTGGATCTACAATTATAAAATATACAGTTTTAACTTACATACGAATTCAACTTAAGAACTAACCTATGTAACCTTGTATGTAACCCGGGGGCTGTCTGGACTGCCCACTTGATTGCATTTACAAATTGGATTGAAAGAAGCACAAATAAAGTACACATAAAGGACATTGCTTTACCAATCACATAAATAAATACTGTGCACATAAAATGTACTAATACAGCTTATATAGTACTAATATAGCATCCTTAAACTATGATCTAAATATACAAGTACCCCGATTTAAGGACACCCAACGTGCAAACAATTCCTTGTTACAGATGGACCTCAGGATGCTGGTAGCCCAAGGATGCAATGTTCAACTGTATATGATATCAAAGGTGTCTGCAATAAAGCTTTATTGTTAATCCTTGTTTCTATGACAACCCAAAAATTTTAAAATCCAATCGTCACAAAAAGAAGAAACAATTGCCCGGAGTTACACTTATAAAATAAACCTGTTTTAACCAACTGAACAAACCCGGGGACTGCATGTACTGCCATAATTCTTTCAATATAAATAATAAACATAGGACACATAGAAATAACCCCAAAACACCCCAAAAGCAACCTGTGGCCAATTCAACATTCACTCAACCCGGATCCCTAAAAAAAATCAAGTAAAAAAAAGGACAAGTGGGGAAACAGCGACATAAATAGCAGGTCATAGTATATAGAAACAAGAGTAAACTATCGGTGATCAAAACGATAAGAATCACTTGACTACCTTATATTTGGACTACAAGATGAAAAAGACGGAAATATATGTATAAATGGTACAAATGATGCGCCCTGATTTAAGAGATATAAAAAAAATAATAAAATGCATACATTTATATTATATAATGCTATTACAAAAATAATGTATATTTAATGATATATTATTTTTTCTTTCAGGACGAGTGTTTGTTCATGAATGGGCTCATTTACGATGGGGCGTTTATGATGAATACAGCTTGGATATACCTTACTACATTTCACAGAGCGGTACTGTAGAGGCTACAAGGTGAGTCATTAAAATGAATAATTACATTAGGTGGCTTAACCAACCAAATGTAAGGATTATTTTTAAAAACTATGCCTAAATTGACATATTGATATTGTTGATAATAGTATACATTCAAAGAAAAATATACACAAAACTTTGGATTTGTTTGCATAAATGTTCTGAAAATCCTCTATAGAGTTTAGTTTTGTTATTTCTCTGCCTGCTGAAAAATCTGTGAATAAACTTTAATATAAAAAAAAAAATATATATATAGACAAAACTTAATCCATAGCATTTTATATTTAGCACTCCAAATATTAGGTGAAATCAGGGTGTCTTTATTCCATTTAGCGATGTTTCGGTGGCACAGCACCTTTTTCAAGCATAATGTGAGTAGCCAGATATTTATAGGCCAATCTCATCTCTCATTGGTTAGAGGTCAGGATGTGTAATGAAGAATAAGACATATCAAAATACATGTAGTGATTGGAATCATAGTGGATTACATATATCAAACATCTCATTGTGGAATTTTCTCAAAATCCCACGTACAGTGCATATTCAAGTACCTCCTATCGGACAAAGGACCACCCTCCGCCTCTGTGTTTCAATCATAAAAATCGAATTCAATAATGCTTACAGACCGCCACCTTTACTTGCACGCCGGGCTTGTATAATCAGAGAAGTGTTAGCTGTAACACCTATTTCGTTCTGTGCTGACTCATTATACAGAATAGAGTTGCAGTGTGACTGGTCCGGGCTGTCAGCTTTCATAGTGCATAGTGCACTAGCTAAAAAAAATGTTTTATAAAAAATGCAAAAGTCTATATGTAGATAGATAGATAGATAGATAGATAGTTAGATAAATAGATAGATAGTTAGAAAAAGGAAAGTTTAGAGCAGCACAGCAACTCCGGTGGGTGCAAGTCCGTAAGTCCCCAGGCAGGGGGACTGCAATATAAGGTTTAGGAAGAGGCAGCACTCCAAAAGGTAATTTCAAAAAAGTGGGGTCACTCGTGAGGATCCTCCAGTGTTTTTTAATTATCGTGGATATTCTATTGCTAGTGTCACAGAAGGTGGAAATAAAGGGAATCCTGTGTTGTTTGTCAGGTCGGGGGTTAGACATTAAAAGTTCTTCTCTGTCTTTGGCATCTAACGTCTGCTTATTCTTCCTAAGGACTCGTTGCGGATATCCTCTGTGTTTAAATTTTAGCAGCATTTGGTTAGTGTTCTTTTCTAGTTTGTCTTGGTCACTTGAGATACGTTTGACCCTGTACAATTGACTGAGTGGAAGTGAGTTTATCATGGGTCGTGGATGACTACTATTAAAATGTAGTATTGTGTTTCTGTCGGTAGTTTTAACAAAAACGTCAGTGGAAATTCCCTAGGGTGTATTCTCCACTGATACATCCAGAAATTGTAAGACATGTTTTGACTGGACCATGGTAAATTTTATATCATGGTCGATCGTGTTCAGATATTCATGAAAGATCATCAGTTGTTCAAGACTGCCTGTCCACAAGAGGAAGACGTCGTCTATGTATCGCCACCACCTCATGACGTGCTGGAAGTGGTGGGACACATAGACGAAGTCCTCCTCAAGTGTGGTCATAACAATGTTGGCGTATGTGGGGGCCATGTTGGCCCCCATTGCCACACCCCTCAATTGCATAAAAAAGTCATTACCGAACAGAAAGTAATTGTTATGTAAAATCAGCCCTAAGAGTTCAAGAATGAAAGCTGTTTCCTGTGTGTTGAAACTAGAATTTTGAAGTTGTTTCTCAACACACTTGAGACCCATCTGGTGGTTGATTGACGTATATAAGGAGACTACGTCAAACGAGACGAGTGTTATTTGAGAAGTATCAGTGACATGAAGTTGGCGTAATTTGCACAGAAAATCAGTGGTGTCTCGAATGTGTGATTGTCCCCTCGTCGAGAGCTCTCTAAGAGCCTGGTCCAAGAAAATGGCAATATTGGATGTGATAGAGTCCCTGCCTGACACAATCGGTCTCCCCAGAGGGTTTTCCAAATTCTTGTGTATTTTGGGCAGTGTATACAAAATTGGGGTACGGGGATTTGAGACTGTAAGGAATTTGTGCATGTTGTCACTAATGATTGCTTTGTCTTTAGCAGAGTCTAAAATAACTGAAATTCGACGTTGAAGTTCGAATTTAGGGTCAATGTTGACCTGTTTATAAACTGTGTCGTCATTCAATTGGCGTCTAATTTCTGTAACGTACGTCGATGTATCCATAACCACAATTGCGCCGCCTTTATCCGCGGGCCTAATGGTAAGACTGTTGTCCCGGGCTAGTCGGTCAAGGGCTGTAATCTCATCAGAGCTCAATTGGCCTGTATGAGATTACTCCCTCTCTCCCTGTGGTTTGCACAGCGATGCCACATCTCCGTAGGGACCGGGAGGACACCGAGTAAGGAAGGCGACAGTCTCACCGATTGCGCCATCTCAAGGCCCGTGAGTCCGTGCAAGGGTACCAGGGCGGTGATCTAACTACCCAGGTCCACCCACATGCACCGGGATCCAGGAGAGGCAGTATGCTGTTTACCTCGGTTTCCATGGGAACCACGGTTCCCTTTGCTTCACTAATTTGACACATGGGCACCGGACTTGGTCCTAAGCACTATTTACCCTCTTCCAAGATGGCCGCCGATGCACAGAGGTCTAGCGCACATGCGCCAATTCTTGTATCATTCGGGCATGTTTACAGCACACATTGTTCTTCCGCCCACTCTGGGGAATTAATTCCAGAACACTCCCTCTCTCTGGTAGTGGGAGACAAACTCCGCGCCCTCACTCAGCTGGAGATACAATCAATGAGGAATTTATGAATGAACGTGCCGAGATGGGGAGGATCCGGTAGCCGATTGGTTGTCATTCACTTAGGTGTAAGATTTCACAATGAATTATCTCACTCTTCACTATGTATTTTCACTGTTTAATTGTGATATTGATCTTATGTTAACACTAGTATATATCATATGATGTAACACTTGTATTATTATGTATGCACACACGGTCCATGTGGACCAATGAAATGCATAGCAGGCCTTTATATGTTTGATTGCTGGCCTCCTTTCACCATGCTTGAAAAAGGCTCGTAAGGAGCTGAAACGTCGCTCATGGAATAAAGACACCCCACTTTTTTGAAATTACCTTTTGGAGTGCTGCCTCTTCCTAAACCTTAGATAGATAGTTAGATAGATGGATGGATGGATAGGTAGATGGATAGGTAGATATGTAACATTTTATTTGACCACCCTTCAAAATAGTGTCAACACTTCTTGGGACACTCTTCTACACATTTTGAGCGAGCTTGGTAGGTAGGGTTGGATAATTATCATAGATCATCTGCTCTGGGGATAAGGACTCTGTGGGACAATATCATCACTTCTAGGACTTTTAGTCCAACATTACCATCAGCACAGACCTAGGAGAAACCAGTGGGTACCAGGTACACGCAGTGACTACACTGAGAAGCCCGTTCAGATGTGGTCTTCATGGAAGAAATGTGACCATAAAACTGTCACTTCAACATGGAAAGCAACTGCATCAAACCAAGGGAATGGGATGCAAAGAAATTACCGTAGATGGCTTTAATTAGTCAAAATTAGAAATTTTGGCTCTAAAAAAGGGAGTTTGGGCAGTGTTATGTCTCACAGGCAAAAAATGGGCACATCAAATTTTGATTTGCTTGTTTATATTTTGTTCACCTAGCATTTTTTAGTTTCAACAAAATTATATTGTTTAGTCAGTAGTGGATAACATATGAAACCATATACTACAAAAATAGCATTTTCTGATTAAGTTTAAGTGTCAACAGTAGCCATGGTAAAGATACATGAAATGTGTAGCTGCTATATATGGACTACAGATATATTATGTAATGTTTTAACATAATGAAGAACTAAACAGTACAAATTGCTGGATTTTTGAAAATCGTTGAAGCATGTAATAGGATGTGCTCTCTCTTTAGTAGTCTGGCCACCCTACTTTGCCACGGTGTGGTGAGACACAGTGGGGCTCATTTACTTACCCGGTCCATTCGCGATCCCGCGGCGCGTTGTCCGACGTTGATTCGGAGCTTGCTGGGATTCAGTAAGGTCGTGCGCCCGACATCCACTAGATGTCGCTGCTGCACTGCAGTCCGTCGGAGTTCACCTTCTTCGTCCCGGTGTATGTGCGTGCGATTCTTGTGACACAATTTTTTAAAAAAATTCTGCAGTTTTTCCGTATCAGTCGGGTTTTCCGACGGCCACGCCCCCCCGATTTCTGTTGCGTGGAAGCCGGCGCCGATGCGCCACAATCCGATCGCGTGCACCAAAATCCCGGGGCAATTCGTCGCAAATCGGAAATATTCAGGAAACCCGACGAAAATGCGCAATTCGGACCCTTAGTAAATGAGCCCCAGTGTGCTCACTGCTCCATGAACATGCACACATGACCTACATGACATCCATATAGACAGGGGCATAACTTCATGGGTAGCAGCCATAGCAGCTGAGGTGCTATTGGGCCCACAGTGTCAGGGAGCCCTAGCATCTGTTGTATTGGGTGTGTATGTGTGTGTATATGTATATGTGTATATGTGTATATGTCTGTATATGTGTATAAACTGTATGTAGGTGGTGGGAGTATACAAAAATATATATTTTGTGAGGGGGAAGGGGGTCCCGTTCAGAAGTCTGCTATGGGGCCTTGTCTCTCCTCGTTACACCACTACATAAAGGGTTGTGTGCATGAGGCCTTATGCCATTGTAAGATTTGATGAAGGGCATCAGCTGCAGGTATCAAACATATTTAACATTATAAATGTCATTTCCAGGTGCTCTGCTGAAATTTTTGGTGAATACAGAATTCAGAAATGTCAAGGAACTTCATGTATTGTGTCCAATTGTATTATTGACCCTACAACCAATCTGTATGAAAAAGGCTGTGTTTTTGTGCCTGACCAATGGACGCCTGCCACAACATCCTTAATGTACATGCAGGCTCTGCCCCCTGTAAGTATCAGTCTGACATTTCTCTCACACTGTTGTTTAGTGACTATTCTTTTGGAAGAAATTGACTCTGTGATTACTCTTGTAGGTCACTAAGTTCTGTGATGCAAGTAACCACAACCCTGAAGCTCCAAACCTGCAAAATGAAATGTGCAACTATCGTAGTTACTGGGATTGTGAATCCAAAAACGGCCCCACGGCTATCCATTCACGCCTCCAAAACCGGACTCTATTCCTGACCCCATATTACACTCGATACAGATTTCAGGCGCGTGGTGACTTTAGTCCGGATTTGTGGGAAACATGGGTATTAATACCCATGTTTCCCACAAATCCGGACTAAAGTCACCACGCGCCTGAAATCTGTATCGAGTGTAATATGGGGTCAGAATAGTGATGCCAGCTCGAACCAGTCTGCCCATTCTCCTCTGAACTCTGGCATCAACAATGCATTTCTGCATTTTTCTTTTTCGGACCATTCTCTGTAAACCCTAGAGATGGTTGTGCGTGAAAATCCCAGTAGATCAGCAGTTTCTGAAATACTCAGACCAGCCCTTCTGGCACCAACAACCATGCCACGTTCAAAGGCACTCAAATCACCTTTCTTCCCCATACTGATGCTCGGTTTGAACTGCAGGAGATTGTCTTGACCATGTCTACATGCCTAAATGTACTGAGTTGCCGCCATGTGATTGGCTGATTAGAAATTAAGTGTTAACGAGCAGTTGGACAGGTGTACCTAATAAAGTGGCTGGTGAGTGTATATATATAATATAATATATATACACACACAGTCTGTTATTTTGAAATATTTTTATAGTAACTACGGCCTCTTGTAGGTCATGCTTGATGTGGTCTTATGACATGATGGTCATGTAATGTCACACAGGTGAACGACTCATTATATCATACAGAGTAATCAGAAAAAATGACAAAAGCACGAATGTAGGACTCTTCGAGGAATTAATACAGAAAGTGGGAAAATTTAATAACTTTTCATTATCAAAACAATGACATTCCCTACCATAGGGAAACTACTTTTCAATGTATATTTCCCATGGCTGCAGCAGCTGCATCCTGTTTTTGCCCAATCCATGGATGCGGCTGTTGCCAAAATAAACTTTAATCCATCTTTATCAAAATTATTTTCATGGGCTACTGGGGGCATGTAGTAGCCTAAAGGTGCTCTGGGGGGGAGAAGGCCACCGCACGCCTCCAGTAGATGCTTCATACCTGCCTCCCCATGTCTCTTCATAGTCTTACTGAGCATCTTCGGCAGTAAGGTAGCTCTGCGCAAGTGCAGTAGCTTCTGTTTCAATTCCACAGAAGCTCCTGATTAAAGTTTATATTGGCAGCAGCTGCCAGATGGTAGATTTCCTTTACAGGTGTTGTCTAGCCTTAAAAAATTAAAAAAACTCTGTGGGGGAACACTGTAAAAACCAAACAAAAAATGTATCCTTACCTCCTGCAACATTCCCCCTGCCCAGCACCACTGCCCGTCAGTCAGGAGCATAACTAGAAGAGGCTGAGCCCCATAGCAGACTTCTGAATGGGGTCCCCTGTGCCAGGCAGTCCTCTTATCCCAGGGGTGTTGAGGGCACATTTCTGTTCCAGTGACTACAGACCACATGGGGGAAGAAGAAGGCAGGAAGTTACAGATGAGAGACTCCTCGACATTTCTTATCTGAGTTCCCAAATCAGCTGTGTACTGTAGAAGTTATTACTGTTCTATACATATTATAATGTACAATGTGGAGCATAATATGTATATAATGGTGCACATCCTCCATTCTTTAGTGTGTTAGGTTGCATGCCGGGCCCTGTGACACTGCGGGCCCCATAGCAACTTCCATGGCTGCTACCGCTTTAGTTACGCCCCTGCTGTCAGTGCCATGCTGCTTTTTTGTTTACAGAGGCAGGCAAACCCATCTGTCCATGCCACCCGCCTCATACGGCATTACATTCAATGCTGTTTCATGTGAGGGAAGTAGACTGATTATATAAAAGTGTTTTGCAGGTACCTGCTCTTTGCTTGGCAACATAGACAATGGGGGTTATTTATTACAGGCTGGCACTCGTGTGGCCCTGCCTGGTATAGAAATAAATGCACCGGCTGGCTGCACCCCCTCCATGCCCCACTGGCGTGAAGGTGGTGGATTGGGAAAAATAATCGCAAGTGCTATCAATAACCTAGCGTTTGTGATTATTTCCGATTATTTCTGATAAATGTCCCCCAGGTTATATAAATGCCTCAGATTTATATATTTTTTCTATGATACACTTTATCTAGTATATCAGAAGTTGTTGTTGGATTTAATTTTTTATTACCTTTATTTTTCAGTCTAATCGTATTGGACGTTTGTACCAGGCAGCCGAGGTTTTCCTCATGCAAGTCATTGAGATTGAGTCTTATGTTGGAATAGTGACATTTTCAAGCTCTGCATCTACAAAATCTCAATTACTCCAAATAAATGGTGACGCACAACGGGAGCAACTGAAACGACTTTTGCCAACAGTAGCAAGTGGAGGAACAAATATATGTTCTGGGATTATTGCCGGCATTCAGGTATCAGACAACTTTCTTTATTTGAAAGGGTTTTCTCACTCAAACAGAAGCTGGGGACTCTAAGGCACATGGTTTCAAAAAACATTTTGAAGTTGACATAAAATATAATTAATTATTATTTATTTTATCTAAATAATGGAAATGCCTTCTTCACCACATAATATGCAATCTAGCAATTCAAAAATGTATAAAAATTATGCATTAACTATGATATAATTATCTTTCATAGCCATTAACCTTTTTGTGTAAGCAAGTCACTGATAGTTTTTACTGTTAAACATTATTACATAAATAGGAACTTTAACCCTTTTCACCAATAACAACACTTTGCATATTTTGCATATAGATGACAATATCCAAATTTTGTTGGAATATTCTCACTAGCCCCCTCCATCCAATCATTTGTTGCATTTCATGACGTGTGGAACTTTAACCTGATAGGATAGTTTTATTAATTCTGTGTTATACCTAGGGTTTCAACACAGGGGGAAGGGTGAATGGGGGATATACACATCTGAGTCAGTCCGTAGGTGGACTTTCATCAGATTTTCTGCCGTTTTCGGGGTTTGCACGACTGTGACAGGTATTTAACACTGGATTGTGTCTCATGCGTCGGATCTTGGAGCAGCTGCGCTGGCTGTCATGCAATATGAAATTTGGGGGCGAGCCGGACGATCCAACTGATTCGGACTAAGCGGGATTTAACTTTCAAATGTGTCACAGGATCAAGCACTTACATGCACCGGTAAGAAGGTGAACTCCGGTGGACCCAAGCGGGGAAGCGACACATGCACAATATAGGGCACACAATCTTAGTGAATCGCGGCATAGTGCATCATCGTCGGACTCCTCCAGACGGGTAAGTAAATGTGCCATATTGTGTTATGCCCATCACCTGTGTCTCCTGCTAAACCGGAGCTCCCGGCACACACATTTTATATAAGGTCAATAGTGTCACTTATTAGGCCCCAGCAGGGCTGGATTGCCCAAGGCAGGCGATAAAAGTTGCACCGAACCCCCTTTTTCCCCTGTAAAATTGTACAAATAATGTGGCAGAATGAAAAAAATTAAATGCCTCCCCCCAATTAATATAACCATAAGAATGAAATCCACAAGGGCTTCTGCTTTGGGATCATCTACAATAAGATCAGTAGTAAATATATAGCGCTAATAGAAAAATATGTCCCTAATTCATTTAGATAACAGAGCAGAGATATACAGACCTGTACATACCCCCAGTATATATGTAGACCTGCACATGACCATCAGTATACAGGTATCCCCCATGTGCCTAGCAGTATATAGTAGCTCCCAAACATACCCAGAAGTATATAGTAGCCCCCACACATGTCCAGCAGTATATAGTAGCCCCCACACATGTCCAGCAGTATATAGTAGCCCCACACATGCTCTGACAGTATAAAGTAGCCCCCACACATGCCTAGCAATTTTTAAATGCCCAACGCATGCCCTAACAGTATATAGTAGCCCCAGATGTGCCGCAGCAGTATATAGTAGCTCCCACATGTGCCCGAGCAGTACATAGTGGCCTCAACACATGCCCCATCAGAATATGGTAGCCCCCACACATGTCCAGCAGTATATAGTAACCCCCACATGTGCCCCAGCAGTACATAGTAACCCCCACACATGCTCCAGCAATATATAGTAGCTCCCACACATGCCCCAGCCAAAATAACATTTAAAAATGAACACTTACCTGCCTGCATTCCGTGCAGCTGGCTTCATGGTCCCGAGATCTTCTGCTCCGGGAGTTGATATAATTCCTTTGGTGACGGCGCCTAGGTCATTGAGATAAGTCCTCTCTAAACCATAGTTGCATCAGCGCCTGGGCCGGACAATGGACACAGGCAACAGTAGTATAAAACGCAAACAGCACATATAGGATATCACCATGTCCGTAACAACCCATACAATGCAATAAAATCATTACTGAACCTGTATAGTAAACGCCTTAAAAAATAAATTAAAACAGCCAAAATTATGATTTTTGTGCATCTAACCAAACGAAAAACACCATAAAAAGTGATCAAAAGGTCACATTTATATTTGCATAATACCAATAAAAAGCACAATTCGTCACGCAAAATATAAGCCATAAAAAAGCTCAATCAACAAAATAATATAAATGTTACGCTGTTTAGTAGACAGCAATGCAAACTCAAGGGCTGACTATGTAATATGCTGCAATACATTAGTATTGCAGCATATTACAATGAACAAGTGATCAAATGATCTCTTGTTCATGTCCCACCCTGGGACAAAATAAAACAATAAAAAAGTTTTTTAAAAAAGTGCAATTAAAAAGATGATTAAAAAAGAATAAAAGTCCCTTAAAGGCCCATCCCATACAATAATCAAATGCAACATAAAAAAGTGAAAATCACCCTAAAAAACACTAGGTATTGGGTATGACAACGTCCGTAACAACCTTTACAATAAAAAAATATTCTCACTGAACCCGTACGGTGAATTCTGTAAAAAAAAAAAAAAGACACTAAAAATTTCACAAAAATTATGAAATTTTCACATCTGACCTCATAAAAAGCATATTAAAAGTTATCAAAAAGTAATATTTACCCCAAAATGATACCAAGACAAAGTACAGCTTGTCCTGCAAAAAACAAGTGTTAAAATATAAACATTATGCCCATTGTTAGTGATGCAAAAACTCAAATGCAAATTTCTCACAAGATGAGTTCTATATTCTGCAAAACAAATTAACCATAAAAAAGCTATAAATGGGGTCTCACTGACTCATAGAATAAAGATAATGCATTATTTTTATGGTGCGGTGAATGTCCAAGAAAAATATTGCTAAAAACCATAAAAAAAATTTTTTTAACCACCAAGAAAGAGTTTATAAAATCTGATTATTTGCTATTGAACCCCCTGTAAACTATGTACCTGAAAAGAGGATCTCATGCACAAAAAAATGAATTCCCCATATGTTCAAATTACAAAAAAATAAACATTTGATAGCCTGTAAAATGTGACGATGCAGACCTGCTTTGAATGGCTCCTCCTTCCCTTCTATGCCCGGCCGTGTGCCTATACAGAAGTTACCAACACATATGGGGCATCCTGATACCAAGGAGAAATTGGGTATCAAACATTGTGGAGTTTTTCGTCATTTAATACTTTGTGACTGTTTATATTTTGGCCAAAATTAAGATATTGTCTAAAAAAATTACAGCTTGTAAATGACACATCCATTTTGTTTTAACCCTTGATTGTGACCTTTTCTGCATAGGGCATCTGCAACTAGGATGTATATAGCCGTACGGCAGTCGTGAAGGGGTTAAAACAGTCTGGAGGGTAATCATATAATATTTCTATCCATATATCATATTACTGCACAGGTAAATAAGGGCAAGTCTGGCTCATCTGATGGGACTGAAGTCTTGTTACTGTCAGATGGAGAAGACAATTACGATACCAATCTTTGTGTCCCCCAAATTCTGGCAAGTGGTGCAATAATCCATGTCATATTCCTTGGAGCTGCTGAAGAACCAAAACTTAAAGAGATTGCAAAACTTACCGGTGAGTGCAAGTTTTCTTATCACACATGTATTACACTGTATTATAGAGGCAGCATCAATGGTAGCGGTAGGTAAGTGTCTCTGTACAGGCATTTAGCTCTGATGTGCCCAGAATCTAATGCTGATAATGTAAATGGAATTATTGAGTTAATTGGTAGTGAGTAAAAAAACTTTATTTCTTCCAGGTGGAAAGACAGTTTTATCCACAGACAGAGTGGATGCACAAGGTCTAATAGATGCCTTCAGTTCAATATCAGCCAGTGACGGAGACTTTACTAAGCTGTCTATACAGGTGAATGGTTCATGTTGATTCTATTTTTTTACATGAAATTGTGCAGATATTATGGCACTTATGTTTGTCTCCACATATCATCTCTAAGGGGCACATGTATCATAGTTTTAGCTAGGCAAATTGGCAAATTTCAGCGACTTTTGCCGCTTTTGCGCCATTTTTGCGACTTTTAACTCTGTTCTTTTTCAATTACGCCTTGTCGGCACCTTTGTGCAGTGTGCCTCTTGTATCATTGTTTTCCAGATGTTCAGCGCGACTTTTGCCATTTTTGCGACATTTTTGGCGCAATTCTGCACCTGGTCCAGGGCAGGTGCAAAGGAAGTTTTTTTTTCATGGACCCGATTTTAACATGTAAATTGGAATTATTTCACATGCTTTAACTGTTTAACATTTTGCACAGTAACCTCTTTTGTCAAATTTTTTTAATTTTTAAATTTGAATTTTATTTTATTGGTTACTTCTAAGGGTGAGGTCACACGTAGCGGTTTAATTGCGTTTTTAATGCTTTTTGAAACTAATTACAACAGCTGAGGGGAGATGATTTGCCTTATTTCATTACTGTTAACATTTGCATTTAAAAAACGCAATACAAACGCCACGTTAACGCATGTATTAACATTGCGTTTACTATGCGTTTTGTACATTCAAATATTAACAGTAATGTAATTAGGAAAATCAACTCTCCTCAGCTGTTGTAATAGGTTTTAAACTGCATTAAAAATGCAACATGTTAAAACCCCAAATTAATAGTAGTGTCCACTCCTGTATATATCCCCTCACATGGCTTGTGTCCACTCCTGCATATACCCCCCTCACACGGCTTGTGTCCATGTGGATTTGAGACATTTGCAACGAAAAGTCTCAAAAAGAAGCCCAAATTTGTGCCTGCCAGGATAGGAAAACTGAACATATATCACAAGTAAAAAAAGACAAGATCATATATAAGGCGCAAAAACTAGCCACCAAAAGTCTCTAAAATTCACCTCAGAGAGACCAAACTATTATACTTGTGCCCCTAAGACTAACGAGCAGGACTGCATTGGAGGCTCGGAGTTTCTAAGCCCTTTAAAAGCGAATCCGTGATCGGATGCAGTTCAGAATTTTCCTCTGTTCTATAGTACCTACCAACATGCCTTACATACTAAATAGAATAATCTCATCTTTCAGACCATGTCAGGTTTGGGGTTCTGTAAGCTACAGAAACCGTGTTGTTAGGTCCTATAGAAGAGCAGATAGGAGCGTCTGACATGATACTCCCCCCTGCAGCCACTAACTATGACTCTTCTCAGGTAAAATACTGTATGACTCTTCTCTGCTCATTTTCTTTAGAGAAGAATTTTATTTATAGATAACAAGTGATATTTCACATAAAAGAGGGAATTCAGAAAGGACATTATATACCAAAATGCACATTTTGCTTTAAATGAAATCTACCATTTGATTTCATGCATAATGAAGCAAACATACCTTGAGAATGCTGTAGCTACAATGATGCATGAACATATCTTGTTTAATCCCTGAGCTGAGTGGTTTTGCTGAAAAAACAATTATAACATTCAGGACTTTGGAAAATCTGGATTGCATGCGGCTTGCAGTTTATAAACGTATTACCCGAAGCCATCTGCACTGTCCAGACAGAACTAATCAACCTGAGCTGGATCACTTATACACAGCAGCTGCGGAATGGCATTACTTCTGCCTGTCAGACACAACACAGCAATGACATCGTCCTCTGGTGCAGTTCATAACTAATGTGAGAGGTAAAGCGCCGAGGCCAGGCACAGAAGCGACAGAGCTTCATTATCGTAATTTTATAATTGTTTTTTCAACAAAACCACTCAGCTCAAGGATTAAATAAGAAATGATTCTGCATCAGTGTAGCTACAGCATTCTCGAAGTATGTTTGTTTCATACTGCATCAAATCAAATGGTAGATTTCTTTAAACTATGTGTTAGATGCAAAAAATATTAGAAGTCACATACATAAAATATTTCTTTTTTTACAGCTGGAGAGCACTGCAGCGAGTCTCCCACCATCTCAGTGTTTGACTGGGACAGTTTACATCGACAGCACCGTGGGGAATGAAACATTCTTTCTAGTCACTTGGCAAACTGCAGTACCGAGTATTAATTTGCAAAATCCAAAGGGGATCGTGTATACTGCAGCACAATTCATCACTGACAACACTGCTAAATCATCAAGGCTTGCCATCCCAGGAACCGCAGAGGTAACATTTTATTATTGTGAAAAATAATAACTAAAACATTCATAGAACGTACCTCCATGTTTTTTACTGAATTAAAACTAATTAGGTATCCAATTATCTCATTTTCAATTTCAAAACAAAACAAGGGTTCTCAGTGTCCGAACAGTGTTCAAAGTGAGCGCTGCATCTAATGCTAGCACTGACGAAGGGGGGTATATAGGAAAGATTGTGCACCTATAACATAACTCAGGCTGACATAGACATCATAGGAGCCTCAAAGTTTCCAGCAGTGGTAAATACAGGAAAATAAATGTCAAAATCAAGAATTTTTAACCCCTTACCGACGCGCCATGCTCTCCATAGCCGGTGAGCGTTTGCTGCATATTGTTAACCCTGCGATTGCCACGAGCAAAGTTGCCGATGGCATTAAAAATCTCCAACGTTGCTTCCCGTGACGTCAGCGATAAGCGGTGATCTGTTGCTATGACAGCCTTGGTTCATACAAATACCCGAGGCTGCCTCGTTATACACCATACATTATAATGTGCGATTTATAAAAATATAATAATGGTTATTCCCGGCAGTTAACCTCATAATGACAAATAGTGCCCCAAATTTGAAATGCCACTTTTTGGCCATTTTAAAAAGTATAAAAAAAATAAATAAAAAGTGATCAAAAGGTTGTAAAGTCCTCAAAATGGTTGCATTGAAAACATCATCAAAAATCACAAAAAATTACACCAAAAACACCCAAGTATGAAAAAGTTATTAGCGCCTGAACATGGCAAAATGAAAAATTTTCTTTAGTGCAGTAAGTTTTAATTTTTGTAAATGTATGAAAACATTATAAAACCTATATAAATGTGTTATCCCCGTGATAATACTGACTCAAAAAATAAAGTAGATATGTGATTTGGGGCGCACAGTGAAAGCTGTAAAATCCAAGCCCACAAGAAAACGGCGCAAATGCATTTTTCACCAATTTCACTTCATTTGGAATTTTTTTCCCGCTTTCCAGTACACAACATGGAATATTAAATACCATCACTATGAAGTGCAATTTGTTGTGTATATAACCAACCCTCACACAGCTCTTTACGTGGAAAAATAAAAAAGTTATGGATTTTTAAAGTGGGGAGTGAAAAATGAAAACGCTAAAACGATAAAGGGCCTGGTCTTTAAGGGATTAATAATAAGATCATGTCTGGATGTAAAAATATCATAGTCACTTGAGGCTAGAGCTGTGCAGTGGATCTCTGTATCAGAAAAGTTCATCTTATCTTGTATGAAATGGTCAGTATATGGTTTAGTATGAAATGAATCAGCACAAAATTCTGGACCGATCAAAATGAATAAAACACAATGTTTAAAACCAATTAGTGGCTTTTTTCCAGATCACCTGACTGCACCTCCCCCTAGCAAAATGTACCTTACTGAATGTAATAGTGACGGAGATTAACAATATTCATTTTTTTCAGAGAGGACCCTGGACTTACAGTATTTGCAATTCACGCACTTCAGTTGAAGCTTTAGGTTTAGTTGTGAACTCTAAGGCTTCAGATGAAAACATTTCCCCAATTACCGTAAATGGCCACATGAACCAAGACGCAAACCAATATCCAAACCCCATGGTTATCTATGCCACAGTAAGTCAAGGACTGACGCCGATCACTGGAGCAAAGGTCACTGCAATAATCGAACCTGTCACTGGACCAATAGTGACCCTAGAACTTCTGGACAATGGAGCAGGTAGTTATATGTGTATACCCATGCTATAGTAATAGTGCAGCTTTTTCATTGTTATGTTTACAGAGCACATACAGAGTTTGGGCTGTTAAAATTTGCTTTGCCTGAGTTGAAGGTATGCATAAAATAAATGCATCCTGATAGTACTTTAGTATTTCCATATAATGATAATTTCCATATAATATAATTGATAATTGCATTGGTTGTGAGCAAAGGACTATAAATCATATGAATCACGTGAATTAGGCTATTTGTAGATTTAAAAAAAAACAGGCACTAACAGAAAGTTTTGCCTTCTAAGTCACCTTCAGGTCAAATAGGGTTGCCAGCAGTGTAATAATCACCCTTGGCCCAACAGCTCTGCTATCTGGTGCATAGCCAAAAACAAAAAATTACAAATTAGTACAAACTTGTGGAAAGGTGGATTTATTTCTTTTGTTCAGTAATTATGATGTAAAACTAAGCCACAACCAGTAACACTTTACAAAATTTCTGCACTTCCAAAAATATTGAATATGAATAAAAAAAACTTTACTGAATGAAAAAGAATAAAAACAATGAAACCAAAAATTTTGTCTTGGAACATTTTGGGAGCATTTATAATATGTGTAAATCATGAGGCTTCCATCACATATGTGCAGGTCAATAGGTGCGCTTCACTCAAATCTGAAATTGGATGATGTATAACCTATCCAATATTATCCAAGCACAGTACATAATACATGAACAGCACACATATACATAGCGGGAATGTTCTAACATTAATATTAAAGATGAATTAAGATATATAGGTGCAGCTATCATAGTTAGAGTACTGCATTTACCCAGGCCCGGTGATACAATGTTTAATGTGGCAGATTGTAGATTTGTAGTGTTGCTGGTAGTGATTTATGTTTAAAGAGGTTGTACTAAGTTTGTTGATTATTTCCTATCCAATCTCCAGAACACTCAAAGACAATGAAAGGAAATGGCAGAGATTTTTCTATGCAAATTTTGAGGCTCCTACAGTTCTGTATGAAGTGTCAGGATGCATGCTCAACCTGCTGCCCTCTCAATTAGTCAAAATGGGACCCCCCATTCTCATGATTGGTGGGAGTCTGTTTTCTTGATTTCACTGCTGACACATCCACCAATCAGATTGTTATCTCTTATCGTGTGGATAACAATAAAACTTTGTAGAACCCATTTGAAGTTTAAACATATTTTGTAGCATAAAAATGTTTATTTCTATACACTGAAGATGTACAGTATATGATACCACTGAATATATGTAAAACTGATATGTTAATTTTAAAAGATTTCTTGGATAAGTAACAATGAAAATAAAATGAAGAAGTAAAGTGATGTAAGTAAATATTTTGATAAAATTTTTTTAGGCCCTGATGTCATCAAGAATGATGGAACATATTCCAGATACTTCACCCAATTCTCAGCAAATGGACGATACAGTTTAAAGGTGCGAGTTGAAAACAATATCAAGGGTAAAAGTCGATTGGTCCTTCCAAAGAGCCGCGCCCTCTATGTTCCTGGATTTATCATAAATGGTAAGAGACCTATAATATTTGGTGGTTACTAATATACATTTGGGGGGGAATTTAACTAATATAACTATTACATTTTATTTTCTCTCTGTGACTGAATTTCAGTTGTACAATTTTAGGCTCCATTCACACAGTCTGTGGGGGCAACGTAAACCCGGCAGCAAATTTGCAAACGAGTATACTTCCCCCATAGATGGTTATGGCATCAAGGCTCGGTACAGTGAGCACAGCAAGTGTTCACTGTGCCGAGCCATGGCCGCAAAATCTTTGGCCGTAAGAACAGTCTATTTTCTATGGGGAGAGGAGGGGTGAGCAGTGCACTCCCTATGTGAGTTTAACTTTAGGGTGTACTTTTTATAGAAAATGCCAAAACTGGCAATGTTTCTTGTTCCTACAATGTCATCTGAATATACACATAAACTATAAGACAGTTGCAATAGCTCTGTATACTTTGTTTTTGTTCATCTGAAATAATTCAGTAATCCTTTAACTTCATTTTTCAATATTCCTACTAAAAATCTCTCTCTACAGGTACTATTACTATGAATCCGCCACGTCCTGAATATACAGATGAAGATCTTAATGTTGGAGAATTTAGCAGGACAGCATCAGGAGGTTCTTTTGTGGTGTCTAATGTGCCTTCGGGTCCTCAGCCAGATATCTATAAACCGGATAAAATAACCGATTTACAAGCAGAGATTGTGGATGATATGATAACATTATCATGGACAGCCACTGGGGATGACCTGGACCAGGGGAATGGTGAGAAATATTTCTATCCAATTACTGCAGTGGAATAAATGTGTGATATTGTAGTTATTACATATTAGAATAGATCCGAAAAAAATAGAGGGTTGGTGATTTTAGTTAACATCAGATGGGGGAGCAGATCCTTTGCAATAGAAACCCAAACCGTATTGGAGCAGAAACAGCTGATAAAATCAGAACTAGTCTTTTACTGTAACAGCAGTGACATACATGGTAAAACCTCGTAAACGTTACTAATGGCCCAAATATAGGGAGCACTTTGTTAGCTTTCACAGTCCATAATTCTTTGCTGGTCAAGGGTATTAATGACTGCGTCCTAGTTCATTACAGTAACAATTTTGATAACTGGCACCACCAAATACTCAATAAATAAGGGTGTAAGAAAATTAAAGTGATATAATCAAAGAAATAGTTAGCCATTTGGCAGGTGGGATGGGACCCCATGTGTATCAACACGTACTGAGCTTCTGCAACATTCCCACTGGGGGCCCACAGTGTATGGGGGCACCTAAAGACTAGGAATGGAGTGGCTGTCTTGATGGCGGCTTAGGCATGCATGGCAGTGTAGACCTTACTTATACTTATCAGAGCCAGAAGGGTGAAGCAAGAACATGGGGAAAGACATGTCATTAAAAGGTTCCCCCAGCAAGTAAAGGTAGTGTAGTTGACAGATCTTAGGCAGATGTTAAAAGAAGGCCCATTATGGTAGCGGCTGGCCAGGGATGCACACAGAAAATGGATATGATGTAAACTCTGGTTCCTTTATTAGGAGAACTCACATGAAACACTGCATCAGCAACAAGCTATAGGTCGGTCAGGACTCCTATTTCTGAGGGCAAGCAGGGCTGATAGTAGGCTGGCTGTAGTCGTATAATAGTACCTCAGCCGGAAGCAGCGGTCAGCTAGGCTGGAATCAATCTCCAGTAAGCTGAATAGGCAATCCGTCAGCATTCATACAAATCTCAAGTCCAGGGGCCTTGAACTCCAGAGCTAAGCCACTCGGTGGTGGTGTTGTACCATGCAGATTAACCAGGAGAATTTTAAATGCTGTATTTGTATCTGTATCTAGAAGTAAACACTGCCACTGGTTTTCTGTGGCATCCACCTGAAGATTGCATTATATGGCATAAGTCACTTCTCGCTCATTGGACCAGTCACATGGTTATAAACAGTCCTGTACATTATAAATGCTCCAATCGCCTGCATACAACCATGATACACATACTTCTTGGCAGGAGGGTTGGCCTATTATAGTGTCTATTAGCTTCACACGGTGAGAGCAGACCAAGTACACTTGAGGTTTTTTTTCATCTTTTTCCCGGCCTCTGAGGGTTTTTCATGGAATGTATAAAGCCATTGCCAATAAATCAGCAGGGGATAGTTATCAAAACTCTACGTACACCTGAAAAAGGCTTCTTCAAAATCTCTTAGAATAAAAAGAAAAGATTTGCCACACACAAGTATGTAATTCAATTCTGTGAAAATAAATATCAACTTTTTGTTCTCCAGCTTCAAGCTATGACCTAAGAATGAACATCAAACACAACGATCTCAGAAACAATTTTGATGGATCAACACCAATCAACGTTTCTGCTCTTACTCCCCTGCCAGCTGGATCCAGCGAAACATTCTCATTCAAGCCAGAAAACATTGTTATACAAAATGGCACCATCCTTTACTTTGCCTTGGTTGCTATTGATAAAGTTGCTCAACGTTCAGATGTGTCAAATATAGCTCAGGCCGCTCTAGTCCTTCCACCAACACCAGCGCCAACAACTGAACCCATAACAACTACAACTGAACCCATAACAACTACAACAATGTATAAATAAAGGGGATTAATTGTGAAGGACAGATATGAAAAGGATATGAAATAAGTAGTAAAAATAGGCAGCACTCCAGTCCAGATTCAGTGAATTAGCAATGCAAAAAAGGGGTACTGTATATACTCAGTGATGGCGAACCTTTTAGACACAGGAGTGGCCCAGACTACAACCAAAACCCATTATTTATCCCAAAGTGTCAACATTTAGTACAATTGAAGCAGTAACTTCTTGCTGTTATGGCTTTCAATCGTACCAGTATCCTAAGAACAGTAACACAGAAGTGTGACAAATTGAGGTTCCCCTGAATGGGAAGAATTTTCGGGCCTGGAGCCGAAGCTACAGTAATATTGCAGATCTATCCACCCCTTTTTCATTCTCCCTGTAGTGTCAGGCAGCGCTGTCGCTAAATAGCACTGAGCCGCAGAAAGTCCTGGGCCTTCTGGGTATCCATGAAGATCCCTGTGTTCTCTTAGGCGATTTCCGGGGTCCCACAACAATGTCCGAGTGCCACCTCTGGCACCCGTGCCATAGGTTCGCCACCACTGGTATATACCAACACGAGTGTAAGCTGCTGTTTAACCAAATTTTACCACAAAAAAACTGGGAAAACGTATCAACTCGAGTGTAAGCTTAGGGTGGGAAATGCACCTGCTACTCTGTAATAAACTGTCCAGTAGTCTCCTCTCATAAATGAAATGTGCATCTCCAATTAACAAAATGTCCAGCAGAGTGGCCCCATTAATAAAATGTCCTGCAGAGTGTCACGGGTGCCTCTGTGACCTCCCTCCCGGGTCGCAGGGGCACCCGTGCCGCAGTTCATGGCTGCCCCGGTCCCCCGGCATCTTACTTACCCCATCCCGTTCCCACGCCGACTCCGGCAGCACGGCGCGCGCGTCCCCGCCTCCTAAGGCGCCACCTTTGGCAAATTTAAAGGGCCAGTGCGCCACTAATTGGTGCTGGCCATTTTCACTAAATCTACTTAAGCCTGCCTCTTCCTGTATCTCTTGCCGGATCTTTGTGCCTCACAGCCTGAGAGAAAGCTTTACTGCGATTTGCCTGCGTTCCTGTGTATCCTGCGTTCCTGTGTCTCCTGTGTCCCTCCGTGTTCCTGTGTTACCTGAGCTCCTCCGTGTTTCCGTGTACCAGTGTTCCTCCGTGCTGCTGTTCTGTGTTCCCGTACCCCTCTGCTTGGACCTCCTGTTGCTGACCCCGGATTGAACCCTGACGTTGCATCTCTGCCGCCTGCCCTGACTCTGTGCCTGGACTTTGACCACGAGATTGACTGCCGTTCTTGTACCTCAACCACTGCAGACAAGTCACGCCTGAGGAACGACCTGGTGGTACCACACCGCAGCTTGTCTAACCCGCTTTGCGGTGAAAACCGGGTACCACTTAGACTCCGGTCCCAGGTAGTGACTTGAGTCATCGTCTGCAGTGGTCCAGTGGATCCACTACCCACAAGCCTGACACAGAGCTTCCCATTTATATCATTTTCAGCAGAGTTCCCCCATTAATGTAATGTCCAGCAAAGCACCCCCATTAATATAATGTCCAGCAGAGTCCCCCATTATTATAATGCCCAACAGAATACCCCATTCTTAAAATGTCCAGCAGTATGCCCCCATTAAGGTAATGCCCAGAATAGTCCCCTCATTAAATAAAATGTCCATCAAAATGCCCCCATTTATATAATGTCCAGCAGAGCGCCCCATTAATATAATGTCCTGCAGAGTACTCCCGTTATTATAATGTCCAGCAGAGTGCCCCTATTAATATAATAAGCAGCAGAATACCCTCATTAATGTAATGTTCAGAAGAATGGCCCCATTAATATAATGTCCAGCAGAGTGTCCCCATTAATATATTGTCCAACAGAGTGCCCCCAATATTATAATATCCAGCTGAGTGCCCCCACTATTAAAATGTCCAGTAGAGTGTGCCCATTAGTGTAATGTCCAGCAGAGTGCTACTATTAATAAAATGCCCAGCAGAGTGCCCCATTAATATAATGTCCAGCAGAGTGCCTCCATTAATATAATATCCAACAGAGTGCCTCCATTAATAAAATGTCCAGCAGAGTGCCCCCATAAATGTTATGTCTGCCCCCATTTAATATAATACCCAGCACAGTGCCCCTATAAATGTAATTAGTGCCCCCATTTAAAATAATGCCCAGCACAGTGCCCCCATTAATGTAATGTCCAGCAGAGTGCCCCCTTAAAAAATTAAACAAAGTACTCACCCTCTGTCACTGACACCCGCCATCCTCCAGTGACTTCCAGTATGATGTGTCTGTATATTCAGTATATTAATTGTGCACCCCTAGTTTTGATCAGTAAAGGACACTCTACTTTCTGCCAATAATCTAACATTTACAGTCAGGGTTGGACTAGCCCACCGGTGTAACGGTGAAAGCACCAGCGGGCCTGTCCCCTGCCATCTGTGTCAGGGCTTTAACTCTATCTGTGTCCAGAGTGGTAAAAGAAAGAAGTAAACAACAGGATGGTGCAGTGAGCTATTAGCTCTTTGCATCATCACGGTTTACTTGTAGTTGTAATGCTGGCATCGCAGCACCGAGAAAGATGAGAAGAGCTGTGGGAAAATGGGGACAGGTGAGTATATGGTGTTTATTTTTTTAAAATTCACTTGAAACAGGGAAAAGAGCATGAGTGGAAAGCCACAACATGGGGGTGGGGGTGGGTGATAGGATTGCCACAATATTGCAGGGTATGAGAGGGGCACCACAATATGGGGGTATGAGAGGTGGCCCAGAATATGTGGGGATATGAGGGAGGACCCCACAATATGTGGGCCCACAATAAGGGTGGACATAAGAGGTGGCCACAATATTGGGGGGCATGAGAGGTGGCCTACAATATGGGAGGAAATAAGAGGGGTCCCCAAATATGGGTTAATATGAGAGGGGGCCTTCAATATTGGGGGTATGAGAGGTGGCCTACAATATGGAAGGTGATTAGAGGGGTCCCCAAATATTGGTTGACATGAGAGGGGGTCACAACATGGGGGGTATAAGAGGGGCCACATTATGAGGGAGAGATGAGGGACCACAATATGAGGAGGAGGTGAGAGGGTCCGCAATATTAGGAGGGGATGAAAGGTGGCCAAAATATGAGGGGGAGATGAGATGGGGCCACAATATGAGGGGAGATGGGGTTGCAATAGGAGCTGGCAGAGACACTAATTACTTTTAATAGGTCCTACCTTATGCTGTATTTTATATCCATGTTCACAAGATTGAATTACACTTTAGGGGCATCTCCTCCCTGAATGCATATTAAACCATTTGCCTTTTAAACCCAATTCAGTTGCATCTTGTGCTTATTTACTAAAGGTCCCGCGGCCGCATTTTCGTCGGGTTTTCCGACTTTTCAGGGATTGCTCCGGGGATAGTGTCGCACACGATCGGATTGTGGCGTATCGGCGTCGGCTTTCATGCAACAGAAATGGGTGGGGCGGGATTCGGACAAACCGCGGGATTTAACTTTGAATTTGTATTGCAAGATCAAGCAGTTACATGCACCGGGAAGAAGAAGATGGAATCCGACGGACCTGAGTGGGGAAGCGACACATGCAGGATATCGGGCGCACGCAGGTAGTGAATCGTGGCAGCTATGGGATATGTTTTTTCTTGATGCATTTGCTGTGCCTTTTAAAACATATTCTGTAAACCCGGTCTGAGAACGCACAGGTAATATTTCCATGTAGCAGTAGGTGGGCCCCCAGAATCAATTTCATTGGTGGGCCCTAGGCCAGTCTTACCCTGTTTGCACAATTTGCACACCATATTTATTATTATATCACACTGATTTATGGGGAGAGATCCTCCACTGGGGTGTGCACAGAGGGTAATACTCCCTCTATGCACCTATAGCCAGAAGTTCAAAGCAATATATGCAACAAAATACATACATTAATACAGATATGATAATACAGTGGTGACCCAAATACATAAATGGTGGCAAAATATTTCCTGAGGCCCCTCCATCCACAAAATCAATCTTTATTTCAGTTACTAGGGTGTAAACTACAACTCCGATCATTCCCTGACTGTGAAAAGTGAACATTTGGAGGTCCATAGGTTTGGAAACAGTTTAGTGACAGCAGAAATTTTTCAGTTAGAGTCTTTGAAGGTCATAGGATCCATTACAGGTAGTTCCCGGATTACGTACAAGATAGGTTCTGTAGGTTTGTTCTTAAGTTGAATTTGTATGTCATTCGGAACTGTATATTTTATAATTGTAATCCCAGACAAATGTTTTTTGGTCTCTGTGAAAATTGGATTTTAAAAATGTTGGGTTGTCATAAGAACCAGGATTAACAATAAAGCTTAAAGGGGTATTCCAGGAATCAGCATAATTCATATACAAATGGTTACTCAAAATATAAGCTAATATGTAATTAGTTGTTATTTAAAATTTTGTTCCCCTTAGCTGAAAATGCTGGTGACATAGACTGTAATGGAGAATTAAAATGCTACTGGCCCTTTAATCAGTCCGTTAATTTCCTCCGTGCGGTCCATTGCGGAGCATACACAGGACAGAAGATGGCCACTGGTCACGTGTCCACATCACATGTCCTGCACCTGCCTGGGCAGGTCATGTGATCACCACTACGTTTGGCTGTAGTTGGTTGGTTGCAGTGCATCCAGTATGACCAGTGATGGCGGTTACACATCATTACTATGGTAACAGAGCATAACAGTCTGCTACATCATCATTGGGAGCAGAACATAAGAGGGGGGAGGAGTTACTGAGAACTAAAGGATCTTGGGACTTGTTTGATTTTGTAAATCATAAAATCAAACTATTTAAGCTCCATTTTGTGACTAATGACATTGAGTATTGTTGTATTCATTTATTTATATCATCATGGGTTTTGTGTCAGGCATTCATATTCCCGAAATACCCCTTGCCTGCAGATGCCTGCAGTACAGTAAATTATCAACATCCAGAGGTCCGTTTGTAACTAGGGGTTGTCTGTAAGTCGGGTGTTCTTAAGTAGGGGACCGCCTGTATATGGAAATGGATATACAACAACGTGCTCCCCCCACTTTGATACAGTTATGGGTCTTTTCACACACACAAAAAAGTACAGTATGACATATATATATATATATATATATATATATATAT
>CM033649.1:32883665-32897836 GCA_019512145.1 Engystomops pustulosus | reverse complement strand
ATGTGGAAGGATATTAGGAGTGAGGAGTTACCCGCACCTCGCAGGACAAGGGCTCCAGTGACAACCACAGAGAGTGTTGATGGGATTACTGAGCCCCCCACAACATCGGCTGAGCCCCAGAAAGAACAGACCCGTAAGCCCCTGAAGAGGAGGAGGGTGGAGGAGTCCGTGGATGACCACCCAGTGGCCAAAAGACCACGGCTGAGCCTCAGCCAGGATAGCAGTGGCCGGGATAAGAACCAGAAGAACCGGAAGAGGAGGAGAGAGGAGGATTCTGGGAGTGATCACCCAGTGGCCAAAAAACCAAGGCTTAGCCAAGACCTAGAACCAGGGAGCAGCAGCCGGGATAAACCGACCCATAAGTCTCTGAAGAAGAGAAGAGCAGATGAATCTGCATTTGACCACCCAAAGGCCAAAAGAGCTCGGCTGTGCCTGGTAGGTAGGAGCTGCTGATAGAGACATAAGTACAAGTGATGCTACAAAGCCTCCAAGACTGTCACTGCTTGTGTCCAGTATTGCAGCTCAGCTCTGGTAAAGTGAATACAGTTGAGTTGCAATACCACACACGACCTGTACATCACAGTGGCGCTGCTTTTATTGATTTATCAATACTGTTCTAAGGTAAAAATGTCTTAGTTGCCCATAGCAACCATCCAGATCCAGATGTTTTAAAAAGTGACATCGGATTGGTTGCTATGACAACCAGGGCAGTTTTTCTTGATGAAAGTTCTGATAAATCTGCTCCAGGGTAAGGACAACTAGAGACTGATAAACCCATTGTACAGCAGTGACACATTGGGGGACATGGATATTTATTTCTACTAGTTTAATTGTCTCATTTTTGTCGTTTTGTGACTTTTTTGTTGTTTCTCCAAGTACGCCTTGGTCTGCACTTTGTGCAGTGCCTTATGTATCTTTATTTTCCATATGTTCTGTGCCACTTTTCATTTATGTATCACTTTTCTTGCTTATTTTTGCAACTATTTAGGCGCAAAACTGCACCTGGTCCAAAGGTACAAAGGAAGGATTTTTTTTCATGGACCCTGTTTTAACATATAAATTGGAATGATTTCACCTGCTTTAAAAGTTTTTAAAATGTTGCACATAAACCTGATGGCCACTAAAAAAAACTGTTATTTTTTAAATTCATTTTTGCATTTACATTATATTGAAATGTATTGGTTACTTCTAAGGGTGCGGTCACCCTTGGCGTTAACACAGGCGAGAGAAGTGAAGTTTTGCCTAATTACATTACTGTCAACATGGTGTTTACAAAACACGTACTAATGAAATGTAAACATTATGTTAACAATGTGTTAACATATAGATGTATTAACACTATGTTAATGTGGATGTTAACTTCATGTTATTGCATTTTGTAAACACTATGTGGATATCAATGTAATTGGGTAAATCTCCTCTTTTCACCTGTTGTCATGCATAAAAACACATGCGTTAATATCATGTGTGACCGCGGTCTCATATGTCGTCATATCCCTGGGGTTTGACTAGAGGGCTTAAAAATGCAGGGGACGGCTCCTGTGAGCACAGGGCCGAGAGGAGGATGAGGGAGGGGTGAGCGCTCTTTTCCCCCTTCTCCCTCCATAGGCAGAGCGGCCACGCCCCAAATCTGTCATAGTATAGGACATGTCAATATAGGACATACAGTGACCGGCAGCCACAGAAGTCTATGGGGGACAAATCATACGACCAGATCACTGCCCCCATGACGCACATGTGAATGTCCCCTAATACAGGATGTCATTCAGGATCAGTACAGGAAAAGTAATAACATATATTTACACAGTGACTCCACCAGTAGAACCGTGAGTGCAGCTCCTGCAGTATAATACAGGATATAAATCACTCCAAGTACAAGTGAATTCACTTATTATCTCTTTTTCTTCCCTGTAATTTTGTAGAGAAGTTCTGCTGCTATTGTTGGTGACACAGAACCTCTAACAGATGTCAGAGGGCAGATGGCAGATGTCTATAAAACACAAAATAATTCGTATTTCTATTCTTTGCTCTCCAGAGGAGTTGCTGGTTGAGGTAGAGGAGCTGGAGGATGAGCTGTTTGATGTGGATGAAGACCTGATGATGGACTGGATAAAGGCCGGATGCAGCCCCCGGAAACACCTGTTACTGATGAGGAGGAGAAGTCTGCGGCGTGTGGCCTAGAGCCCTCACTGCTGGAGGCGGCATGAAAGCTGAAGTGAGGCCATTATTATCTCTTCTTCATTTTCTCCTTTCCCCCTATTCCCTTTTTATCTCCATATACCACCCTACTGTCTGTGTCCTGCTTTCTTCACCTGGGCCCTGCCTCCAGCCCTCTCTTTCTGCATCTGGATCTTTCTCCATCTTAACTATTTCTCCTCTTACTTGTTCTCCCTCTCTGCTTCAGGCCTCCTCTTGCCCTCAATCTTTGCTTTATGGCACCTTTGTGCCCTCCCTCTTTGCTCCAGGCCCCTTCCTACCCTCCCTCTGTGCTTTGGGGGCCCCTTCTTGCCCTCTCTCATTCTATGACTGGTCCCAACCTCTCTTTTATCCATCCCTGAATTTCCCCTTATCAGGAAGTTCTGGGATACTATGGATGTGGTTGTGTTTTCCAGGTATGACAGTTCTGCAGGTGTTGATGTCACATGCACATACTGCAGCTGGTGACAACTGCGATGAAGAAGAAAGATAACGATTAATCTGATGGGAATGAGATGCCGGATAAGGCGACTGAGGAGGATTTCCACCTAAAATCTTGAAGAACGTCTGCTGGACTATAGATGTGTTCCAGCTCCATACAACCTTGTGGCTCCACACATTCCCTAGCAGTAATGGTAATATAGCAGTCAGGGTGCAGAGTGACTACAGCTTTGCTATGTGTATGGGTCTTCTTATAGGGATAATTCCTTTAAGGAGGTATAGCATCAGTGACCATGCTGACTGTTGGTTATTGGCCCTAGAGATATGTGTAATCATAACTTTGTGCAGCAGGACTGTGAAATATTTAGAACTATAGTTGCTCCAACTGCACTGGAAATGTGTCCTCACACTGCTGTGCTCTGTAGTCTCGGCACTGATCTACTTCGTGGCTCCTCCCCTTAGCTCTGATCACCTGCTGTAGTGTTCAGTTAGAGCGTTATTTAAATATAGTTGTTGACCTCTATTATATGTTGATGTTTGGCCCCTTCTGCTTCCTGTTATCATGGCTGTGTATGATGGGTGTTGCAGAGTTGTCACTTGCCATCTCCTTTTATCCTTGCAGGTGGTTTTGACAGATCAGACTCTGTCAACAACTCTGAAGAAAGAGATCTCTGCACTCAGGGAAGACTTATGAGATGCTGCGCCATTTATAGCAGCTGTTGTGCTGCTAGCCAGTCGCTAATCTCCTGTATGCTGTGACCACCCCTGGGCTTGTCCTGGAATGAGAACCATTTACTGAGTTATGGACAAAGTCCTTCATGACACAACAGTACAGAGAAGACTAATTATCTGAAACTTTAATTGCTGCATCTTGAATATTGGCCACAAGATGGCGATATGGATAACATCTCCTGGAATAATAAATTCCTAGAAATATTTCCAGATTTCTCCTTCAAAAATAAAAGTATCTATAAATGAGAAATTCCCATAACCCAATAGTCCAGCTTATGTTTTATGTTGTTTATGTAGTTTGTCTTAAGATGAAATACAGTACATCCCCTGGTTATTATCAGGGCAGGGGAGTCAGTAAGCCAAACTTCCGACTCCGACTCTTACTCCTCAATTTCCCTTACGAGAATCTGACTATATCAACAAAATGGTCATGACTCTGACTCCACAGCCCCATTGTCCTCATCACTATAGCCCTTCTAATATGAGTGCTGGAATTCTTTCCCAGTAGCTTTTTCTTCTTTTCTTTTGTAGCTTCACTACTGAGCATGCACATAAAGTTCAGCCACATTCAACCCAACTACCAGCCTGAAAAAGGGATGCAAAACCCATGGCAGAATGGCTCCATGTGACCTCTAAGGCCATTTCCACAGATCACGTCAGAGTCTGATCAGGGTGCGATCAGGGTTTGGTCAGTGAAAAACTGACATTTTGCATCAGAGTTCAATCAGTTTTCAGTCAGAGTTTGTTCAGTGTCTCAGGGCTGAGCTCTATCTTTTCTATGGCAATTGATGCGTGAAAAACTTTGCACTTGTATTGCCCTTGCATGTGTCTCAGAGTGTAATACGTTTTTTGATGCATCTCCATAGAATTGTATGGTGCGTTTTTCACGCACGTGACTTGTAGTGACAAGTAGAGCATGTCTAGATTAAAAATGGGTCAGAGGGCAACACAAGTTCTGCATGTCAAAAGCACGCGCAGAAAACATGCGTGAAAAACGCAAGTGTGGAAGGGGCGTAAAGCCACGAGTTATGTTCATTAGTGCATGAGGCCATTTAGCAGTGTTTGCAGCTGAGAAGTCTTTAGTGCTACTGAATCCGCTCCTGCTGCTCCACTCTGTGTCCTGATTCTGGTTGAATGCGCCAGCACCAGGACCCAGAACACAACGGCACCAAGAGCAGGAGATGACCAAGGTAAGTACTTATCAGCTGTACTGTACTGCTTCATGGTTCTCTCCTGATCGTGGCAAAGCTCTGAGTCCTGATGCTGGAGCATACAACCAGCCAGAGATGCAGTGCATGGAGGAGAGGAGAGACTTCCTTGTAGTTCAGGAAGCAGAAGAGGATTTATTATGCAGTATGATTACTTGTCTGCTCTGGGGGTCACCATTATTAATATTGTCTACTCTGGGGTGCCTCTATTATTATCGTCGCCTGTTCTGGTGTATCCGGTATTATTATTTGCTCTGTGGTCTCTATTGTCTGCCTGAATGCGGTATTTGTTGCTCTATTTTTGTATTAATAATCTCTGCTGAGGCATTTTGTGCTGTTGTGCGGTTGTTGAGCTGTATGTTGCCTTTGTTGTTATAATGTTGATGTAATCCTTCTATGAAGATTAGAACAAACATTTTCAATGACATTTCATAATTTATAAAAATGTTTATGTATTTGTTGAATTTGTAATGGATCCTGTGTGTGGGAAATAAGTGTCTTTGTTGGGACAATTCCTTTGAATAACCGCAGACCATTTTTTTGGATGTTTCATAGTTTATACGGTTGAAAAAAGACACTTGTCCATCAAGTTCAACCAAGGAATGGGCCCATTTTATCACAACATCCAAAAAAAAATGGTCTGCGGTTATTCAAAGGAATTGTCCCAACAAAGACACTTATTTCCCACACACAGGATCCATTACAGATCGCTGACTACTAAGTGACCAGGTTTATGAAAGTCCTTCCTAAGTGCCTATGTGTCATCGGCTCTCCACTCTTGGAATACTCGATTACTGATGACAAGTAATTTGTCTAGTGATCCATCATCTGTAAATATTTTCCTGCGGTTATACAGTACCCTTACCGCTAAGTGCAGGGATATAATGGCTTCCATTCTCATTGATCTTCTATGAACTATAGTACAGCCCTCTGGGTATTTGTTTTTTTTGTTACATCAAGGTCCACCTGATCTTTACTAGTGATCTACGCCATTCTCAAGTATCTATGTTTACAGGAAAATTTAGCTAATATCTGGAAAAATAAAACCACGTTATTCTATCCAAAGAAGAGCGGATCAGACACTGATCACTGGGTGTCCAGATCCTGTTAACCCAAGTAGTCACGAGAACAAGGGACTGAAAATGATGCTACATTACAGAACCCCCTGTGCTCCTGATTTCAGGGGGTCCCAAGTTAGACCCCATTTAATCAGACGCCCAACTGGTGAATGCAAGATAGCTCTAAAATAGGACCCCTTTTAAAGGGTTGTGCAATCAATATTAGAAAATGGATAGTCTATTCTTAGGTTATGTCACATCGATTACAATTCAATCCCCCCACAATCATCACCAGAACTGTGGATAAATTCATTATTACACTTCATTAATACATTCATTATCCATTAATTTATTATTATACTATATTAGTAAATTAATAATTTGAGTCAAGGGGCTGCAATGTGAGGGTCCCTTCAGGTGCCCCTATCATCAGTTCTGCAGTGCTGAGAAACTTGATGTAATATTAAGTATAAGAATCTCATCTTTCAGATCATCTTTTTAATCTACAGAACCAGAGATACAGACACATGAAGGCATAGTTGGAATTTAAACTGCAGATAAAAAGACAACTCCTGCCTTTTGCAGTTTGAATGATGAGATTTTTATCTTTACTATGACAACAGCATCATGTTTCTAGGAGCCCCAAAGATAGGGGTGTCTAAAATGACACTTCTATTGCTGCCTCTAAACTTGAATGAACCCGTGTGAGATCTCTTTTTTGCTAATTTTCACATGCGTTTGGACGAGAATTTTTAGAGTTAAACAGATAAGATTTTACATATAAGATGGAATTCTAGAATGGACATTTCATACCTTGCCTGAGGTGGATGCTAGTTTTATGGGGCCAAATCTGATGGGGCCAAATATTTAAGGATTAATTTACGCGGCAATTTTTTATCTATGGATATCTAAACATATGAGAAGTCATGTAGATGACTGCTGCAATACACCAATCCAGCATGGGGGAGAGCGATCAGTTTGGAAGACAACACAAGAGACATTTGTGAACTGCTAATCCTGTGAATGTCCAGCACTGATACATTAGTACAACCATGGCTTATGGTGCACTCCATTATTTTTAGTACATCGTGATGCAGAATTACAAGTTCTACCTCAATTCATACACCTCGGTAACCACCATAGAGCAACATGTGTGGAAGGCTGACAACATTTTTGCAAATTTAGGGTCAATTTCGATGGACGATGACTCCGGTATCTCAGGAGACTGTGAAGGTAAATTAAAAGTGGCGCTAGAAAAAAAAATCAGACGGTGGCCCTATACTGATCTGGAAGCCAAACTAGTAGCCGGGTCATGCGAATGTGATATGGCTGGAGTTAGCAAATCGTTAGTTACAGTCACATAGTGGGTAGAGGGATTTAATGAAAACTAAGAACAAATTTATGCTAGTAAGCACGGCTATTGTGAAATTAAACAAAAATTTCTCTGGTAGATGGGGCAAAAGTAAAAGGACAGGGACTGATTTGGCAAGGTCTGTGTGCGCTATATAAATAAAGGAATTTATGGTGGCGCATGCAAACATACTTCGTGGGCTATCAGACAATGAGACAAGACCCTATTCCCCCTGCCCACTGGTTCCTGGACAAAAATATATGGTAACAGCTGGTCCCTGGGCAAAAAAAAGTTGGGGACCACTGATTTATAGTGTATTTTAGTTATAAGGTATATGCACTGCATACAGTATGTGGTTGGGGGGCACTATATATTATACAATATTTATTATTAATCAAGGGGATTATATATTATATTAAGGGGTACACTGTATTTAAAAACTCCGGGCAGGGGCCTACAATCTATACAGCCTAGGGCCCTTGGTAGTCTTAATCTGCCACTGAGTCTACCCCATGTATGTATCTGATCACATGGCAGTATCATAGAATGATCACAGAAGCCCCCATGTTCTACACCTCCACATCCTCCATGGAGGTTGCTGTGTAGAATGCATATATATCGGACCCCATTACTATCATTGGACTCACATCAGGTGAGTTGCATATAAGTTTACAAGTAGATTATTTTAAAACTGCAGCCATGGAAAGGAACAATTTAGGGATAAGGACAATGCATTTTAGTTATAGTTTTGGGTGGGTTAATTTGCACGAGAGGTTCTTTTTAAGGTTACTAAAAGCTGCTTTGGGTGGGGGTGTATATTTTTTCTGGGGGCGAATGGATATTTGTTTGGGTCTAGTTGACTGTAGGAGTAAGAGGATGTCTTGGTTGTTTAGATACATTAATTATAAACACAGAGGAAAAACCATTTGTACACTAATGGATGAAATCAGATCACACGACCTTCTATTTAGTAGTTCAGTGTTTAGAATATGACTGAATCATTCCAATAGTGACGAATAGTATAAATGGTATCTTACAAAATGGATAAAGTAAGTATGTCTCTTCATAAAATACAGAAGTTTAGATGGTACTGAAATAATAATTATGATGTGAGAACTACTAATATTTGCTCACGGTAGTTTTATGAAATGGCACTATGGGCACTATCGATTTACAACTGAGGAAGAAGTATTAGCTCTGAAACATGTATGACAAGGGGAGCAATATGGACTTTGTTTTTTGAGATATGCATCTACCTTACTCCTACTTACAGAACTTTTTTTTATCTGAGACTTTAAGAATCCCAATGGCATAAGCCATATTATTTACACAGCAAATATCCAGATCTAGAAGGTCACACTGGTGATCAAGGAATCTACTACAAGAGATAGCACTATACGCAGATTTTACATGCGGTGAGTTCCGGGGGAAGACATAAACTACTGAAATAATTCAGAATACTAACAAAGGCGTTTTTAAAAGCAGCATAGCAGAGGCAATGGGAACCTGTCACCATCTAAAAAAACATTCCTGATTATAGATTCTCTTTGTTGTCTGGCTTTGTGCGCCTTTTATTTATTTATTATTTTTTTGTTTGGCTTTTCTGTTGGTCAGATGTATTTTACTGGTGTTTCCTTGTTGTGGAGTTCAATGTGTCTTTTTATACAAAAGTCTCAAAAATAAAGATATTTCCTATGTCTTGTAGGTGCAGGTCGCAACTTTCACATTTCAGGGAACAATGCAAAAAATTCAACCATGGCGGACTTTCAAGGGAGATTCTCTTAGGTGCAAAAAAGGTGCACAAATACACATGTGCCTAAAAAAGTCATAATAATGAAAGAAGAAAAAGCAAAGCCTAAAATTACATACATGCGCCCCATTGTATATACAGGCAGTCCCCGGGTTACATACAAGATAGGGACTGTAGGTTTGTTCTTAAGTTGAATTTGTATGTAAGTCGAAACTGTATATTTTATCATTGTAGTTCCTGACAATTTTTTTTTTTTGCCCCAGTGACAATTGGAGTTTCAAATTTTTTTGCTGTAATAGGACCAAGAATTATCAATAAAGCTTCATTGCAGACAATTTTAAGCTGATTATTGCAGTCTGGGACTATTTTAAAGCATCCAAAGAGCTTCACCAGAGGTCACAGTGGGCAGAGGGGTCTGTCTGTAACTATGGGTTGTCTGTAAGTCGGGTGTCCTTAAGTAGGGGACCGCCTGTAGTGTGATATGTTTTGCTCAGAAGTTTAATAATTAAGCCCAAGCTCTGTAAGCTGAGGTGGTCCATTGTCCTTGGGACGTTCAAGAAGGGAGATTAGATATGGTATGGCAGTGTCCTATTATAGGGGACTTCTGGAAGGAAGTATTTCAAAAAATAGATGACACCCTTGGAATTGACCTCCCTTTAGTTATGCCTACAGCCATTTTCAGTTTAGTGGAGGAAGCAGAAATAATTAGCAAGCACGGTAAATTGATTATTAAACTGATGAATGTGGCTATGACAACTATAGTCCGAAAATGGGGCGCTGAATCCCCCCCGAAAATGGAAAGCTGGTGGCATCTCTCCAGACAGATAAAAGAATACGAGTTTAACCGTCCCGAATAATGCAGACAGAGTGTAAAAATGGAACAAGATCTGGTCCCCTTGGAAGTAGATAAAACACTGTCTGTTCATTCTTCCCCTTTGGAAAAAAATTTCCTTTTTTTTTTCTCTCTCTCTCCTTTGCAACTGCCAGTGTTGGGGCGGTGGGGATGGGGGGCGGGGTAATATTATGGTTATTATGGTTATGTCCCTGGAAGAATGCTAGGTTAGGATTGACATGTATTTATCTATATATCGTGGGTCTCTAGACACATGTTACACGACCCCAAGGGAATCAAATGCTGCAAATTTGGAAACTAATACATGCCATATATCAGGTATTAAGTTGGTTCCCTTAGAGGTATACTACAACACACATATTTGTCGATATCAAGTCTGTATTGTTTAGAGTTAAATGGAATTGAGTATAGATATATATGAGGGGGAAGAAAGGGAAGAAGGAAAGGAAGAAAGGAAAAAAAACCCAAAAAACAGTAAGCTACAAACTGTTTACTTGAATATATATTGTATATTGGGTACTATGTATGCTTCCTGACATGTTTTTACTGAGATGTACATGTATGTGTATTAAGAACATATTGCTATTGTATTTATATTTTTGTAAAATGAAGATGGAAATAAAGTTTGTTATAAAAAGAAAAAAAGTGAGGGTCTAGGTCAGATCACCACACTGGGTCACAAAGTCAGTTACATGATGAGGCTGACGGGCAAGTAGAGAATTTGTGCTTGAAAAGGAAGCTGAACTTTTGCCTTTTGCACTATGACTTAAAGATCTTTAGCTACACTCCTGCACGTAATACTTGATGCAATGCTACACTAAACAGTCATCATTCTGTGGACTGTAACTGCCACATGATTACAATATGATACTGTTTGATGAACCAGGAAAAGTTCTAAAAAATCAATAAACGTATGATCTCCACACCAGAGCAATTTGTGATGTATTCAGCTCTGAATTTGACTAGCCCAGAAACATTAGAAAAAATGAATACCATAAGCTGTGTAAGACATGTCAACTAAAGGTTAGTGAAGGGAAAGGGAAAAATTAATAATCTGGAGTAAGGAAATAAGACTGAATAATCTGATGTAAGGAATGCCCCCTTTATATTGCTCTTTGGACATACTGCGGATATATTTTGTCATGGTGTTTTTCAGTTTTTATGTAGTAATGTTCATGGTGTAGCAGCATTATGTGGGTGATATTGTCCTTTGTGCCATTAAATACCTCTAATATTAGTGACTGCACAGAGGTAATATTTTCTCCTGGTATAACCATACTGTTAGTGATATTAGTCTGATATAAGGGAGCTTTACCTATTATCAGAATGGCATTATTTTGCAATCATGTTGGTAATGGTTGGGGGGGTCCCATTAGGAATTTTGCCTCGGGGCTTAGAGATCACCAGTTACACCACTGGGGGTGGTGCTGGCTCCCTATATACTGGGGATGCACTGTGCTGGATACCAATATTTTGGGGACAGTGTCAGTGTGACCGGGAATTCGTCCTGATGCTGTGTTATGGTGTGAAGCTTGGTTCTAGTACAGGCGGTCCACTACTTAAGAACACTCGACTTACATACGACCCCTAGTTACAAACGGACCTCTGTATATTGGTAATTTATTGTACTTTAGTCCTAGGCTACAATGACAGCTGTAACAGTTTCACACAGGTGTCGTAATGAAGCTTTTTAGTGTTCAATATTGAATTCGTATGACGGCCCAACATTTTAAATCCATTGTCACAGAGACCAAAAAAGTTTTGGCTGTATTAACACTGATAATATCAGTTCCGACTTACAAATTCAATTTAAGAACAACCCTACAGACCCTATCTTGTATGTAACCCAGGGACTGCCTGTATTGTTATTATGTATTGAACTCCATGCTGGTGCTGTATTTCTATACTAAGCTTTGTTCTGCTGAAGTATATTTGTAAATCTCTATTATAATAATTTGTTACAAAAACAATGTTATAATTTGAAAGACAGACATTGTACATGTTATTTAAATGGGAGCCACTGTATATGTTAGAATTAATTTAGGGGGAGCAATGTCTTAGCTAACTTAGTGGGATAGTGCAGCATACACTATAATCCATACATAAATGCACTTCTCTAATAGTTTTAATTTGTGGGGGGCTGTTTATGGTAAAAATTGACAGCAAAAAGGCTAGAATCGGTCCTGATTCAGGCTGGTGTCTCTAGATATATCCCTCTCAGCAAGGGGGCGGATGCACGATGCGCCAGTGCTCTATAAATCCTGACCATCTTCTCTATTCCTGTATATTGCTTTTTACAGTTTTTATATGGTTGTGGCAGTAAATAGTTTTGTTAAAACAAAATATCAAACATTTAATTGACAGTTTTTAGCAATTAAGAAAATCTACCACCAAAAACAAGCATAATAAACAAGGGACACTTACACATAGATCTAGGCACCGTAACTGTGGTAATCTTCTTGATTATTGATTATCCATTTCATCCATCCTCTGCAGTAGCAGAGGTGGGGTGTAAGACAGTCGAGCAGTCTCTGAAGCTGCAGCACAGAGGGGCTCTGGTGACACTCATTCACAAATAACACACATCATTAGCATAGTTTTAAATGTTGATTTTAGAAGGAAAAAGGCCTTGGATAACAAAAATAAGGAAATTACCACAGTCACGCCTGGATCTATGAGCAGTGGCAAGAAGGTATAAAAAACCAAAACACAATGGGAGAGGACGGCTCCTACTGCTATAGCGTCAAGTGTATGATGAGATGCCAGGTGAGTATTAATAACTGCTCAGATGATTACTACTTTTTGTGGTGCAGTATAAGGCCCACTCAGGGGGATGGTTCCTTGATGTCTGGTAAATGAATACCAGTTGCTGGTATAGATGGTTGATCAAGCAACTCCCACAGCTCCAAAATACCCAGTAAAAGCGGAAGGCTATCATGGGGCGCTGATAGCCAGATCTAAATCAGATATATCTGGCTATTAGCACCCCGCGATAACCTCCACCTGCCCCGTCACATTACACTTGAAAATACACATATATGCTACCCATACATATACCCACAACACCATAGTCATACACCTTATACTTAATGTCCAGCAGCAGCTTCCCATATTAAGATACTGGGGGTTATTTACTAAGGGCCCGATTCGCGTTTTCCCGACGTGTTACCCGAATATTTCCGATTTGCTCCGATTGTACCTGAATTGCCCCAGGATTTTGGCGCACGCGATCGGATTGTGGTGCATCGGCGCCGGCATGCGCACGGCGGAAATCGGGGGGCGTGGCCGAACGAAAACCCGACGACGTATTCGGAAAAACCGCCGCATTTAAGAACGGAAAATGTGTCCCTTGGGACGCGCTTACCTGCACTCAGCCAGCCTCGGTGAATTCCGGTGCGTTCAGATGCTTTTCAGTGCAGCAGCGCCACCTGGTGGACGGCGGAGGAACTACCTTATTAAATCCCGGCCGGACCCGAATCCAGCGCAGAGAACGCACCGCTGGATCGCGAATGGACCGGGTAAGTAAATCTGCCCCACTGTCTAGCAACCCTCCTTATTAATACAATGTCCTACTCCTGAAGCTGATGCTACAGATGTCTTTGAGGTGAAAGAGGTCCTTGAAGTGAAGACAGTCAGAGGGAGATGATTATATCTTTTAGACTCAAAGGGGTGCGACCCAGTGGAGAGGTGTTGGGAGCCCAAGGACAACATTCTGGATCGTGTTCTTCTACACAGGTTCCTCCAGTCCAAGAAGAGGGGGAGGCTGAAGGGGGGGGAATTCACGGGTGCCCCTGTGTCCCATATCCCAGGTTACAGGCGCACCCATGTGCCCTCCTGTGCCCCCGAAGCCAGCCTGCACGATCACTCTCCTCTCTCAGCACCGGCGACAATCTCTGTGCTCACTTCAGTCTAGTGCACGCGTCCTTATCTCCTAGGACGCGCGCCAGCTCTGTGAGATTTAAAGGGCCAGCAAGATAACTGGCGCTGGTTGGCCTCCTGCCATAATAAATTCCTGCCCCTTCCTGTGTCCCTTACCGGGTCTTTGTGCCAGAGAGACAGCTGTGTTCCTTGCCCTTTGTGATTTTCCTGATTTCCTTTGTGACCTCGATTTTGTTCCTGACATCGATCCTGTGCTGCCTGTCTCAACCTTCTGCCTGTCCCCAACCATGCTTCTGCCTCAAGACTTTGTACTACGCCTTGGCCGCCACCGCGGACAAAGTTGTGCTTGTGGAGCGACCTGGTGGTTCCACGCTGCAACAAGTCCAGCTGACTTTGCAGCAGGATCTGGTGAAAACCGGGTGGCACTTAGACTCCGCTCCCAAGTGTTGGCTTACGTCATCGTTTGCGGTGGCTCCACTACCCCTGGTGCCTGGCAGGTTGTTGTTTTACCTCTGGTACCTTCTTGTTGCATTGTCAGTATATCAAGATTTGTAAATTGTAAATTGATATTTATATATTTTAATTGTAACTAAATATTTATGATTTACTATTATTTGTCTGTGCTTCGATTTAATTTCTTTATTAGTAGTATTCACAATTTGCAAGATTTCTGCAAATTTAAAAATAAAAACTATAAATAGCT
>CM033649.1:32785062-32882738 GCA_019512145.1 Engystomops pustulosus | reverse complement strand
ATTTAACAAATCAATTTGTGTCGCATCCAATGCACTTACAAACACCGGGAGTAAGAAGGTGAACTCCGGCTGACCTGATCTGAGAAGTGACACTTGCACGAAATCGGGCGCACGATCTTCAGGCAGACAATGCGCCTAGGGGATCGCGCAGGGACCAGGTAAGTAAATGTGCCCCAATATCTTTCTCTAGATACAGGTCACAACTTCTCTTTAGAATCTTCAAAGCAGTTGTCCTAAGTTTAATTCTTATCCCCCAATCACAGCATAGAAGATGACAATGCGATTGGTGGAAGTCCAACCACAAGTACCCCCATGATCACAAAAACTGGTTCATTTTTCCACCTAATTGATGGATAGGCAAGTCAAGGATGGATTCTGCCACTCCATTCAATGTCTAAAGATATGCCAGTCATTGCCATCTATTAGCCCCTTACCAAAGTGTGACATATTAGTAAAGGAAATCTACCATTTGATTTGATGCATTCTGATCCATACATACCTTGAGATTGCTGTAGCTGCACTGATGTAGAAACATATCTTGTTTAATCTTGGAGTTAGGGTTTTTCAGAAAAAACTATTAAAACATTTAGGTCCTTGCAAAAGCTGTGTTGCATGCTGGCTGCCATTCATACATGGAGCTTCCTGAACTGTTCAGACAGAACCAATCAACCTGAGCTGGATGACCCATACACAGCAGCTGGGGGATGGTGCAGCGATTGATTACTTCTGCCTCTTATGCACAACACAGTGATTACATCATCCTCTGAACAGTGCATACTTAATGTAAGAGGAGAAGAGCCAAGCCATGCACAGAAGCAACAGAGCCTCATTGGCATAATGCTATAATTTTTTTTTTCCAGTAAAACCACTCAGCTCAGGGATTAAACAAGATATGTTTCTGCATCAGTGTAGCTACAGCATTCTCAAGGAATGTTTGGTGCATGATACACTGAATAAGGTGAAGGACAGGGATAGTCGTGACAAAAAAAATGGAGATTTTGAAAGTGTGTCATCACAATTTAGAGAATAATAAAAATATAAACCAAAGGCACATTAAAGTGGCAGAGAAGTACAAAAACAGAACGCAAAGGATAATCAGAAACAGAGCAGAAGTCAGGCAACTAGAATATCCAATAACTGGCAGTTGACAACAGACTCCCTGTCTGGTGGAGAGAAGTACTATAACAAGCACCAATGTCCTCCAAAGCACACCCATTCCTGGCCACTTCTGATCTGAGGGTGGCATGGTGGGGGTCATAATTTATATAGCGTGCAACTTTTTCATGCCTCCCCATGGTGCTTTATTCTTTATGTCCAGGAAGTATTACTATTTACACATGTGCAGTGTCAGATAAAAATTGCAGTTGGATAAATAGTGGATGTATGTGTTTTTTTATTTTAGACCTCTCCATATAAGTTATTATAGATTACAGGATATAGAACTTTTAATCCCTCAAGCCGGGATAATAAGGAAACACATGTCCCTTGGTTTTAGTTAAACACTGATGACTCATGAAATCAAATTACAAATTAACTAAAGTTTTAAAGAAACTATGATTTCCTGACAAACACTCATACATCACATCCTTGTATGAGTATATATAGATGTCGGAAGATATTCTAGTGTGTGTTCGTACAGATGTCCATAGTCCATTAACACTGACACCAAGAAGTATTGTAGCATTAGTTTGGTTTTTCCCATCCTTTGCCAAAAGTACAGCTCCATGGTAAACTCAACAATGGAGGATATGAAGATATGTTTTGTTTGTGCTATCAATCCTCATGTCAAGGAAATCTCAGGATCTTGACAGAAAAAAAAATTAAGGTAAACAATTTTAATTTTATACTTAAAAATGTTGCTTTTTTCAGAGTACAATCTCTTGCATCATTCGGAAACTACATTTTTTGTCAGGTATAAAGAACTGTATAGTCCTTTTGTCCATTATTGTTTTAACACAATGGAAAATCTAAGTTATGTTTTTTGTTTTTTAAGTGTTTTTTTGTTGTCATTATACGTAGTTTGCTTGGACACACAAAAAATGACAGCCATAGACAGTTTTTGGGAGCAGATACTCTCAATTTATGTTCTAATGCTAAATGGGATATCTTCAAATTTACCCCGGCTGATAATTATATAATAACAACGAATTATCTTACAACAGGTCTCGGTTTACATACAGATACGGGTCCTTAGATTTGTTCTTAAGCTAAATTTGTAGTTGAGTCCGAATTTGTATTGACAAGTTTTATAATGTACGCCAGACAATTTTTTTTTTGTGTTATGAACAAATGGATTGTCACATTATGGTCTGTCTATCTAAAAAATCAAGGAACACTTACATGGATCATATCAGCCTGGGACTATATAAAACATCCAGAAGCTTCACCGCGGTCACATGGTGCAGTAGAGGTCTGTCGGTAACTAATGCCATCTGTCAAATGTCCCTAAGTTGCTGAAAATAAAATTAACTAACCACAACGACTCTCGACTACAATCATACATCAATTAAGTTTATTAATTACAAATTAGAAGACTTTTTCAAATTCTACCCAGGTTAGTTATAAATGTTTATATAGAGAACAGTAAACATTTAAGAAAAGAAATTGGACAATAAACTCAACTAAAATTAATAACAAAGGAAAAAATTCAGCTAAATGACTAAATAATGGAGAGGTGAGCAAGGTTAACAAAGTCTCATAAAACTTAGTATATTAATACAAAATTAAAAAAGTCTTGGATTAGGAAAAGGGCAGAGCTAAACAGGGTTTTTATCTGGTATAACCATAGAAGGATGGAAGAGAGAGCGTATCTGGTGAAGGCGATGCCAGTGGTCTTTACATATCCCAATATGAATGATACATCATCAAGTTAAACGTAAATGTCGAACATGGCTTCCTAGTTGGATTGTACCTAGACCCTCACGAATCTCAATCATGCAAGAATTTCTATGCAAATGACATCGAGCAGTAGATATGCAGAATGAGGAGTGTTTCATTGGCTCAGGCTTGAACACACTTGAGGTATTATTAAGACAACCTACCATTCAATTTATGGTAGGAAAGATCAAAATATGTTATACATAGGGCTCATTTACTACCCGTCCCGTGATAATGCACACTGTGCACCCGATTCCTACATTTGACACTTCCCGTCCAGGTCGCGGGAATTCCCCTTCTTCGTCCGTGTGTATTGTACTGTGCTTGCTCTGTGGGAAAAAAACACAATTTGAATCCTCAAATCCCGCTCTCAGTATGAATCAGTACAGATCGGCCGACGGCCTCCCCCCCCCATTTCTGTGGTATTGAAAGCCAGCGTCAAACTGCGGCCACAGTTTGATCCAGGCAGTGACACATTCCAAAGCGCAGCCCCTGTTAAATACATTCACCCAGCGCGAAACCCGAAACTGTTTTAACAGTCCGATGAAAGGCGATCCGCGACCCGTAGTAGATAACTCCATGGTCCCGTCAATTGCCCCCTTCCCTAGGAAAACATATAAAAATAAAAAAATCAGTGAACATGATTGGTTGTTCCCATGTCCCAAAATCTATCACAAATATAAAACTCTGGAAAACAGCTTACAAATATCGAAGTTGCGACTTTTTTCCCCCCATTTTGCTTCCCATAAAAATTTGTATACAAAGTGACGCGGGGTCACAGTTGTCGCCAATATATAATACATATTTTTTCACAAACATCACTTGTCTAGCTCGACTACCAAAGTGAAAAAAGTTACAGGTTATACGGTGTGTGCGGCCCTTTTTTTTTATAACAAAGTTTTAAATTTTAAGACTTTCAAAGATATACCGATATGCTTCCCGATCATCCTCCTGTTGTCGCTTCCCCTCGTCTCTATAACTCCGCCGGTTCTCACCCACCAATTTTTTAGTGGTGTTCAATCTAAGTGCGAATCAGTCGGTGGGCCACACGCTCCCCTAATTTTTGCGTCGCATGGAGCCCAGTGGGTGCACCATCCAGTGCAGGCCCCTGTCTAATACCTGTCTGAACCGGCAATCACCCCAAAAAAGTTGCAAGTCCAACAAAAGTGCGACCAAGGACCCTTAGCCCCCTTCCACACTTGCGTTGACGATCACTCAGAGTTTGATCGGGTGCGTGCATGTTTGGTCAGTGAAAAACGCACATTTGGCATCAGAGAGTGTAGTCAGAGTTTTTCAGTGACAGATTTTTTCACGTGTCCCTCAAACGCTGTCATCATTTAAGCGTTTTTCATGCGCAGAAAATGTGTCGTGAAAAAGGACCGGGCTGATCTCTATCTTTCTATGACACTTGATGCGTGAAAAACGCAGTGCTTGCATTGCCACTTGCAGTGTCTCAGAGTGCAATGTCGTTTTTGATGCAAGTCTCCAAGACTTGTATGGTGCATTTTTCACGCACGTGACTTGCAAAGTAGAGCATGTCGAGATTTAAAACGCGCGTTAAAAAAATGCGCCGGTGGTGCGTGAAAAAAAATGTAAGTTCTGAAAAGACCCATTGTTACAATGGGGTAGGAGTGCGTGACAAGTTCTGCGCGCAAAAGATTGCACAGAAAACGCTCATGAAAAACGCAAGTGTGAACGGGGCTTAGTAAATGCAGCCCCAATAAATGATGTCGGAGCTTATTTACACCTCCTATCCTTTATGAACATGCCTAGAACAAACTCTCCCTTGACTCAAAATGGTTGTATAATATTGCTAAGATTAGTGTTGCAAAAAAAGATCGCAAAGTCACTCCAGCCAATGCTGGTGTATGTGCTCAGTTTTGGTGAATTTTTGGGCTTTTTTGAAAGTAAAATCCAGAACAAAGGGAAGCATAAGACATTTATTAAAGGGCCAAAACCTCCTTTAATGAATCTGACAACAGTGGAGCTCCAAAGACAAACCATAGAACGTCTTAATGGATAGGAGCAACTAATGATAACCTCCCTCCATTGTTTTGTTTGGCCGTGGATGTGGAGGCTCTGCTAGAGTTCGCGTTATATTGGGGGCGGTATACAGCGGCTGGCATGTGTATGGCAGCTCTGCAGCGTCTGATGTTATATTTGCATTGTTGCAGTGGCTGAGATGCTTGTATTTGGAGGTTTTGCAGTAGCTGCCCTCACGTATTGGGGCAGGCGCAACTAGGATAGGCAGGGCCCCCATAGCAGACTTCTGTATGGGGCCCCCTTCCTTAACAAAGTAAAGTGGAACGCCAGTTCAACATACCACCCAAAAGTCCCGATGTTCAGCGTGACAGTCCCGGTTTTTAACCCACTGTCCCGCTGGTGAACGGGCCAGCTAAGAAAAGTCCCATTAGTCCCCCACCCCAGCACACCTGTGGTTGTCCCAGGACCGTGTCCCGCCCCACGCCGCCCCGATTCCTGCTGTGTAGTCCCTCCATCGCGTCGCATTCGCGACCTTTTAGATTTCCCCTGCGCAGCCCTGTCCCCTCCCCCATCACACGGCCCCCAGCCCAGTGGACCAATCAGAGCCCAGGGTCCTCCCCAGGGCTGTGTTAGTAGCGTTATCAGAGGTTTCTGTTGTAGATGCATAATAGTCTGTAAATAATATCATTTAAAAATTCTGACATGATTCATATGTATTATTTTTTTCAAAGGAACTGTTAGAGAAGCTACACACCTTTTATTTTGAGCAACAGACAAGGGCTCTCATACCAGTTGTTGAAAATTTTGATCCAATTCCTGGCCTGCAAGGAATTATTCAAGACTCCAAACAGAAAAAATATGACAGGTTAGTAAATGAAAATGTTTATATGAGATAGTTGCTCATAGTGACGCGGCCGGAAAGGACACTAAGTGATTTTCTGTTGCGCCGGTTTATGGGCCATAACTTTTTATTTTTGCATGCTACCTTAAATTGAGGTGTTTCGGGACACCATAGGGCAGTGTATCATAGTTTTGTCCTCTCTGAGGTGCATTTTAGAGGATTTTGGGCGGCTAGTTTTTGGAACCTTATGTAATGATCCTGTTTTGTACTTGTGATACATGTTCAGTTTCTATCCAGGTCCCCTGGAGGTTGGCAAATTTTGGCTTCTTTTTAAGACTTTTTTGATTGCAAATGTCTCAAATCCACATGGACACACGCCACGTGAAGGGATATATAACAGGAGTGGAACTAGACATGTTCGAGGGTTACATAAGGAGAGGGATACAAGCCATGTGAGGAGGTTATACGCGAAGGACTCAGCATTGGGGTATCAGAGACAAGCCAGGAGTTTGGAGAAATGTGAGGCGGGTTAATACAGGAAGATACAAAGCCGGTGAGGTGATATACCAGAGCGGACTACAAGCCATGTGAGGGGGTTTTATAGACAGGAGAGTGATACAAGGCCATGGGAGGAAGGGGGTTTATACGCGAGAGGATACAGCCTGTGAGGGGGTTAATACGGAGAGGAGCGGATACAACCATGTGAGGGGGTTTATATCAGGAGAGGAACAAGCCAAGGGGGGGGGGGGTAGATCAGGAGCAGGGGTACAAGGCGGTATTTTGAGGGGGTTATAAGGAAGGAACACCGCCATGTGAGGGGTTATATAACAGAGAGAGGACACAGCCCATGTGAGGGGTTATATGCAGGAGTGACACAGCCATGGAGGGGTTATAGCATCAGGAGAGGATAAAGCCATGTGAGGGGGTTGGTTATACAAGGATAGCAGAGAGGATACAAAAGCCATGTGAGGGGTGTAATACCAGGAGAGGTACAAGATCCATGAGGGTTATAACAGGAGAGTTACGCGTGTGGTGTAATACGAGGAAGGATACAAGCCATGTGAGGGGGTTATATACGGAGTGAACACAAGCCTGTGAGGGGGTTCATATACAGAGAGAGAAACACAAGTTCATGTGAGGGGTTTAGGATACACCATGGGTTTATAAGAGAGGATACAAGCAGCTGAGGGCGTTATATACAGGGAGAGATACAAGCCATGTGAGGGGGTTATACAGGAGAAGGCAACAGCCATGTGAGGGTTTATATAAGGAGAGGTGCAGGGAGGGGGATATACAGACGCGATACAGCATGGAGGGGGTTTATAATACAGGAGGGCCAAATCCATGTGAGGGGTGTATATGCCAGAGAGACACAAGCCATTGAGGGTTATATCCAGGAGAGATACAGCCATGTGTAGGGGTTATATACAGGAGAGGACACAGCCATGTGAGGGTTGTTAGTATACAAGCGAGAACACAAGCCAGTGAGGGGGTTATATACAGGAGACGGGACACAAGCCATGTGAGGGGTTATAGTACAGGAGAGGATACAAGCACTGTTGGAGGTGGGTCATATAAGGAGAGTACACAAAGCCTATGTGAGGGGTTATATACAGAGAGTACACAGCCATGGAGGGGGTTACTAAGGGTGAACACAAGCCATTGAGGGGGTTATATCCGGAGAGGATACAAGCCAATTTGAGGGGGTTAATGCAGGAGTGGACCACTGTTAATTGGGTATTAACATGTTGCATTTTTAAAATGCATTTGAAAACCTTTACAAGAGCTGAGGAGAGTGATTTCCTAATTACAATTACTGTTAAACATTTGAATTTACAAAAATGCATAGTAAATACAATGTGAACAACACTGCGTAAGTGGCGTTTATATTGCGTTTTGTAACGCAAATTTTAACAGTAATTAAATAAGGCAAATCACCAATCCCCTCGTTGTGTAATTGTTCAAAATGCATGATAAACGCACTAAACAGCTACCTTGATCTCGCCCTAGAGTGACCAATAAAAAAATGAAAAAAAAATGCAAATTTTGACAAGAGGTTACTGTGGCAAATGTTAAACATATAAGCATGTGGAATAATTTCAATTTAATGTTAAAAATTGGGTCCATGAAAAAGAACAATCCCTTTGCCCCTACCCGTTGCACAGGTGTTAGATATGCACCAAAACTTGGGCGCAAAAACAGCCAAATGTCGCACGGAACAATCTGGAAACAAGATACTAGGCACCTGCACAAGGTGCACACCAAGGTGCACTTGAAAGAGAACAGAGTAAAAAGTCACCAAAAATGGTCGGAGAAAAACGGCAAAATTGCTAAAAATAGACAATTTGGCTAGCTGAAACACATGAACATGTGCCCATGAGCTTGTTAAAAAGGTACTAAATATTGAAATTTTTTTCATTTTAGTTATTCGGTTAAAAGTGGAAAGAATGCTTTTTTTGAAGTTATGTACTTTTTTTAATTTTTTCAATAACTCAAAGACCATTATTAATAAATTCCCTATATGGTTTTGATATATAATATGTTAGTCTGGGGCAAAACGGCGTGACTGGTGCGATTGTTTTTGTGTTTAGTGTAAGTGGGGGTTTTTTTAGTTATATGGGAAATGTAATAGTATTTTTATGATATTTATTAATTTTTTTGTTGTTTGTGTTTTTACTTTATATGGTCCCACCATGAGGTCATAAAGAGATCCTGGGGGATATTTTCACTTTTTAAAAAATTTACTCATTTTTTGCTTTACAAGTTTTTCCACTGTAACTGATGCAATATAAGAGTCCCAGTTTACAAGGGAATGAAACCATCCTTGACTGGGGTTTGGTGATCTGTGCTGGATGCTCGCTCTCGCTTCATCGACACTCTTTCAGTGCGATTGCACATAGGAGCGCGAGAAGGGAGAAGCATTAACGAACCACATTCTCTTCTCCCAGGGTCTCCGGTGCCTCTGAACCGGAGACTGGCTCTGCTCCGGTGCTGGCACGAGAGCAGCAGAAAACCTTCAGCAACGTCTACATTTAAGACATAGCAAACTGTCACCGTCCGCATATATCACCTGAAATTACATGGGACTTCTAATGCTCCTCCTCCATCCATCATGGAGGTGGGTGCATCATGTATACAATACATGGTGTACAGTTTTTGCTATCTTAGAAGGCGTAAAGGACCGGGCTATCCACTCTGGTCACATGTCAATAAATGTAAAAAAATTGACACAATTTTCAAGAAGCAAAAAGGCTTTATATATCTGTAAAAAAAAATTTTGAAATTAGTTTTACACTCCCTAAGATTACAAGTAGGCAGAGCAGTGAGTTGAGAGACAAAAAAAAGCCCACTGACATCTGTACGATAAACTCTCCAAAACCCTGAAACACAAACAAAGATATGCCAAGATAACAATGCTGCGACGGCACGTCCGAGGCTACGGGGTGTGGAGAGTAGCCTTAGTTACAGGGTTTCAGCAGCTTTTCAGAGCGTGACACTTTTCTATCAGTATGCTACGTCAAAGATTTGCGGACATGGGTGGCACTAGTAAATAGTGTGATGCATTATAGAAGTATATCTAACAAAAAGTAAAAAAAACACCAAACCACACAAAAAATCACCCTACCCCTTTAGCAAAAAAAATTTAAAACACACAAATTTATATCCCACACTCGTACCAATTCAGGCTATAAAAACTATTCTAGCAATTTTCGTGACAAACAACATTTTTTAACAATGAAGGGAAAACTATGCAAAATTGACATTATTTAATCATCCATCGCCCAAAAAATTCATTAAATTGACAATCAAAAATATGAACACATTAAATCTACATCTTTTTGCAAAAAAAGCCCTCCACACAACTTGACAAAAATTTCAGAGTTATGGCACACGGAAGGTGACAACACACAGAGTTTTTCCCCCAAAAAAATATTTCTGCATGCGTATTGATCCAAGAAAAAGTTATTGGGGCACATTTACTTACCTGGCCCCTGGAGTTCCTGAGGTACGGAGTGTCCGACGATCATGCACTCTGCCCAATCTGCCACCCGATCTCGTGATGGGTCGCTTCCCACTCAGGTCTGCTGGAGTTTCTCTTCTTCTTCGGTGCATGTAAGTGCGATGTCCGCACACAATTTGAATATAAATTCCGTGTCGCAGCCCGAATCAGGTTGGGATCGTCTGACGTGCCAACCCTGATTTGTGTCGCAATGGGAAGCCAGCGCAGCTGTGGACACAATCCACAGCAACACACCCCTGTTAAAACCTGTCTTAGCTGTGAATCCAGAAAACCCTGACAGTCCAACGAAAGTGGCGATCCCGACCCTTAGCCAATAGCCCAATATGTGGCTGGGCACAATAACGGTGTGCAGAGATAGGGGTTAAGAAAAAAACCCAGCTAATGTTTTGTCCCTAGAGTCAACCATCATCTAGGTTTCCCAAAAGACTAGTAATTAGAGATGAGCGAACATACTCGTACCGAGCTATGCTCGATCGAGCATTAGCGTCCTCGTAACGCCGTTGCTCGGACGAGTATTTCCCCGCTCGAGAAGAAAAATGGCAGCTCCACGTTTGCTTTTTGGCCCGTCCAGAAACAGAGCCAATCCAACCGGAGAACTCGCACTCCACCCAGCAGTGACGTGGTACCCTACCGTCCTGATAGCAGTGGGTTGGTGCTGGGCAGATCAGGTGACCTGGGATAAGACTAGCCGCTTCCCGCGCCTGCTACGGATCATGCTCTGTCTGGATGCCGCTAGGGAGAGTAGCTGCTCTGGCGGGAAAGCCGTAGGGTGTTCTAGTACTTACTGTATGGCAGGAGTGATTCTACAACAAGCCCTTCTTAGGGCTACAAGAACGTTATCCTTGTTTTTTTTATTTGCTTGTGGCTGGGCTTTGCTGGCACTATAGGTGGTATAGACCATATTGTGAGGAATTAGCAGGGGACTGATCCGTGTGTTTGCTCTTAGTGACACACAACACCTCAAACACCAAAGTGGGAAATTTCTTATGGGGTGTTGATTTCAATAGGCACAGTCTGCCAGTTTTCTTTTTATTTTACGTTTATTTTTTCATAACTCAGCGTCATCTCATCTGGCATAGTAGTGTGCTTTAATACTTGGCTAGGAAAAAACGAAAAACATTGACAAAATTAAGGTAACAATTATTTAATTTATTATACTTAAAAATGTTGCTTTTTTCCCAGAGTAAAATCTATTGGCAATCATTAGGTAAACTACATTTTTGTCAGGTATAAATGAACTGTATAGTCCTTTTTCATTATTGTTTTTAAACACAATGAAAATCTAAGTTATGTTTTTTGTTTTTTTAAGTGTTTTTTTGTTTGTCATTATACTGTAGTTTGCTTGGACACACAAAAAATGACAGCCATAGACAGTTTTGGGAGCAGATACTCTCAATTAGTGTTACTAATGCTAAATGGGATATCTTCAAATTTACCCGGGATAATTATATAATACAAGAATTATCTTTACAGACAGTCTCGGTTTACATACAGATAGGGTCCTTAGATTTGTTCTTAAGCTAAATTTGTATTTGAGTCGAATTTGTATTTGACAAGTTTATAATTGTAACGCCAGACAATTTTTTTTTTGTGTATATGACAAATGGATTTTCACAATTATGGGCTGTCAGAAAAACAAGGACACCTTACATTGATCATTACAGCCTGGGACTATAGTAAAACATCCAGAGAGCTTCACCAGAGGTCAGGAGGATGTTCATTGGCTGCAGGCTGAAACACTTGAGGTAATTTATTAAAGAAAACCTACCATTCAATTATGGTAGAAAATAAAAATATGTTATACATAGGGGCTCATTTACTAACCCGGTCCCGTGATAATGCACTGTGCACCCGATATCCTACATGTGACACTTCCCCGTCCAGGTCCGCTGGAATTCCCCTTCTTCTTCCTGGTGTATGTAAGTGCATTGTCTTGCGACACAATTTGAATCTCAAATCCCGCTCTCAGTCTGAATCAGTCAGATCGGCCGACGGCCTGCCCCCCCCCATTTCTGTGGTATGAAAGCCAGCGCAACTGCGCCACAATTTGATCACATGAGACACAATCCCAGCGCAAGCCCCTGTTAAATACATTTCCAAGCCGCGCAAATCCCGAAACTGTTTAACAGTCCGATGAAAGTGCGATCCGCGACCCGTAGTAGATAAGCTCCATGGTCACCTAAAATTGCCCCCTTTCCCTAGAAAACATATAAAAATAAACAAAATCATGAACATATTGGTTGTCCCCATGTCCCAAAATCTATCACAAATATAAAAACTATGGAAAAAAGCTTACAAATATCCGAATTGCGACTTTTTCCCCATTTTGCTTCCCATAAAAATTTGTATACAAAGTGACGGCGGGTCACAGTTGTCGCAATAATATCAATACATATTTTTTCACAAAACATGCAACCTTGTCTAGCTCGACATACCAAAGTGAAAAAGTTACAGGTATACGGTGTGTGCGGCCTTTTTTTTTATAAAAAGTTTTAGAATTTTAAGACAGGAGTCAGTAAGCCAATTCCGCTCCGTACTCTTAATCCTCAATTTCCCTTACGAGAATTGACTATATGCAACAAATGGTCATGATCTGACTCCATAACAGCCCCATTGTCCTCATCGATATAGCAGTTTATAAGTGAGTGCTGGAATTCTTTCCAGTAGCTTTTCTTTTTCTTTTGTAGCTTCACTACTGAGCATGCACATAAAAGTTCAGCCACATTCAACCAACTACCAGCCTGAAAAAGGATGCAAAACCCATGGCAGAAGGGCTCCTGTGACCTCTAAGGCCATTTCCCAGATCACGTCAAGTTCTGAATCGGGTGCGATCAGGGTTTGTCAGTGAAAAAACTGACATTTTGCATCAGAGTTCAATCAGTTTTCAGTCAGAGTTTGTTCAGTGGTCTCAGGGCTGAGCTCTATCTTTTTATGGCAATTGATGCGTGACAAACGTGCACTTGTATTGCCCTTGCATTGTATCAGAGTGTAATACGTTTTTGAGCATCTCCATAGAATTGTATAGGTGCGTGTTTCACGCACGTGACTTGGGATGGACAAGTAGAGCATTCTAGATTAAAAAAATGGGTCAGAGGGCAACACAAGTTCTTCATGTCAAAAGACGCGAGAACGAAACATGCGTGAAAAACGTCAAGTGTGGAAGGGGCCGTAAAGCCCGTAGTTATGTTAATTAGTGCATGGAGCCATTTAGCATTGTTGCACCTGCTGGAAAGTCTTTTAGTGCTACTGAATCCCCTCCTGCTGCTCCACTCGGTGTTCTGATTCGGTTGAATGCTCCAGCACCAGGGACCAGAAACACACGGGCCACCAAGAGCAGGAGATGTACCAAGGGTAAGTGACTTATCAGCTGTACATGTATGCCTTCTGGTTCTCCTCCTGATCGTGGCCAAAGCTTTGAGTCCTGATGCTGGAGCATACAACCATCCCGATATGCAGTGCATGAGGAGAGGAGAGACTCCTTGTAGTTCAGGAGCAGAAGAGGTTTATATTGCAGTATGAACTTGTTGCTCTGGGGCCCATTATTAATATTGGTCTACTCTGGGGTGCTCTATATTATCGTCCTGTTCGGTGTACCGGTATTATTATTCTCTGTTTGGTCTCTATGGTCTGCTGAAAAGGCGGTATTTGTTGCTCTATTTTTGTATGAATAATCTCTGCTGAGGCATTTGTGCTGCTTGTGGTGTTTGAGCTGTATGTTGCCTTGTTGTATAATGTTGATGTAATCCTTCTATGAAGATTATGAACAAACATTTCAATGACAGTTCATAATTTATAAAAAATGTTGTATGTATTTGTTGAATTTGTACATGGATCCTGTGTGGTGGGAATAAGTTTCTGTTGTGGGAAATTCCTTGAATAACCGCAAGACTTTTTTTTGGATGTTTCATAGTTTATAACGGTTGAAAAAGGACACTTGTCCACAAGTTCACCAGAGGAATGGGCCCATTTTATCACAACATCCAAAAAAAAATGGTCTGCGGGTTATCAAGGATTGTCCCAACAAGACCACTGTCATTTCCCACACTCACTGATGCCATTACAGATCGCTGACTACGTAAGTACCAGGTTTATGAAAGTCCTTCATAGTGCCTATGTGTGCATCGGCTCTCCACTCTTGGAATACTCGATTACTGATGACAATATTGTCTAGGATCCAATCTGTAAAATTTTCTCTGCGGTTATATATCATACCCTACCAGCTAGTGCAGGGATTATAATGGCTCCCATTCTCATTGATCTATCTAAACTATTAGACAGCCCTCTGGTATTTGTTTTTGTTTACATCAAGTCCACACATGATCTTTACTAGTGATCTACGCCATTCTCAAGTATCAGTTTACAAGAAAATTTAGCTAATATCTGAAAATAAACCACGTTATTCTATCCAAAGAAGAGCGGATCAGGACCTGATCACGGGGTGTCCAGATCCTGTTAACCCAAGTAGTATCACGAGACAAGGGAAGAACTGAGAAAAATGATGTCTACAGTACAGAACCCCTGTCTCCTGAATTTCAGGGGTCCCAAGTAGTAGAACCCCATTAATCAAGCCCAACTGGGAATGCAAGATAGCTCTATAAATATAGGACCCTTTAAAGGGTGTGCATCATATTAGAACAATGGATAGTCTATTCTTAGTTATGTCACTCGATTACAATTCAATCCCCCACAATCATCACTAACGAATGTGGATAAATTCATTTACACTTCATTATACATTCATTATCATTAATTTATTATATACTATATAGTAAATAATATTTGAGTCAAGGGGCTGCAATGTGAGGGTCCCTTCAGTGGCCCCTATCATCAGTTCCTGGCATGTGAGAAATTGATTTCTCTTAAATTAAGGATAAGTCTCATTCTTACAGATTCATCTTTTACTCTACAGACCAGAGATTACAGACCATGAAGCCATGTTGGAATTAAACTGCAGATAAAAAGACAACTCCTGCCTTTGCAGTTTGAATGAGAGATTTTTATCTTTACATGACACAGCATCATGTTTTCTGAGGCCCCAAAGATAGGGGTGTCTAAAATGACACTTCTATTGCGCCTCTAAACTGAAAGACCGTGTGAGATTCTCTTTTTGCTAATGTTCACCTGCGTTGCGAGGAATTTTTAAGTTTAAACAATAAGATGTGTCATATAAGATGGAATTCTAGAATGGTACATTCATACCTTGACCTGAGTGGATGCTAGTTTTTATGGGGCCAATCTGATGGGGCCAAATATTTAGGATATATTTACGCGTGCAATTTTTTATCTATGGAGTATCAAACAATGAGAAGTATGTAGATGACGTGCTGCAATCACATCCGCATGGGGGAGAGTCGATCAGTTTGGGAAGACAACACAAGAAGACCATTTGTGAACTGCTATCTCTGTGAATGTCAGCAGATACATTAGTAACAACCATGGCTTCTGTGCATCCCATTATTATTTAGTACATCGTGATGTTCAGAATTACAAGTTTACCTCAATCATTACACTCGGTGGAACCACCATAGAGAACATGTGTGGAGGATGACACACTTTTTTGCAAATTTAGGTAATTTCGAGTGACGAGATCCGGTATCTCAGGAGACTGTGAGGTAAATTAAAAGTGGCGCTTTAGAAAAAAAAATCAGACGGTGCCTACATACTGTGCTTGGAGTCCAAACTAGTATCCGGGTCATGCGATGTGAATATGGCTGGAGTTAGCAAATCGTTATTTACATCATGTGGTAGAGGGATTTTAATGAAAACAGAACAATTTATGCTAGTTAAGCACGGCTATGTGTGAATTAACACAATTTCTCTGGGTAATGGGGCAAAAGTAAAGCAGGGAACTGATTTGGCAGGTCTGTGTGCGCTATATAATAAAGGAATTTATGGTGTCGCATGCAAAATCTTCGTGGGCTATCAGACATGAGACAGAGACCCTGATTCCCTGCCCACTGGTCTGGACAAAAATTATGGTAACAGCGGTCCCTGAGGCAAAAAAAAGTTGGGGACATGATTTATAGTGTATTTTAGTTATAAGAGTATATGCACTGCAGTACTTTATGTTTTTGGGGGCACTATATATTATACAATATTGATTATTATACAAGGGGATTTATATATATTAAGGGGTAACACTGTATTTACAAACTCCGGGACGGGCCTACAATCTATACAGCCATAGGGCCCTTGTTAGTCTTAATCTGCCACTGAGTCTACCCATGTATGTATCTGATCACATGGAGTATCATTAGAATGATACAGAGAAGCCCCCATGTTTCTACACCTCCACATCCCACCATGGAGGTTGCTGGTGTAGAATGCATAATATCGGACCCCATAATATCATGGGGACTCAATCAGTGAGTTGCCATATAAGTTTCAAGTAGATTATTGTCTAAACTGCAGCCATGAAGAAACAAATTTAGGGTATAGGACATGCATTTAGTTATAGTTTTGGTGGGTTAATGCACGAGAGGTTCTGTTTTAAGGTTACGAAAGACTGCTTTGGGTGGGGGTGTATTTTTTTTGGGGGCGAATGATTTTTTTTAATTGTTTGGGGTATAGTTGGCGCTGTAGGATAAGAGGATGGTCCTGGTTGTTTAGATACATTAATTAAAACACAGAGGAAACCATTTGTACACTAATGGATGAAACAGATCACACGACCTTCTATTTAGTAGTTCGTGTTTAGAATAGTGAATCATTCCAAACTAGTGACGAATAGTTAAATGGTTCTTACAAAATGGATAAAGTAAGTAGGTCTCTCATACAATGACGAGAAGTTAGATGGTACTGAATAATGAATTATGATTGAGAACCTAATTAATATTGCTCACGTTAGTTTATGAAATGGCACTATGGGCACTATCGATTTACAACTGAGGAAGAGTATTAGCTCTGATGACATGTATGACAAGGGAGCAATATGGACTTTGTTTTTTGAGATATGCATCTACTACTCCTACTTACAGACTTTTTTTTTATCTGAGACTTTAAGAATCCCAAGGACATAAGCCATATTATTTACACAGCAAATATCCAGATCTAGAAGTCACATGTGTGATAAGGATCTACTACCAAGAGATAGCACTATACGCAGATTTTTACAGGCGGTGAGTTCCGGAGGGAAGACATAAACTACTGAAAAATCAGAATAATAACAAAGGCGTTGTTTAAAATCAGCATAGCGAGCGCATGGGAACCTGTCCCATCTAAAAAACATATCCGATTATAGAGTTCTTTGTTGTCTGGCTTTGTGCGCCTTTTATTATTTTTATTTTTTTGTTTGGCGTTTCTGTTGGTCAGAGTATTTAACTGGTGTTTCCTTGTTGTGGAGTTCAATGTGTCTTTTTTTACAAACGTCTCAAAATAAATATGATTTCCTATTCTGTAGGTGCAGGTCGCAACTTTCCACATTTCAGGGAACAATGCAAAAAAATTCAACCATGGCGGACTTTCAAGGGGGAGATTCTCTTAGTGTGCAAAAAAAGGTGCACAACAACACATGTGTCTAAAAAACGTCATAATAATGAAAGTAAGAAAAAGCAAAGCTACAAATTACATACATGCGGCACCATTGTATATACAGCACGTCCCCGGGTTACATACAAGATAGGGACTTAGGTTTGTGTCTTAAGTTGAATTTGTATGGTAACGTCGAAACTGTATATTTTATCATTGGTCGTTTCCTGACAATTTTTTTTTTTTTGCCCCAGTGCAATGGAGGTTCAAATTTTTTGCTGTAATAGGACCCAAGAATTATCAATAAAGCTTCATTGAACACAATTTAAGTGATTATTGCAGTTCGGGACTATTTTAAGCATCCAAAGAGCTTTCACAGAGGTCACAGTGGCCGAGGGGTCTTGTCTGTAACATGGTGTCTGTAAGTCGGGTGTTCCCTTAATAGGGACGCATGCCTGTTAGTGTGGATTATGTTTTTGCTCAGAAGTGTAATATAATTAAGCCCAAGCTCTGTAAGCTAGGGGGTCCATTGTCCTTGGGACGTTCAAGAAGGGAGATTAGAGATAGATGGTTTATGCAGTGTTCCTAGTATAGGGACTTCGGAAGGAAGTTTTTCAAAAAATAGATACACCCTTGGAATGGACACTCCCTTTAGTTCTGCCTACGCCATGTTCAGTTTAGGGTAGGAAGCAGAAATAATTAGCAAGACCGGTAATTGTTTATTAAAATGATAATGTGGTATGAACTATAATCGAAAATGGGGCGCTGAATCACCCCCCGAAAATGGAAAGCTGGTGGCATCCATCTCCAGACAGATAAAAGAATAACGAGTTTAACCGATCATCAGAATAAGGCAGACAGAGTGTAAAGGAACAAGATCTGGTCCCTTGGAAGTAGATAAACACTTGTTGTTCATTCTTCCCCTTTGGAAAAAAATTTCCTTTTTTTTTTCTCTCTCTCTCCTTGCAATCTGCAGTGTTGTTCGGGCGGTGGGGATGGGGGGCGGGTATATTTGGTTATTATGGTTATGTCCCTGAAGAATGCTGTTAGGATTAATTGTATTTACTGATATTCGTGGGTCTCTAGACCATGTTACACGACCCAAGGGAATCAAATGCTGCAAATTGGATAATGACATGCCATATATCAGGATAAGTTGGTTCCTTAGAGGTATACTATCAACACACATATTTGTCGATATCAAGTCTGGATTGGTTTAGAGTATTAAATGGAATTGAGTATAGAGATTAATGGGGGAAGAAAGGGAAGAAGGAAGGAAGAAGAAAAAAACCCAAAAAACCTATAAGACAAACTGTTTCAAGCTTGAATTTATTGCTATATTGGTTCCTATTGTATGCTTACTGGACTGTTTTTACTGAGATGGACATGTATGTGTTTAGAAACATATTGCTATGGTATTATATTTTGTCAAATGAAGATGGAAATAAGTTTGTTATAAAACGAAAAAAAGTGAGGGTCAAAAATAGGTCAGATCCACCACACTGGGGTCACAAAGTCATTACATGATGAGGCCTGACGGGCACGTAGAGAATTTGTTGCGAAAGAGAGCTGAATCTTTGCCTTTGCACTATGACTTAAGATCTTGCTACACTCCTGCCGTAATACTTGATGGGCATGTCTACACTAAAACAGTACTCATTCTGGGACTGTAACTGCCACATGATTACAAACTATACGTTTGATGAACAGGAAAGTTCTAAAAATCAAAAAAGTATGATTCTCCACACCAGACAATTTGTGGATGTATTCAGCTCTGATTTGACTAGCCCAGAAACATTAGAAAATGAAATACCGTAAGCTGTGTAGACATGTCATACTAAAGGTAGTGAGGAAGGGAGTAAAATTAATAATCTGGAGTAAGGAAATAAGGTACTGAATAATTGATGTAAGGAATCCCCCCTTTAATTGCTCTTTGGACATAACTGCGATTATTTTGCATGTGTGTTTTTCAGTTTTTATGTAGTAATGTTCATGGTGTAGCAGCAGTAGTGGGGTGATATTGTCCTTTGTGCCATAAATACCTCTAATATTAGTGACTGCACAGAGGTAATAGTTTACCTGTATAACCATACTGTTAGTTATATTAGTCTGTATAAGGGAGCTTTACCTATTTATCAGAAATGGCATTATTTTGCACATCATGTTGGTAATGGGTTGGGGGGTCCATTTTAGGAATTTTGCCTCGGGGATAAGAGATCACCATTTACCCACTGGGGTGGTGCTGGCTTCCACTATATACTGGGACTGCACGGTGCTGGATACCATAATTTGGGGACAGTGTCAGTGTGACCGGGAATTCGTCCTGATGCTGGGTGTTATGGTGTGAAGCTGTGTTCTATACAGGCGGTCCACCTACTTAAGAACAGGCGTCGACTTACATACGACCCCTAGTTACAAACGGACCTCTGTATATTGGTAATTTATTGTACATTTAGTCCTAGGCTACAATGATCAGCTGTAACAGTTACACAGGTGTCTCGGTAATGAAGCTTTAGTGTTAATATTGATCTTATGACACCACAACATTTTAAATCCAATTGTCACAGAGACCAAAAAGTTTGTGGCTGGATTACAACTGATACAATACAGTTCCGACTTACAAATTGCAATTTAAGAACAACCCCTACCAGACCCTATCTTGTATGTACCAGGGACTGCTGTAGTTATTATGTTATGGGGAACTCCATGCTGGTGCTTGTATTTTCTATCTAAGCTTTGTTTCTGCTGAGTATATTTGTAAATCTCGATTATCATAATGTTTGTTACAAAAACCAGTAGTTATAATTGAAGACAGGACATTGACATGTTATTGAAATGGGAGCACGTATATGTTTAGAAATTAATTTAGGTGGGAGCAATTGTCTTAGCTAACTTAGTGGGATAGTGCACATACACTATATCCAACATAATATGCAACTTCTCTAATCAGTTTTAATTTGTGGGGGGTTGGTTAGTGGTAAAAAGTGGACAGCACAAAAAGGCTAGAATCGCGTCCTGATCAGGCGGTGTCTCTAGATATATCCCTCTCAGCAAAGGGGCGGAATGCACGTATGCGCCAGTGTCATAAAATCCGACCATCTTCTCTACTGGGTTTTGTAGGTAATTGCTTTACAGTTTTTAATGGTTGTGCGCAGTAAATAGTTTGTTAAAACAAAATTCAAACAGTTAATTGACAGTTTTAGCAATTAAGAAAATCTTACCACAAAACAGCATAATAAAAAGGGACACTTACACATAGATTAGCACCGACTGTGGATATTCCGTTGATTATTGATTATCCATTTCATCCATCCTCTGCAGTAGAAGGTGGGGTGTGTTTAACGACAGTCGCAGCAGTCTCTGAAGCTGCAGCACAGAGGGGCTCTGGTGACACTCATTCACAATACACACATCATTAGATATTTTAGCAATGTGATTTTAGAAGGACCAAGGCCTGGATAACAAAATAAGGAAATTACCACAGTCCACGCCTGGAATCTGATGAGCTCAGGCAAGAAAGGTATAAAAAAACCAAAACACAATGGAGAGGGACGGACTCCTATGCTTAGCGTTCAAGTGTATGATGAGAGGCCAGGTGGAGTATTAATAAACTGCTCAATGATTACTACTTTTTGTGGTGCCAGTATAAGGGCCCACTCAGGAGGGATGGTTCCCTGATGTCTGGTAAATGAATACCAGTTTGCTGGTATAGATGTTGATCAAGCAACTCCCACAGCTCCAAAATACCCAGTAAAAGCGAGGGCTATCATGGGGCGCTGATAGCCGATCTAAATCAGTATATCGGCTATTGAGCACCCCGACGAAACCTCACCTGCCCCGTCACATTACCACTTGAAAATAACCATATATGGCTACCATGACATTACACCACAACACTCATAGTCATACACTTTATACTTAATGTCCAGCAAGCAGCTTCCCATATTAGAATACTGGGGGTATTTACTAAGGGCCCCGATTCGCGTTTTCCCGCACGTGTTACCCGAATAATTTTCCGATTTGCTCCGAGTTGTACCTGAATTGCCCACAGGATTTTGGCGCCACGCGATCGGATGGTGGTGCATCGGCGCGCGATGAGCCACGCGCGGAAATATCGGGAGGGCCTACGGCCCGAACGAAAAACCCGACGGACGTTTTCGGAAAAACCGCCGCATTTATTTTAGAAACGGAAAATGTGTCCCTTGGGACGCGCTACTGCACTCAGCCGCCTCGGTGAATTCCGTGTGCGTTCAGATGCTTTTCAGTGTAGCAGCGCCACCGGTGGACGGCGAGGAACTACCTTATAACATACCGGCCGGACCCGAATCCAGCGCAGAACGCACCGCTGGATCGCGATGGACCGGCGTAAGTAAATCTGCCCACGTCTAGCAACCCTCCTTATTAATAAATGTCCTACTCCTGAAGCTGATGCACAAGAATGTCTTTGAGGTGAAAAAGAAGAGGTTCCTTGAATTGAAGACAGTCAGAGGGAGATGATTATTATCTTTTAGACTCAAAGGGGGCGACCCAGTGGAGAGTGTTGGGAGACCCAAGGGCCAACTTCTGGATCGTGTTCCTGCTACAAGGGTTCACTCCATTCTCAAGAAAGGGGGAGGCTGAAGGGCAGGGGGAATTCAACCGGGTGCCCTGTGTCCATATCCCAGGTTCAGCAGGCCACCCATTGCCCTCCTGGCCCCCAAGCCAGCCTGCACGATCCACTCTCCTCTCTCAGCACCGGCGACATCTCTTGCTCACTTCAGTCTAGTGCACGCGTCCTTATCTCCTAGGACCGCGCTCCAGCTCTCGTAGATATTTAAGGGCCAGCAGATAACTGGCGTGCATGTTGGCTCTCCTGCCATAAAAATCCTGCCCTTCAGTGTCCCTTCCTGTCTTTGTGCCAGAGAGACAGCTGTTTCTTGGCCTTTTGGTTGATTTTCCTGTTTCCTTTGTGACTCGATTTGTTACTGACATCGATCCCTGTGCTGCCTTGTCTCAACCTCTGCCGTCCCCAACCTGCTTCTGCCTCAAGACTTTGTACTACGCATTGGCCACCATGCGGCAAGGTTGTGCTTGTGAGAGCGACCTGGTGGTTCCACGCTTTGCAACAAGTCCAGCTGACGTTTTCAGCAGATCTGTTGAAAACGGGTGGCACTGTAGACTCCGTCCAAAGTGTTTGGCTTACGCTCATCGTTTGCGTGTTGGCTCCATACCCCTGGTGCCTGGCAGGTGTTGTTTGTACCCTCTGGTACCTTCTTGTTGCATTGTCGTATAAATCAAGTATTTGGTAATTAATTGGTAGTATATATTTTATTGTAAATAAATATGTTATTTTCATTATTTTGCTTTGCTTCGATTAAGTTTCTTTATTAGTATATTCAACAATTGCAGATTTCTGCCAAATTAACAACTAAAAACTATGAAATGCTCTGCAATCTAACCTTTTTTATATACTATGTGTCGCAGATATGAAGAAAAATAAGTTTAGATCAGATGTACAAAAATATCTATATATAGATGACGATATCCAGCTAGTAGTAAAAGACCTCAACAACCACTTTCTTTATAGATTTCATACCTGTAATATTGTCTAACAAATAACACACACTTTCTTCCGAAGAAACAGTTTTATAATATTTGTACATGTCTATAAATTGCATACCTTGCGCCTTCCTTATAAAATTAACTCTTTATTACAGGCTTAAGTGACTGTATAGCAATGTTAAAGGGCTTGTTCAGTAAAGTCTTATCAAAGAGCACAATTATAAACCATGCAATAGGTCATTCTTCACTTTACTGCGTATGTCAAATGTTTCCTGGTAACCGTGAATAAACTTTTGCCATAGTATATATAGTCTGATAAATTAATCTCCCACACAATTCTTTCTAACTCCTGTTTTTATTACGCCTGTAGTCCAGACTATCGTTTTATGATGGTCCTTGTCTATGACCTAAAGGCCCCTTTTTTTTTATAATCTTTAGTACAAATACTTTCAAATTTCTAGATTTCCTGCAATCAATTACAGAAGGTCTGTGAAAGCTGAGTTATAGAATAGATTTCCTTTAGCTTTTAACATGTGACCGAGAGAGGGGACATTGGGGCTTATTTTAATAAGTCACTCGTGGCCCGCATTTCCATCAGGTTTTTCGGGTTCGGGGCACGTGGATCCATATTGTGTTGCAATTTGCGCCGGCTTTCACGTGAACAACAACACGGGGGGGTGTCGATGGATGGACATCGACAGATTCGGACACGCCAGGATTAACAAAATCAATTTGTGTGGCATCCAAGGCACTTACAAACACCGGGATAACGAAAGGTGAAACTCGGCTGAAACCTGATCTGAGAATGACACTTTGCACGAGATCGGGCGCACGATCTTTAGGCAGACAATGACGCCTAGGGGATCGCGCAGGCGACCAGGTAAAGTAAAAGGCCGCACCCAATATCTTTCGTCTAGATACAGGTCACAAACTTCTCTTAGATCTCAAAGCATTTGTCCTAATTTTAAGTTCTTGATTCCCCCCATCACAGCATAGAAGATGACAATGCGATTGGTGGAAGTCCAACCACAAGTACCCCATGATCACACAAACTGCGTTTCATTTTCCACTTAATGATGGATAGCAATCAGGATGGATTCTGCCACTCCACTTCATGTCTAAAGATATGTCATCATTTGCCATCTATTAGCCCCTTACAAACGGTGACATATTGTAAGGAAATCTACCATTTGATTTGATGCATTCTGATCCATACATACCTTGAGATTGCTGTCGCTGCAATGATGTAGAAAATCTCGTGATTTAATCTTGAGTAGGGTCCTTTTCAGAAAAAAACTATTAAACAATTTATTCCTTGCAAAGCTGTGTTGCCGTCTGGCTGCCATTCTACATGGGCTTCTAACTGTTTCAGACAGAACCAATCAACCTGAGCTGGATGCCCATACACGCAGCTGGGGGAGGTGCAGCGATTGATTACTTCTGCCTCTTATGCAGCAACACCAGTGATTACATCATCCTCTGAAACAGTGCATACGCAATGTAAGAGTAGAAGAAGCCAAGCCATGCACAGAATCAAAACAGAGCCCATTGGCATATGCTATAATTTTTTTTTCCAGTAAAAACCACTCAGGTCAGGGATTAACAAGAATGTTTCTGCACGTGTAGCTACAGCATCTCAGGAATGTTTGGTGCAGATAACCTGAATAAGGTGAAGGACAGGGAAGTCCGTGACAAAAAAAAAATGGAGAATTTTGAAAGTGTGTCATCACTCATTTAGAGAATAATAAAAATATAAACCAAAGGCACATGTAAAGTGGCAGAGAAGTACAAAACAGAACTCAAAGGATATCAGAAACAGAGCAGACGTCAAGGCAACTAAATATCTCAATAATGGCAGTTGACAACCAGACTCCCTGTCTGGGTGGAGCGAAGTACTATAAACAACACCAATGTCCGCCAAAAGCACACCCATTCTGGCACTATCCTGATTGGGTGGCATGGTGGGGGTAATACTTTTATAGCGTGCAACTTTTTCAGGCTCAACCATGGTGCTTTATCTTTATGGTCAAGGAAAGTATTACTATTTACACATGTGCAGTGTCAGATAAAAATTGAAGTGGATCAATAGTGGATGTATGTGTTTTTTTTTTTTAGACTCTCCCATATAAGTATTATAAGTTACAGGATATAAGAACTTTTAATCCCTCAGCCGGGATAATAAGGAAACACATTCCCTTGTTTTAGTTTTAAAATGATGACTCATGAAGATCAAATTACAAATTAACTAAAGTTTTAAAGAAACTATGATTTCTGACACACACGTCATAATCACATCCTTGTTATGAGTATATATAGATGTCGGAAGAATATTCATAGTGTGTGTATCTACAGATGTCATAGTCAGTTAACCAAGACACCAAGAAGTATTGTAGCATTAGTTTTGGTTTTTCACATCTTTGCCAAGATAAGCTCCATGGTTAACTCAACAATGGAGGAGATGAAGATATAGTTTTGTTTTTGTGCTATCAATCCTCATGTCAAGTGAAGATCTCAGATCATTGACAAAAAAAAATTAAGGTAACAATATTTTAATTTTATACTTAAACAATGTTGCTTTTTTCACCAGAGTAACAATCTCATTGGCACATTAGGTAAATACATTTTTGTCAGGTATAAAGAACGTATAGTCGCTGGTTTTCGATTATTGTTTTGAAACACAATGGAAAATCTAAGTTATGTTTTTTGTTTTTTAAGTGTTTTTTTGTTGTCATTATACGGTAGTTGCTTGGACACACAAAAATGACAGCCATAGACAGTTTTGGGAGCAGATACTCTCATTTAGTGTTCCTAATGCTAAATGGGATATCTTCAAATTTACCCCGGCTGATAATTATATAATACAAAGAATTATCTTACAGACAGGTCTCGAGTTTACATACAGATGGGTCCTTAGATTTGTTCTTAAGCTAAATTGTAGTTTGAGTCGAATTGTATTTACAAGTTTTATAATGTAACCCAGACAATTTTTTTTTTGTGTATATTGACAAATGGATTTCACATTATGGTTTCTGTCATTCTATGAAAAACAGGAAACACTTACATTGGATCATATCAGCCTGGGACTATATAAAACATCCAGATAGCTTCACCACAGGTCACAGTGGCATAGAGGTCATGTCGCTGAACTATGCCATCTGTCAAATGTCCCTAAGTTGCTGAAAATAAAATAACTAACCACACACGACTCTCGCTACAATCATACAAATCAATTAAGTTATCTAATTACCAAATTAGAGACTTTTCAAATTTACCCAGGTTAGTTATAAATGTATTATATAGAGAACAGATGTAAACCATTTACAGAAATAGAAATTGGCAAAAAACTCTAACTAAAATTAATAACAAAGGAAAAATTCAGCTAAAATGCTAAATAATGGAGAAGTGAGCAAGGTAACACAAGTCTCATAAATACTTAGTATATTATACAAAATTAAAAAGTCTTGGGATTGAGGAAAAGGGCAGAGCTAAACAGGGTTTTTTATCTGTGTATATACCATAGAAGAGATGGAAGAGAGAGTATCTGGTGAAGGCGATGCCAGTGTCTTTTACATATCCAAATATGAATGCATACATCATCTAAGTTAAACTGTAAATGTATAAAGGCTTCCTAGTTGGATTGTACCCTAGACCCTCAAGAATCTCAATCATTGCAAGAACTTTTCTATGCAAATACATCGAGCACGTAGATATGAGAATGGATGGATGTGTTTCATTGGCTCAGGCTGAACACACTTGAAGGTAATTTATTAAGAAACCTACCATTCAATTTATGGTAGAAAGATAAAATATGTATACATTAGGGGCTCATTACTAACCCGGTCCCGTGATAATGCACACTGTGCACCCGATATCCTACATGTTGACACTTCCCGTCCCAGGTCGCGGCGAATTCCCCTTCTTCTCCGTGTGTATGTAAGCATGCTTGTGCTGGGGAAAAAAACACAATTTGAATCCTCAAATCCCGCTCTCAGTACTGATCAGTACAATCGGCGACGGCCTCCCCCCCCCCATTTCTGTGGGTATAAGCCAGCGCAAACTGCGCCACAATTTGATCCAGGCTAGACACCATTCCCAAAAGCGCAAGCCCCTGTTAAATACATTCAAGCCGCGCAAACCCGGAACGTTTACAGTCCATTGAAAGGCGATCCGCGACCCGTTAGTAGATAGCTCTCATGGTCCCCCTAATTGCCCCCTTCCCTAGAAAACATATAAAAATAAACAAATCAGAACATATTTTGGTTGTTCCCATTGTCCCAAAATCTATCACAAATATAAAACACTATGGAAAAAGCTTACAAATATCGAAGTTGCGACTTTTTCCCCCATTTTGCTTCCCATAAAAAATTTGTATACAAAGTGACGCGGGTCACAGTTGTCGCCAAATATCAATACATATTTTTCACAAAACATGTCAACCTTGTCTAGCTCGACTACCAAAGTGAAAAAAAGTTACAGGTATTACGGTGTGTGCGGCCCTTTTTTTTATAACAAAGTTTTAGAATTTTAAGAACCTTTCAAAGTATACCGAATGCTCCCGATTCCTCCTGTGTCTCTTCCCCTGTCTGATAGGCTCCGCCGGTTCTTCACCCACCACATCTTTTAGTGGTGCAGCTCTAAGTGCGAATCATCGGATGGTGCCGACAGCACGCTCCCTAATTTGCGTCGCATGGAAGCCAGTGTGACACAATCCCAGTGCAGGCCCCTGTTAAATACCTGTCTGAACCGTGCAATCCCCCAAAAAAGTGCAAGTCCAACAAAAAGTGCGATCCCGACCTTAGCCCCTTCCACACTTGCGTGGCAGATCAGCTCAGAGTTTGATCAGGGTGGCGAGCATGTTTGGTCAGTGAAAAAAACGCACATTTTGCATCAAGTGAGTTAGTTAAGAGTTTGTTCAGTTACAGTTTTTCACGAGTTTGTCCTCATTAACGTCGTTCATGCTTTAATGCGTTTTTTCATGCGCAGAAATGTGCGATGAAAAAGGACTCAGGGCTGATCTCTATCTTTTCTAGTGACAATTGAGCTGAAAAACGCATTGCACTTGCATTGCACTTGCAAGTGTCTCAGAGTGCAATGCGTTTTTGATGCAGCTCCATAGACTTGTATGGTGCATTTTTCACGCACGTGACTTGCAAAAGTAGAGCATGTCGAGATTTAAACGCGCGTTAAAAAAAATGCGCGTGTGTGCGTGAAAAAAAATGTAAGTCTGAAAAGACCCATTGGTTACAATGGGTCAGAGTGCAGTGCAAGTTCTGCGCGTCAAAAGCATGCACAGAAAACGCTCATGAAAAACGCAAGTGTGAAAGGGGCCTTAGTAAATGAGCCCCAATAAATGATGTCAGAGCTTATTTACACCTCCTATCTTTATAGAACATGCCTAGAAAACTCTCCCTTGACCTCAATGAATGGTCTGTATAATATTGCTAATATATAGTGTTGCAAAAAGATCGCAAAGTCACTCCAGCCCAATGCTGGTGTATGTGCTCAAGTTTTGGTGAATTTTGGGCCTTTTTGAAAGAAAAATCCCAGACACAAGTGAAGCATAAGAACATTTATTAAAGGGCCAAAACCACTTTAATGAATCTGACAAACAGTGGAGCTCCAAAGACAACCATAGAACTGTCCTAATGATAGGAGCCACCTAATGATAAATCTCCCCCATTGTTTTGTTTGGCGTGTGTATTTGGAGGCTCTGCAGAGTCTCGCGCTTATATTGGGGGGTACTACAGCGGCTGGCATGTGTATTGGCAGCTTCTGCAGCGTCTGATGTATATATTGGCATGTTTTGCAGTGGCTGATGCGTGTATTTGGAGGTTTTGCAGTAGCTGCCTCACGTATTGGGGCAGGGGCGTAACTAGGAGAGGCAGGGCCCCATAGCAGACTTCTGTATGGGGCCCCCTTTCCTTTACAAAGTAAAGTGTACGCACACGTTCACATACCACCCAACCGTCCCGATTTCAGCGTGACAGTCCCGGTTTTTAACCCCTGTCCCGCTGGAACGGGCAGCTAAGATAAAGTCCCGATTAGTCCCACCCTCCCCCGCACTACCTGTGGTTGTCCCAGGCCCGTGTCCCGCCCCCAGCGCCGCCTCCGTATTCCTGCTGTGTTCAGGTCCGTGCAATCTCCTGCACAGCCCGGCACCTCCCCCATCAACGCCCCCAGCCCAGGGACCAATCAGAGCCCAGGGTCCTCCCCCAGGGCTGTGTTAGTTAGCGTTATCAGAGGTTTCTGTGTAGGATGCATTTATAGTCTGTAAAATATAGTACATTTAAAAATTCTGACATGATTCATAATGTATTATTTTTTTCTCAAAGGAAATGGTTAGAGAAGCTACACACTTTTTATTTGATGCAACAGACAAGAGGCTCTTCATACGCAGTGTGAAAATTTTGATTCCCAATTCCTGGCCTGCAAGGAATTATTCAAGACTCAAAACAGAAACATATGACAAGGTATAGTAAATGTAAAATGTTTATATGAGAATAGTTGACTCATTAGTGACGCGGCCGGAAAAGGCACTAGTGAATTTTCGTTTGCGCCGGTTTATGGGCCCTAACTTTTTATTTTTGCATGCTACCTTAAATTTTTGAGGTGTTTCGGGACACATAGGGGCAGATGTATCATAGTTTGGTCTCTCTGAGGTGCATTTTAGAGATTTTTGGCGGCTAGTTTTGCACCTTATGTATGATCCTGTCTTTTTACTTGTGATACATGTTCAGTTTCTCCGGTCCTGGCAGGTGCAAATTTTGGCTTCTTTTTAAGACTTTTTGTTGCAAATGTCTCAAATCCACATGGACACAAGCCACGTGAGGGGATATATACAGGAGTGGACACTAGCCATGTGAGGGGTTACATACAGGAGAGGATACAAGCCATGTGAGGAGGTTATACGCAGGAGAGGACACAAGCCATGTGAGGGGGTTATATACAGGAGAGGATACAAGCCATGTGAGGAGGTTATACGCAGGAGAGGACACAAGCCATGTGAGGGGGTTATATACAGGAGAGGATACAAGCCATGTGAGGGGGTTATATACAGGAGAGGACACAAGCCATGTGAGGGGGTTATATCCAGGAGCGGATACAACCATGTGAGGGGGTTTATATACAGGAGAGGAACAAGCCAGGGGGGGGGGGGAGGGGGTGGGGGTATGTTGAGGGGGTTATATACAGAAGAGACAACCGCCATGTGGGGGTTATATACAGGAGAGGACACAAGCATGTGAGGGGTTATATGCAGGAGAGGACACAGCCATGTGAGGGGGTTATATCAGGAGAGGATAAAGCCATGTGAGGGGGTTTATATACAGGAGAGGATACAAGCCATGTGAGGGGGTTATATACAGGAGAGGTACAATCCATGTAGGGGTTATATACAGGAGAGGACACAAGCCATGTGAGGGGGTTATATACAGGAGTGAACACAAGCCTGTGAGGGGGTTATATACAGGAAGGACACAAGCTCATGTGAGGGTTTTATATACAGGAGAGGATACAAGCCATGTAGGGGGTTATATACAGGAGACGGACACAAGCCATGTGAGGGGTTCTATACAGGAGAGGATACAAGCCATGTGAGGGGTTATATAAGGAGACGGACAAAGCCTAGTGTGAGGGGGTTATATACAGGCCAGTACAGCATGGAGGGGTGTATAATACAGGAGGGCCAATCCATGTGGGGGGTATATGCAAGAGGACACAAGCATTGAGGGTTATATCCAGGAGAGAATACAGCCATGTCAGGGGGTTATATGCAGGAGTGGACACAAGCCATGTGAGGGGGTTATATACAGGAGAGGACACAAGCCATGTGAGGGGTTATATACAGGAGAGGATACAAGCCATGTGAGGGGTTATATACAGGAGAGTACACAAGCCATGTGAGGGGTTATATACAGGAGAGTACACAAGCCATGTGAGGGGGTTATATACAGGAGTGAACACAAGCCATGTGAGGGGGTTATATACAGGAGAGGATACAAGCCATTTGAGGGGGTTATATGCAGGAGTGGACACTACTGTTAATTTGGGATTTAACATGTTGCATTTTTAATGCATTTTGAAACCTATTACAAGAGCTGAGGAGAGTTGATTTTCCTAATTACATTACTGTTAACATTTGAATTTACAAAATGCATAGTAAATACAATGTTAACACATGCGTTAAAGTGGCGTTTATATTGCGTTTTGTAAACGCAAATTTTAACAGTAATTAAATAAGGCAAATCACCAATCCTCAGCTGTTGTAATTAGTTTCAAAATGCATTATAAACGCAATTAAACAGCTACCTGTGATCTCGCCCTTAGAAGTGACCAATAAAAAAAGAAAAAAAATGCAAAAATTTTGACAAGAGGTTACTGTGCAGAATGTTAAACAGTTAAAGCATGTGAAATAATTTCAATTTACATGTTAAAATTGGGTCCATGAAAAAGAAAATCCTTTGCACCTACCCTGGACCAGGTGTAGAATTGCACCAAAATTGGCGCAAAAACAGCAAAATGTCGCACGGAACATCTGGAAAACAAAGATACATAAGGCACACTGCACAAGGTGCACACCAAGGTGCACTTGAAAGAGAACAGAGTTAAAAGTCACAAAAATGTCGCGAAAACGGCAAAAGTTGCTAAAAATAGACAATTTGGCTAGCTGAAACAATGATACATGTGCCCCATAGAGCTTGTTAAAAAGGTACTAAAATATTGAACATTTTTTTTCATTTTTATTTTATTTCGGGTTAAAAGTGGAAAGAAGGCTTTTTTTGCAAGTTATAGTACTTTTTTTTAATTTTCAAATAACTCAAAATGAACATTATTAATAAATTCCCTATATATGGTTTTGATATATAATATGTATAGTCTGGGGCAAACGGGTGACTGTGGCGATGTGTTTTGTAGTGTAAGTGGGGGATTTTTTTTTATTATATGGGGAAATGTAATAGTATTTTTATGAATATTTATTAATATTTTTTTGTGTTTGTGTTTTTACTTTATATGTCCCCCATGAGGTCATAAAAGATCCCTGGGGGATATTTTCACTTTTTTAAAAAAAATTTACTTCATTTTTTTGCTTTTACAAGTTTTCCACTGTAACTGATGCAATTATAAGAGTCCCAGTTACAAGGGAAATGACCACCTGTGACTGGGGTTTGTGATCTGTGCTGGACTGGCTCTGCTCCTCGCTTCATCGCACTCTTTCAGTGCGATGCACAGAGGAGCGGAGAAGGGAGAAGCATTAACGAACCACATCTCTCTTCTCCCCAGGGTCTCCGGGTGCCTCTGACACCCGGAGACTGGGCTCTGCTCCCGTGGCTGGCACGAGAGCAGCAGAAAACTTCAGCAACGTCTACATTAACTATAGCAAACTGTACCCCGTGCATATATCACATGAAATTACATGGACTTCTACTGCTCCTCTCCATCCTCCATGGAGGCTGCGGTGACATCATGTAATCACATACATGGTGTACAGTTTGCTATTCTTAGAAGGCTAATGGACCTGCGATGATGTCACTCTGGTCACATGTCATAAATGTAAAAAAATTGACACAATATTTCTAAGAAGCAAAAAGAGCTTTATATATCTGTATTTGAATATTAGTTTACACTCCCTAAGTACAAGGAGGCAGAGCAGTGATTTGAAGAGACAAAAAAGCCCACTGACACTCTGTACGATAAATCGTCCAAAACCCTGAAAACACAAACAAAGATATGCCAAGAACACTGCTGGGACGGCAGTCCAGAGGCTACAGGGGTGTGGAGTAGCCTTAGTTACAGGTGTTCAGCCAGGCTTCTTCAGACGTGACACTTTTCTACAGTACTGCGTCAGAAGAATATTGCAGGACAATGGGTGGCACTAAGTAAATAGTGTGATGCATTATATAAGATATCTAACAAAAAGTAAAAAAAAACACCAAACACACAAAAATCACCCTCCCCTTTAAGAAAAAAAATTTAAAACACACAAATTTTATACCTCCACACTCGTACCAATTCAGGCTATAAAACTATTCTAGCATTTATCGTGACAAAAACATTTTTAAAATGAAGGAAAAACTATGCCAAAATTGACATTATTTAATCATCCATCGCCCAAAAAATTACATTAATTGCAATCAAAAAATATGAACACATTAAATCTACAGGTCTTTTTGCAAAAAAAAGCCCTCACACAAATTGACAAAAAATTTCAGAAGTTATGGCACACGGAAGGTGACAACACAAAGAGTTTTTCCCCCAAAAAAACTATTTCTGCATGCGTATTGATCCAGAGAAAAAAGTTATTGGGGCACATTTACTTACCTGGCCCCTGGAGTTCCTGAGGTACGGAGTGTCCGACGATCATGCACTCTGGCGCAATCATGCACCCGATATCGTGCATGTGTCGCTTCCCCACTCAGGTCTGCTGGAGTTCATCTTCTTCTTCCTGGTGCATGTAAGTGCATTGTCCTGCGACACAATTTGAATCTTAAATTCCGTGCGCAGCCCGAATCAGTTGGATCGTCTGACGGCCAACCCCTGATTTGTGTCGCATGGAAGCCAGCGCAGCTGTGACACAATCCCAGCACAAACCCCTGTTAAACACCTGTCTTAGCTGCGTGAATCCCGAAAACCCTGAACAGTCCAACGAAAGTGCGATCCGCGACCCTTAGCAATTAAGCCCAATTATGTGGCCTGGGCATAAACGTGTGCAGAGATAAGGGGTTAAAGAAAAAAACCCAGCTAATGTTTTGTTCCCTAGAGTCAACCATCATCTAGGTTTCCCAAAAGACTAGTAATTAGAGATGAGCGAACATACTCGTCCGAGCTTGATGCTCGATCGAGCATTAGCGTACTCGTAACTGCTCGTTGCTCGGACGAGTATTTCGCCCGCTCGAGAAAATGGCAGCTCCCGCCGTTTTGCTTTTTGGCGGCCAGAAACAGAGCCAATCACAAGCCAGGAGACTCTGCACTCCACCCAGCATGACGTGGTACCCTTACACGTTTTTTCGTTTTTTCCTAGCCAAGTATTAAAGCACACTACTATGCCAGATGAGATGACGCTGAGTTATGAAAAAAATAAACGTAAAATAAAAAGAAAACTGGCAGACTGTGCTAATTGAAATCAAACCCCTAAGAAATTTCCCACTTGGTGTTTGAGGTGGTATGTGTGTCACTAAGAGCTAAACACACGGTATAGTTCCCCCTGCTAATTCCTCACATATGGTCCTACTACCACACTACTAGTGCAGCAAGCCCAGCCACAAGCAAATAAAAAAAACAGGATAACGTTTTGTAAGCCCTAAGAAGGGCTGTTGTAGAATCACTCCTGCCTACAGTAAGCTAATAGAACACCCTAACGCTTTCCCGACCAGCAGCACTTCTCCCTAGCGGCATCCGACAGAGCATGATCCGAGCAGCGCGGGCAAGCGGCTAGTCTATCCCAGGGTCACCTGATCTGGCCAGCCAACCACTGCTATCGACGACGAGCACTCGAGCATCGGGAAAAGTTCGTCTCGAATAACGAGTACCCGAGCATTTTAGTGCTCGCTCATCTCTACTAGTAATGTTTACACTATAAAAATAATTTTCAACCCCTTACTTTACAATTTTACAGTTTCATTGATGTTTTACCTACTATCAATCAGTGATGGTCAGTGTAAAATATCACTGGGGACTCTCTAACCACACATATTATTATTCCTGCATGCTGGCAATGTGCTTTGATTATCAGGGCCCAGGGTTTATCTACACTTTGATTTCGCTTTTGAACATTCACTATTATATGACACATAGAAAAAGAGAGAAGACAGATAGATCAGAGATGAGAGATAATGAGATCCATGAGATGGATATAACACACAACAACACCCTGCTAACTCCCCTATAACACACACTGTCAGCTATACTATATCTAAACTATAACACACACTGTTAGCTCTGCTATATGCCTCCTTCTCCTGCTATAAAGATCTTATCTGTCTGTAGCTTGTACATTAAGTCTGTGCATGTTGCTGTTTGCTGACAGGCAGTGCCTATTTGTGTCTGTATGAGCTCGTCTTGTAATAACAGTGAATTAGAGAATTAGTTATTTTGTTATCCTGAGTATATTTAAGAATCTTGTCTTCTAAATTAATAATTTCTTACTGTATTTATAATGTTAGGCAGATATTATCATCGCCAATCCTACCCAGAAGTATGCTGATGACCCATATACACAACAGTATGGACGCTGTGGAGAACCGGGGCAATACATTCACCTTACTCCAGATTTCATGACTGATGACATATTCATCACAAGATTTGGCCCTCGAGGTAAAAAGTTTGGATATGCAAATAGTTAATTTTGTCTAGGAAGCAGATAAGTCTCCCACAGCCATACGCATAAATATAATAACAATAATAATGACAATAATTACAGAAATGACAAGCTCTATCTACAGTATATTGGGTTGACATATTCCATAGCATTTTACAATTTATAAAGTTCCTGAGAAAATTAGGCATCACAGAATAACAAAAGAAATTCAAATCATAGGAGTGAGGATGTTGGTTCGAAGAGCTTGCACTCTAAGGGCACATTTATCAGGGTTTGTGTGTCATTCTTCTAGTATAGAAGTCCCTAAATAGGAGCAATTGCTGGCATGCCAAATGGGAATGGAGCTTTAAAACTGGAGCTACCTTTCCAATGTCCTCAGGGGTTATCTGACAGATAGGGAAGGGATAAAAGATGACAAGAAAAAAACGCTACCTCGTGAAGTACGTATTGCCAAGAGAAAGACGTAAGAATAGGTAAATTGGCCACTCACCTATTCATAGAGGTATAAACACATATATGGTAAAATTCCAGCAGCCAGTCGTCAGCAATTCCCGGTCCAGGTCAGGGGATTGAAGAAACCCAAGGGGGGCCCCCCTTGGGTTTCTTCATTAAATGGGAATGGAGGACCATGAAAGGGGGTGGGTTATTGCATAATTAAAGGGGTATTCCAGGAATCAGCATAATTCATATGCAAATGGATACTCAAAATATAAGCTAATGTGTAATTAGTTGTTATTTAAAATTTTGCTCCCTGAAGCAGAAAATGCTGGTGACATAGACTGTAATGAAGAATTAAAATGCTACTGGCCCTTTAATCAGTCCGTTAATTTCCTCCGCGCGGTCACAGAACAGAAGATGGCCGCTGGTCACATGTTCACATCACATGTCCTGCACCTGTCTGGGCAGGTCATGTGATCACCACTAGGTTTGCCTGTAGTCGGTTGGTTGCAGTGCAGCCAGTATGGCCAGTGTTGTGGTGATGGCAGTTATACATCATTACTATGGTAACAGAGCAAGAAAGCCTGTTAGATCATCACTGGGAGCAGAGCATAAGTGGTAGGAGGAGTTACTGAGAACTAAAGGATCATGGGACTTGTATTTTCCAGTGGCGGCCATCTTGGTGATAACTCCACCTACTTTAGAGAGGCCATAAATTTTGTAAATCATAAAATCAAACTATTTAAGCTTCGTTTTGTGACTAATGACATTGAGTATTGTTGTATTCATTTATTTATATCATCATGGGTTTTTGTGTCAGACATTCATATTCCCGGAATACCCCTTTAAATACCACGCAGTTCTTTCTGTTCAACATTCCGGCCATCCTTTATAAATCTCTAGGTAGTACATAAAGAGCTGCATGTGACAGCCAGTATCTATATGTACAGATACTTAATGAATTTGAGCATAGGAGTTCTGAACGTAATAATGGATTGGGTTATGGGGATAAGTGTAGAAATGGGCTACACAGAAAAGTTGCAACACAGAAAGTGCATTCAAGAAAGCTGATTCAGCTTTAGAAAACGTTAGGAGATAAAGAGAACCTGTAACCAGCGACCCCCTCCCAATCTCACAAAGCACACACAGTACCTTAAAGTTATCTTTATACATGTTCCACTGTTCCAATGCCTCTATGCATGGGATTACAGGCAGCTTTCTTCTAAAAAAAAAAAAAACTTTTATTGATGTCCTCTATTCTAGTCATGTAAGTAAGGAGCTACAGTATACAGTCAAGCTACCCCATCTCCTTATTAACACTGAAACTGCTTACCCAACCCCATTTATGAATGACATGTGACTCTTTGTAAAGAATGCCTAAGGGTGTGGTCACACTTTGCAGTTAAACTGCATTGCAATCAGCTTTAAGGTGGTTTTAGGTGCAGTTTTGTCAATTTAACAGGTGAAACACATGAACTGAACGAGTGAATTTGATTTTGAGGGTGCGTTCACATGTTGCAGTTATAACTGCATCGCAATCAGTTTTGAGGTGGTTTTAGGTGCAGTTTTGTCAATTTCACCGGTGAAAGACATTAACTGAATGGGTGAATTTGATTTTGAAGGAGAAAGCTGTTCCACAAATGTCATTCACCTGTTGATTTGATGTCTTTCACTTGTTAAAATAAGTAATGGCACCAAAAACCTGCCCAAAACTAATTGTGATGCAGTTTTAACTGCAACATGTGAACACACCCTGAAGGGGAAACCTGTTCCACAAATGTCATTCACTCATCCAGTTCATGTCTTTCACCTGTTCAATTGACAAAACTGCACCTAAAACCACCTCAAAGCTGATTGTGATGCAGTTTTAACTGCAACGTGTGACTTCACCCTTAGGGCAGTGTGAGGTTGATTTCTCTTTATAAAGCCCGGTGTCTCTTAGTCCCCACCTTACTGAGGCAATGGTTAATGATGTAGAAGTACTGTGTCACTCACAACCCATGTCTTTCTCTCTCAATGTTCCAGCAAGGGATTGTTTAGAATTTGCTTAAATGCCTTCTTGGGAAAATAAAGAAAGCTGTACATGTCTGTAGTTAAATATTGTCAGACAGCCCCTAAGTACTAGTTTTATACTTGCAACATTGTGTAGCAGTAAGACCTGTCAATCAGGAACAGGGAGGCAGTGCAGTGAACATTGCATATGGAGGGCTTAAATTAATATGATTGGACTCACATCAGGTGAATTGCATATAAGTTTACAAACTGACTTTTTAACATTGCAGCCATGGAAATGAATGATTTATGGATAAGGACAATGCTTTTTAATCATAGTTTTTAATAAAGTATTTAATTTTCATGGCAGGTTCAATTTAATGTCCTTTTCATAACAAAATACTGTATGACATATGTAATCTAAGAGAGATAAGATTACAAATTATGGTGTATTAATCTACGGGACAGTCACAGTTTTTCAGCAGTTAGATGATTGACCTGGTGTGTTCTGCCCCGCCTCCTGGTTCAAGTCCCAACACAATAGAGCCAGTGTAGCCAAGGCATTGGGACCAGGAGGCAGAATCAGCTTTCTGGGGCCACACTGTGAGGGGACAGAGAACAGATGGGCCATTATATGAGGGCCATGGAGGATAGGGGCCACAATATGAGAGGGATGGAGGACAGGGTGCCAGAATATAAGAGGGATGGAGGACAGGGGGCCAGAATATGAGGGGGATGAAAGACATACGGTCACAATGAGAATAGGAGGAAGTGCGGGGGCCACAATATTAGGAGGAGAGGGGAGGGGGTTAGGAGTACGGAAAGCTAGGGCATTATAAGTTAGAGAATATAAATAAAGGTGGGGGGACAAAACTAAAGTTAGGATAAAAATAAAGGGGGTATTATATGGGTTGGGGATTGGCCACAGGAAGGGCAATATACTATGTGGGGGCCATTAAGATGAATATTATACTATGTTTGGGGTGTGATAAGGGTCGGGGAAATAGGCGGGCTAAAGGCAAAAAAGCCACCATCATATTGTCCCTCTTTCTGTAGCCCAAAAGTTGGGAAGTATGCAAAAAGTCTTTCTACAGGCACAGCTATTATTTGTAATTAATCCAGCTCAGTAACTGCTATATGATCCACACTTATAGATATGTTTTTTGCTGCGGATATTAGTGCTGGTTTTGAATGGATTTTTCTCAAGCATAAAAAGGAGACAGATTTAGAGACTTAGCGCTGGCTTCAATGCAACACAAATTAGGGGTCGTGTGCCGCCGGACAGTTTGACTTATTCGGACTGAGCGCAGGATTTAACTTTCAAATTGTGTCGCAAGCCCAAGCACTCACATGCACCACTTAATAGATGGTGAACTCTGTCGGACCTGAGTGGGGAAACGTCACATTCATGAAATCAGGCGCACGATCTTGGTGAAACGCGACACAGTGCATCAGACAGTGGTGACCAGCTAAGTAAATGTGCCCCGTAATCTTAATGTATAATCTTTGTTATTTCAATATTGCCTACTGATGACATTTTCTTACTGACAAAAAGAAAAGTTTTACAGTGAAAAATTATTTATTTTTAATTTCAGGTCGGGTGTTTGTTCATGAATGGGCTCATCTCCGATGGGGTGTATTTGATGAGTACAATTCAGTTACACCTTATTACATTTCGCTGAATCTTACTGTGGAGGCCACGAGGTGAGTACATTTGTCATTCTTTTTGTAAAGTCAACAATACCTGGAATTTCTGGAATTAGACTATTAAAGGAAAGCTCCCACCAGGAATCTACCTATAAGGGTAGTTGTGATGGTAGGTTTCTGCTAAAATATGTCTGTGCTCTCTACCACCGACACTGAGCAAGGCACTACTGCACATGCACAGAGTTCTAAAGGACATCTACCACCAGGATGAATGGTTGAAAACCAAGCACTGACATACTGGTGTGTGTCACCTCTAGCAGGATCTGCTTTCCTTTTAGCTTCTTATTCCCTTGATTTTAAGAAACAAGGCTTTAAAAATGATGCAAATAAGTCCCTCAGACTCATTAGCATATTTTTGAAGCCTTTTTATGCAAAAAACAGAGAATAAGAAGCTAAAAGAAGTGCAGATGCTGCCAGAGGGGCACACACCATAATGTCAGTGTGCTTCGTTTACAATCCTATATCCTGGTGGTAGATGTCCTTTAAAGGAAACCTACCACGGTTTAAAACACTAACTAAAATAAGCTCCGGCACCAGCTCACCCTGAGCTGGTGCTCGGTATTGCCATCGGAAACCTGCCACTACAAGTGGTAGGTTTCCTTTAAGAAGCCAGCGGTGAGAAGGAGTGCTTCAAGGAACGCTGAGGACGAGCAGGTAGGAGGGACTGCGGGGCGTGAAGTAGTCTTTGCTTCCACAAGCCGGAGAGGCTACTCCACTCCCCAGTAGCCTCTGCCAAAAATGTTTATACTTGTTATATAAAGTGTAGTTCAGGTTAGAAAGTGTTATAGAATTAGCAAAAGGTAGTTAATGGGTTTGGATATTAATAGAAACCTACCATCAGATTTCGTGCTGGTAGGTTTTCTTTAGCACATATCAAGGTCAACACAGATATCTTTGTCACTGAAATCACAAATTTGGCATTTGCACAACACAACCACATAAAGTACAGATGTATCTATAAAGATGAAGCTATAAAGAACGTTCTGATCCTCTGACATGTTTTTCAAGCTGAAAATTTTCCCATGTGGGGAGTATTTATTTTTCCCAAAGCCTTTCACTTTTATGGGTGGATCATGTTAATGAGGCCAGTGTGTGTTTTATTTGTGAAAAAAAAAAGAAAAACATACAAGTAACATTGTAATTAAGTGGCACATTGCAGTCTGTTTCTTTACAAACTAAGCAGAATTTCTTAATGAAGTACATTGGAAAAATGTTTACTACACTTCTCCCCACTCAATATCAAAAATCATCTGAAAAGATGGTTACACTTTTAGATGAATTTGTTTGTAAGTCAGAACAAATATATTTAAAGGGGTTTGACCATGAAAGAAAATTCTCTCATTTCAATCCACTAGTGATGTTTACCCCCTTTAACCCCTTACTTTACAATACAGTTTTATTGCTGTTTTAGCTCCAATAACTCAATGATGGTAGTGTCTACCTGTAGCTTGTAACTCTCCTCCCTCTCTGTATAAGCAGCCAGGAAGTCAGTGTCTGTGTCAGTATGTGAGAGCACGGCAGGCATACCACGTGTGAATGCACCCTAAGTGCATTTTTCCTCGAAAGTGTGCAGGGTGTGCTAGATAATTGAATATTGAGGTTACGAACAAGATAGGTTCCATAGGTTTGTTCTTAAGTTGAATTTGTATGGAAGTTGAAACTGTACATTTTATAATTGTAGTTCCAGACAATTGGAGTGTCCACAATTTTTGCTGTAATGGGACCAAGGATTATCACTAAAACTTCATTACAAACACTTTACAGCTGATCATTAGATTTTGTGACTCAAGTAAAGCATTCAGAGACCTTCCCCAGAGCTCACAGTGGGCAGAGGGGCCAGTCTTTAACTAGAGGTTGTCTGTAATTCAGATGTCCTTAAGTAGGGGACTGTCTGTATTACAGAAGTTTCTACCATACATAGAACTAAGCTGATGCATCTAAACGGCATGGTTAGAAAATATGTATGTTTTGTATTGTTTCCAAACATACATATAGATTTTTGGGGGTGCTGGGTAAAACATATCTTTGAGCCTTTGCCTCTTATTTTTTGAGACCCTGTCACTGATCTTGGTTACCAGGCTTAAATCAATGGATCAAGTTAGTGGCAGAAAGGTACTCTTGAATATTAGAAAGAATTGCATATGGACCCCAAACTAAATTCTACCCCCGGGCCCATGAGTAATTACGCCATTAGATCAAGTGTATACGCCACGGACAGGGCCCAATAAGTCTATGATTTTGACATTACTAACAACATTGTTATTTAGGCACTTGCTGTAAAGTTCTTATGAGAAAGCACAAAGGAAATGATACTTTATGGAAGGCACTAACTTCTGGTACCACACAAAAATCAGCCACTATTGCAATGCTTATTAGAGTGTTATAATTAATATTTTATTTTTATAATTTTTTTAGGTGCTCTGCTGATATTTCTGGCCAGTACATAATTCAAAGATATCAAGGAGGTAACTGGAAAGTTGACAATTGTAGTATCGACCCTACAACCAATCTCTATGAGAAAGGATGTCTCTTCGTGCCTGCCCAATCACAGTCTGTCTCAGAATCCTTAATGTACATGCAGGCTCTCCCTCCTGTAAGTATAAGTCTGACATTTTCTCACACAATTGTATAGTAATAGCTCTTACTTTTGGAAGAAATTAACTTTTTGATTACTGTTATAGATCACTAAGTTCTGTGATGCAAGTAACCACAACCCTGAAGCTCCAAACCTGCAAAATCAAATCTGCAACTATCGTAGTACCTGGGATGTGATCCAAAACTCCACTGATATCCAGTCCACTCCTCCAAACCCGGCACTCACTATTCCTGACCCCACCTTCACACTGTTACAGTATTCAGAGCGAGTGGTGACTTTAGTGCTGGATGTCTCTGGAAGTATGGCTACTGTAAGTGATCTTTATGGCATTTAACATTTGAGTTATAAAACTTTTGATGAAATGAAAATGGATTTTGGTTTGAAAGAAACTGATAAGTTTAGGTATATGCAAATTAGACATGCTGTATTGAAACAAGTAAAGCAGAAATGTATACCTCAGGATAGTCCAAATATTTGGAATATAATTATTTGTTCCACTACTAATACGAAAAAAAAGAAAAATGTCTGAATTTTATATTCCTATGTTGGAACAGAAAATTAACTCCAGTGGAATTAAAGATAAATGGACCCGTGAAATTAACACGTTAAGTTCTATTCAATGGGCACAAATACAAGGGGATATTAAAAACATTCCCATCACATAGAAGTGCCCAGCTATTTATATTGCATAGAGCATATTTTTCCCCTCAAAGGTTGGCGAAGATGTATAAGAGACGTAAAGCACTATGTAATCGGTGCAATGGGATGGAAGCAGATGATATACACTTGTTATGGTATTGTCCCAAGATAAAGGTTTTCTGGATTAATGTTATCAAGTAAATAGAAAAACTGACAGGTACGCATGGGCTATATTCATTTCAAGTGTGTATTTTAGGGTTGGTGGAAGATGTATCAATACAGACCCAAAACAAATACTTAATTAAAAAACTATTGCTATATGCAAGATTTTGCATAATTAAGAAATGGATTGTAAAAAGTCCTCCAACCACCAACATGTGGATTAGAATATCTAACCTGCCTCTACAAAGAGAATGGTACAATCTAAAGACTGTCTCAAATAAGAAAGCTGTGCAATTTAAAAAGATGTGGAAAGATTGGATAGAAAATAACTTTACAGAAGAGGAGTTGTACTTTATTGATTAAGAGAATAAGAGAAAGGAAATAAAGGAAGGTCTTGGTGGTAAGATCTGGGGTGGAAGAGAGAGAGAGATGGGGTTTTTTTGTTTTTGTTTTTTTGTTTTTTTTCTTCTTTCTTTTGGGGTTGGGCTGGGGCGTTGGGGGGGGGGGGATAAAAAAAATAAAATAAAAGTATTTTATGAAAAATAGAGAAGGAAAGTAGGAGAAAGACTCGTGTATACAGTGCTTAAGATTGTGGCCAGTGTAGTGTAGAATTATTTGTAATTGTAACTGTAAAAGTGTCTAGAAAAGAAACAATGTGATATGTGTATTGATAGGAATTTTTTACTCTTTCTAATCTTTTGTTAATTTTTGTATGTGATAAAAATAATTAAAAAAAAACATTTGAGTTATTATATATAATGTTTTCAATTCAGACCAAGAGTAAAATTAATTATGTTGACTTAAATACAATATACAATTCAAAGAGATGCCAAGCTACTACCGCGAAAATAACATCCAAGACCTCAGAGATGAAAAAAGGTCTTCAGAGATGGAACCACTGGACTTTTAACTGCTGCAAATAAATAATAAAAGGAGGTTTTGAATCCTTCCTATGTTAAAATACCTGTAAACACAACAATAGAAACAACGATGCATCTTTCCACACTGTGTCCTCAGTACCCTAAAAAAGACTGAGCGAAGGGAAACTGATCCATATTGGGGCGCAATTACTTACCCGGTCCTGCGCGATCCCCGATCCAGAGTGTCTGGCGGGAATGAACTCTGCCACGATTCACGTAGATTGTGCGCCCTATATCCTGCATGTGTCGGTTCCTCAATCAGGTCCGCTGGAGTTCACCTTCTTCTTCCAGGTGCATGTAAGTGCTTGATCCTGCAACACAAATCTAAATCCCGCTGTTTGTCCGAATCAGTCGGATCGTCCGACGACCCACCCCCTCGATGTGATAGCCAGCGAAATCCAATTGCTTGCAACACAATGCCCTTTTCAATCCCTGCCCCGGCGGTGCGATCCCTGAAAAGCTTGAAAAGCCAACGGAAATGCGGCCGTGTCACCCTTAGGTTTGCACAATTGGACTTATTTACTATCACCAGGAATGTCATTTTTTTGCCAGTGTCAGCTTCCAATAGCCTATTCTATGCTGATTTAAAATAATTTCAATACTTTATATAAGTTTAGTTCACATTACCTGGCTCCCTGGTGGGATTAGTACCAGGGGAGGGACAGCTGCAGCCTGAGTGTGCTTGTGTCAGTCTCCTTTCCTCCTCATGTAGCTCATGCATAGCATAGGCTTTTGGAGCCTGTCACTAGCTAAAAATGACATTCCTGGAGAGAGTTTTGCTTAAAAGGTCAGAAAACACAGCTAGAAAAACAGTGCCTGATCCTGGGTTTCACCTTGTGGGAGAAGCCACACAGTGAAAAACAGGGTTTCTTCTCCATCTCTATTGATGTTTCCGACTCTGAGGACTTGGATGATTTTTTTTGAGGTACAGTGGTAGTTTGGCATCTCTTTTATGTTCTTGCTTTATACGCTTAATCACAAACATTCTTTGTTTTCTCTGAGGATTCTAAATATGTCACTTCTAGACTGAATCATATTGGCATGATATAGTAAGAAGTTTTTGTTGCATATTAGATTTTCAATCCCTTTCAAGCAAATTATTTTTAATAAATTTGTATGTTTATAAATTTTTACCATAACAAGACCTCTTGATCATAGGTAACATCTAATCAACGTAAAGGTCTTTTAACACCAGGATGAAAGATTGTAAACCAAGCACACTGACATGCTGGTGTGTGCCCCCTATGGCAGGATCTGCTCTTCTTTAAGTTTCCTATGCCCTTGTTTTTAAGAAAAAAAGGCTTTAAAAATTATGCAAACGAGCCTGAGGGCTACAGGCTCCATTAACATCTATGGAGCTTGGAGCAACTTATGCTCATTTGCACAATTTTAAAAGGATTTATTTTGTAAAAACCAGGGCATAAGAAGCTGACAGACGAGCAGATCCTGTCAGAGGGGGCACACACCAGTATGTCAGTGTGCTTTATTTACAGTCTTTCATCCTGGTGGCAAATATCCTTTAAAGAAAGTCTACCAACTTTTAAAATTAGAATAATAAGCCTGGAGGGCTCTAGGGGTGTTACTAAAGCCCCTGTGTTCTGTAGATTAACAGGCTGTGAACATGTATCTCCTCTCTCTGCCTAATGTAACAGCAGCAGGAAGTGCAGGGAGAGGGTAGACCTAATTATTGTAACAACCAGTGAAGCTTACAGCACTTAGGGGCTCTGGAAACCCTTCAGACTCATTTGCATAATTATAAAAATTGGTTTTAGAAGGAAGGAGGCCATTAATAACAAATATTAAAGATTACCACAGTGCCTGGATCTTTGATTAAGTGTCCTTGGATAACATGCTTACTGATGGTTGATTTTCTTTAATATGTTCTATTTACATTAGAGAGGAAAATTTTTTATATTTATCTTTAATTTTTCAGTCTAATCGTATTGGACGTTTGTACCAGGCTGCTGAAGTTTTCCTTATGCAAGTCATTGAGGATAAGTCCTATGTTGGAATTGTGACATTTTCAACTTCTGCAACTACAAAATCCCAGTTACTCCAAATAAATGGTAAAGAACAACGTGAGCAACTGAAACTACTTGTGCCAAAAGTAGCAAACGGAGGAACAGATATATGCATTGGGCTTCTGGCTGGCATTGAGGTAATTTAAAGTACGCCGTCATCTTTATGTAGAAAACAAAAAAAGGCTCCTTTTGACATAGATTATAATGGTCAGATACTGGGACTGATGACCTTACAATATGGTGTACCCATCTCCATATAAGTGAGATGTTGAAAGGTCCTTTTTAATCTCTGTCTCAGAACAATGGTGCTTTAGATTAAAAGAAACAGTAATTACTGTATTAATGAAGAGATGGCTTAAAATTCAGTGCTAAAAAAGCATTTGGTGTCACTACAAAGAGGAACATCAAGATAGTCTTCTTGAAGTGATATGAAAGAGTTAACTATTGTCAATTTGGTGGAATGTTTTTTTTAATAACACCTGTGTTTCTCCAAAAATAATACAGGGTCTTCTTTTACTTTTCGTTCTGCAAAAAGGGTCAGTGTTTATTTTAAGGGGATGTCTTTTATCCATGAGCAAAAATCCCCGTTTATACTAGGACAAATAGTCAACATTTATTCAAAAATGATCATGCCATCATCTTTAGGAACATCTTCTTAACTCTCCAAACCACAATTCCATTGCAAATTTCTTATGACTTTAAAATCACTGGCCCCAATTTTCCACTTTCCTTATATGAGCCACTCTTGCAGCTGCTTGCAGCCATTGTACCTATCAGCTCTGTCTCCCTGCAGCTCCTCCTCATCCTTCTCCATGCTGCCTTCTGCTGATAGAGTGTGGGGAGAACACATTGCAAAAAGCTAGAAGTTTTGTACCATGGCACCTAGAAACACATTGCTGGTGTCATTTCAAAGAGAATCTTTACTTTAATAACTCACAAGATTTGTGTTTCTTGGTGCTACAGACAGGGAGCTGTTATCTATGGTTCTGTGGCAACTGGATACAGAATCCTTGTGTGGACAATTTTTTTTAAAACTCTGACGTCCACCTGCCACAAATTTCCCTTTTAACTTTTTTTGTTTTCCCTTTTTCGCTACTCACCTATCCATAACTATTTTATTTTTCCATGTACTGAACTGTATGGATGCTTTTTCTGTATAACAAATTGTCGTTTCTAATGGTACTATTTAATATACCTTGTCATGTACTGGGATGCTGGATAAAAATTCCAGATTATTAATGAAATTAATGAAAAAACACATTTGCAACATTTTTTTATGGGCTCTGTTTTCATGTATTTAACTGTGCGTTCCAAATGACACCTGCCCTTTATTTTTTGGGTTGGTGCAATTACAGGGATAACAAATTGATACAGGTGTCATTAACTTTTAATACATTTTTAAAAATGTTAATTTTTTTGTACAAAAAAATATTCTTTGTTTTGCCAATACATTTTTCATACTTCCTCTAATGAACTGTGTAAGTAAAATAACAATTGACAAAGTAAACATGTGATATTACTATTCATATATTATGCACAGGTGAATAAACGCAAGTCTGGCTCATCTGATGGGACTGAAGTCTTGTTACTATCAGATGGAGAAGACAATTACGATACCAATGTTTGTGTCCCAAAAATTATGGCAAGTGGTGCAATAATCCATGTCATATTCCTTGGAGCTGCTGAAGAACCAAAACTTAAAGAAATAGCTAAAAATACAGGTCAGTACAAATTGTTTTAGACATATGTAACTAACTGTGCTGGCAGTTTTCTGATGCAAGTAATAGTAAATTAGTAGAGTCATATACTATAGGCAACAGGGTAAAAAAAAGCAACATTTTTGGTTCAAACATGCATTAAATTTGCTCTTTTTAGCCATATGTTGTAGCCAGAATAGTAAATTGGAGTTCCTACAATAAATAAATTAATGTAAATGTAAATTAAATAAATGTAAATTGGAGTTCCTACAATAGATCCATGGAACAGCACATGGAGCATTCGGCCACATTTAGAAAAATAAGCAATGTTAGATGGACAGTTTTAAATGGCACCAGATGTTTTGGGCATTTACATAATCTTTGGTGCACTCAATTTTCTCCTGAAGTCAAATTACAGAATTCAAAATTCTGTTATAGGTCGAGGAAACATTGGGTGAAGTTGTTGTGGGATAGCTATAGAGCACAGCCATTTGCGGAATAGTGGATGGCAGAAGTGGATAATAATATTGGTGGTTTGAGTGGTAGCGCAAGGCCTAAGTCTTTTAGGGGGCCAAAGGTGATCCAAACCACACCACCAAATTTTTCACCTAGGAAATACTAGTACACCACACTGCACTTTGAGGAAGCTGATCAGTTGTACCGCAAATCGTAGAGCCGATACTATTCCTTCCTGGATTTGTGGAGTGGCTGCTCATTTCCTATGGAGATGGGAAGGGTGAGTGGCCTGGAAAATTCCCCTGCCTGCACCCCATCCAGCCTTATTGAGAAATAATAATATTTCTTAAAATAAAAAATAATGTTTTTCCATTTGTTCTAGGTGGAAAGACAGTTTTATCCACAGACAGAGTGGATGCACAAGGTTTAATAGATGCCTTCAGTTCAATTTCAGCCAGTGATGGAGACATTTCTAAGCTGTCTATACAGGTAAAAGGTGGTTTCATATCTTAAGTTTTATGTTATTCTTTCAACCATAGTCACATTTAATTTAAATGTATATTGAACCATGACAATTCTCGACCTTGAAAAATCTATAAAATAGCAATAGTATAACCAGGGCCAGAATAGGGTTGGTGGGGGCCCCAATTGAATGTAGTCCAGGCAGGAACAGCAATCCCTATATACAGCCCAAAATAATCACTATATACAGCACAACCAGCAATAACTATATTCAGCACCCAGTATTCACTATATATAGCCCCCCCCCCCAGTAATCACTATATTCAGCTCCCAGCAATCACTATTTACACCCACCCCCAGTAATTACTATATTCATCTCCCACCAATCACTATATAAAGCTCCCAGTAATTACTGTATACAGCTTCCCAGCAATCACTGTATGCAGACCCCAGCAATCACTGTAATGAGGCCCCAAGCAATCATTGTATACAGCTCCCCCAGCAATCACTAAATACACCTCCCTCAGCAATCACTATCTACAGCCCCCAGCAATCACTTTATACAGCCCAAAGCAATCACTATATACAGCCCCCAGTAATCACTGTATACAGCCCCCCACAACAATTACTATATAAAGCTCCCCCAGCAATCACTATATACAGCCCCCAGTAATCACTGTATACAGCACCACCAGCAATCACTATATAAAGCTCGCCCAACAATCACTATATAAAGGCCCATGCAATCACTGTATACAGCCCCCAGCAATCACTATATACAGCCCCCCAGCAACCACTATATATAGCTCTCAGTAATCACTATATAGAGCTCCTCAAGCAATCACTAAATACAGACCCCCAGTAATCACTATATACAGGCCCCCAGTAATCACTATATTCAGCTCCCAGCAACCACTATATACAACTCCCTAGCAATCACTATATACAGGTACCCCAGGAATTACCGTGTACAGCTCCCCTAGCAATCACTAAATACAGCCCCCAGCGATCACTGTATACAGCTCCCCCAGCAATTACTGTATACAGCTCCGCCAGCAATCACTATATAGAGCCCCCAGCAATCACTATATACAGCCCCCCCAGCAATCACTATATACAGCTCCCCCAGCAATCACTACAATCATGGCCATAAGTTTTGAGAATGACACTATTATATTTTCACATGATCTGTTGCCCTCTGGTTTTTATGTGTGTTTGTCAGGTGTTTTTATCACATACAGAAATACAAGTGCAATCATATTATGGGTAACAAAAGCTTTTATTGACAGTTTGAATGAGTTAATGCAGCAAGTCAATATTTGCAGTGTTGGCCCTTCTTCTTCAGGACCTCTGCAATTCTCCCTGGCAGCTCTCAATCAACTTCTGGACTTCTGCCCTTTCTTGCACAATCAATGCTTGCATTTTGTCACAATTTGTTGGTTTTTGTTTGTCCACCCGTCTCTTGATGATTGACCACAAGTTCTCAACCCCACACATGAATGGTTGCAGGAAACTTTACAGTTAGAAAAGCACGAGGAACATATGTCAAGCAGCCAAAAGAAATATAATTAACAATATTTTATTTTATTGGAGTACAAATACAGACGGAAAACTCAAAAGGACAAAAATATATAAAAACATTTAAAACACGAAAATGCAGGTCAACTGCCTTCGTGACTGCACATAGCAGGTGATGCCATGCAATAGTGGCAAACCACCTGCAACAGGGCCCCCCAGAACACACCAAATGATAAACCAAACTAATACCACATTCTGCACTCAAGCTATAACAAGAAATGTACTACACTGTGTAGAGGTCTAAACAGGAGAGGACCAAGTGTGAGTCAACTCCATATAACGCCACCAGGGCAAAAAGACAGTCAGTCCTGACGGTGTAATGTATGGTCCGCAGAGTGAAAAATCACTCAAAATGACCAAATCCAATGAAAGGCCCAGATGGCTATGGATAAAGCTTTGAGGCAGGAATATTACCAAGTGTGTGGAGGTGGTCCAAGGGAGCCCGGCTTGCCTCGGTTTCCTCGTGCTTTTCTAATTTGTCATTTGCATATGTGCAGCTAAGATCCCTCCTCTTATATCCTTTAGAGGTAGATTCATTTCTGGAAATTACAGTTGGATGAGACAAGACTGGTGGTATCGCTCATCTGGTCTTCTCCAAACAAAGGTTTTCCAGATGTTTAAACAATCGGGAAAGGGGTTCTTAGAGAAATGACTTTACCCCAGTCCTCAGCAGTCCAACCTGTACCTTTTGCAGAATATCAGTCGTCCCTGATGTTTTTTTTCTGGAGAGGAGTGCTTCTTTGCTGCCTTCTTGACACCTGGCCTGCTCCAAGGGTCTCCACCTCACAGTGCGTGCAGATGCACTCACACCTGCCTGCTGCCATTCCTGAGCAAGCTCTGCACTGCTGGAGGCCCGATCCTGAAGCTAAAACACTTTTAAGAGACATCCTGGAGTTTGCTGGTTCTTCTTGGGTGGCCCCTTAGCCTTTTTGGCACAATGGAGGCTCTCTCTTGAATTCTTGTTGATGCGATAGATTGGTGACTGAGGTGCAATCTTTCTAGCTGCGATACTCTCCTGTTGGCCAGTTTTGTGCAGTGCAATGATGAACTGACGTGTTTCTTTTAGAGATACCATGGTTAACAGAAGAGAACAATGATGCCAACACAGCCTCCTTTTATAAGTGTTAATGGTGTGATTCTTACTTAGTCATGACAGATTGATCTCCAGCCCTGTCCTCATTAACACCCACACCTGTGTTACTGGAGCAATCACTGAAACGATGTTAGCTGCTCCTTTTAAGGCAGGCCTGCAATGAAGTTGAAATGTGTTTTGTGGGAAAAGTTAATTTTCTAGGCAAATATTGACTTTGCAATTAATTGCTGTTAAGCTGATCACTCTTTCTAACATTCTGAAGAATATGCAAATTGCCATTGTAAAACCTGATGCAGTAGACTTTGTAAAAATTAACATTTGTATCATTCTCAAAACTTATGACCATGACGGTACATACAGCCCCCAGCAATCACTAACTACAGCCCCTCCAGAAATCACTATATACACCCCCCCCCCCCACCGCCCAGCAATCACTATATATACCCCCCCCCCAGCAACCACCATAACAGCTCCCAGCAATCACTTTATAGAGCCCCCCAAGCAATCACTAAATACAGCCCCTCCAGCAATCAATGCTTACAGCCCCCAGTAATCAGTATATTCAGCTCCCAGCAACCACGATATACAGCTCCCCAGCAATCACTATATACAGCCCCCAGAAATCACTATATTTCGCTCCCACCAACCACCAAATACAGCTCCCCGGCAGTCACTATATACAGCTCCCCTCGCAATCACTATATTCGGCTCCCAGCAACCTCTATATACAGACCCCAGTAATCACTATATTCAGCTCCCAGCAACAACTATATACAACTCCCCAGCAATCACTATATGCAGCTCTCCCAGCAATCACTGTATAAAGATCCCAGTAATCACTATATACAGCTACCCAGCAATCATTATATACAGGTTCCCCAGCAATAACTATATACAGCGCCCCAGCAATCACTATATACAGCCCCCCCACTATTTACTATATACAGCCACCCCAGCAATCACTATATAAAGCCACCCACCAATCACTTTATACAGCCCCCCGTAATCACTATGTACAGCCCCCCATAATAACTATATACATTCCCCATATACTGTCCTAGGTAAAATAATGAAATTGGACTTACCTTCCATGGTTCCCCCGATGCAGGCCTTCCCTTTCCTTGTGGTGTTGGGATACTAATGGATATCGGAGGTGCACCATGAAGGCGGCGCCCTGCTGCAGAAGGCACCGGGACGTCGCCGACGCGGTAACGTCCCACTCTGCGCCACCAGCGGCAGAACACCATCATCTTTGTTTACCTCTGATCGTTTATGGCAGAGCAGGGAACATATTGTCGGACACATGTGCTAGATACGGCACAGGGAGCCCGTACCCAATTACACTGTAGGAGATTCCGGCAATCATCCACATTTGGTGGGAGCCCCTTTAAGGGCAATGTGTGGGGGCCCCAGGCGCCCAGCCTATAGTCAGTCACTGAGTATAATTGTATCTGTTTTTAATAATATCCTCAAACTACAGTCTGTGTGCGATTACTAAAAACGGACTAGGATAAGCTCTACTTTTTAAGAGAAGTGACATGTGTGAATTGATCTATTAACAAGTATTGCATTTAATGTAGCTGTGTGCTTTCCATTAAAATAACCAACAGCACTTGGAAAAATGTTATTGTTGAAACCAAATGGTGGGCACACAGCCTGGGTGCAATCCGAGCACCCAAACAATATTTACAAGAAATAGAAAAAAAACGGACCTCTCAATGGAGAATAAACAAGAATTACGAGAATATTTATTGATATCTTTAATAATGGGCTTTAAGGGTTATAGGCCTATTATCGACTATACATGTACTATATGTGTTATGTGATGTCACGGATGCTCCTGTGACCCATATCCCGGGTCGCAGGCGCACCCATGTGCCTCCCTGTGCCCCTGGATCATGCCTGCAGCCTCACTTACCTTCTCTGGCTCCATAGGCAGTCTCCGCACTCTGACATGCACGTACCAGCTCTGTAAGGTTTAAAGGGCCAGCGCGTCTATAATTTGCACCTGCCCTGATAAATTGCCAGCATCTTCCTGTGTCCCCTGCTGGATCTTTGAGCCTCTGTCTTAGAGAAAGCTTGTTCCCTATGTCCTGTGCTTTTATAGTGATTTCCAGTTGTGACCTCGATTCCGTTCCTGACATTGCTCCTGTGATATCTGTCCTGATCTTCCGCTACGTCCCTGACTCTGATCCTGTGCTGCCTATCCTGACCTCCTGCATGTCCTTGACATGCAGTCTCTGCCTCGCGACTCTGCACCTTGCCTTGGCCACCACCACGGACAAAGTCGTGCCTGTGGAGCAACCTAGTGGTACCACGCCACAGAAATCCAACCGGCGGTCTCTGGTGAAAAACGGGTACCACTTAGACTCTGCTCCCAGGTGTCGGCTTAATTCATTGTCCACGATGGTTCAGTGGGTCCACTTCCTCTGAATCCTGACATGTGATAGTTTTTAAAGAGTTTTTTTTCTTTTTGTGGCCTTAATTAAGGTATTTTGTAATACATCTTCATTCATTCTTTTTTTATGTTTCTTTTACATTGTTTTATTGTTATTGTAATTTGCTAAATGAACTAGAACTAAATGGGCTTTTCATACAACTTGTCATATATCAACAAGAAAGTGGAAAAGTGTCCGATTCCTGGGGGTCTAATCACTGGGACCCCTTCGATTGGGATAACAAGCAGTCTGAAAATCCCCCATATTGACCAAAACAGAATGGAGTGCAGGTGCATATGCTTAGCCCGTACCTGTGTTCCATTCTATAGACTTTGGGTTTCTCATTCTCCTGATCACTGGGGGTCGCTTTATTTGCCCCTTAGTAGTCAGACACTTATCCCTTATACTCTATCTTTCATGAGAAAACCCCTTGAAAGAGCCAATTCTGATATTCTTATTCAAGCTGTAGCTCATTTGAAATTAGGAGAATCCCTGATACATTACAGATACAGATAATATTAGAAGCCAATTACATTGAATCTTCCTATTTTTACAGCTGGAGAGCACTGCAGCGAGTCTTCCACCATCTCAGTGTTTGAATGGCACAGTTTTTATTGATAATACAGTGGGGAATGAAACATTCTTTCTAGTCACTTGGCAAACTGCAGTTCCGAATATTAATTTGCAAAATCCAAAGGGGATCGTGTATACTTCAGCACAATTCATCACTGACAACATTGCTAAATCATCAAGGCTTGCCATCCCAGGAACCGCAGAGGTAACATTTCCTATTGTTTCATCAAAACAATTAATTTCTGTGAATGGAAGCTGATTGTCATTAAATGGGTCAAACTCCTTTAATGTGTACTATTATAACTTTATGCTGGTCTTCCGTTTTATGCCATATTTAATGACAATGAGGACTTACTTTCTTTTTTAGAGAGGCCCCTGGACTTACAGTATATGCAATACTCGCACTTCAGTTGAAGCTTTAGGTTTAGTTGTGAACTCTAAGGCTTCAGCTACAAATATTTCTCCAATTACTGTAAGTGCCCACATGAACCAAGACGCAAACCAATATCCCAACCCCATGGTTATCTATGCCACAGTAAGTCAAGGACTGACGCCGGTCACTGGAGCAAAGGTCATTGCAATGATTGAACCTGTCACTGGACCAATAGTGACCCTAGAACTTAAGGACAATGGAGCAGGTAGTTATATGTGTTGTAATGTTACAACTGAGTTAGTAGGGACTACCAGAGCAAAAGACTTTTAGGTCCCACCTCGTCATGTAGATTTTTCATACCATATATACACAAAATGGGGGCTATTTATCATAGGCCATCACTCACGCACCTGCTAGCAATAAGCTTTCATGGCTTCTACACCAGTGTCTAGGAGCAGAAGCTCTGATAAATATCCCTCAATGGGTTGGTTTTATCTGTCTCTGCTATAAAACTGTGCTAATTGCCTTGTGCAGCATTTCTCAAAGGTTTGAAAGGACACTTTTTTTACACTGCTAAGAAAGTCTACTCCAGCTTCCCAGATCTGATGAAGCAGGCGGTCCACTTGCGAAACGCACCAGAGAATGAACATGTTACTATACATTTAAGACTTTTTACGTGGACTCCACCTATTCGCCTATTGAGGCAAATCCAGTTGCATTTTTTTCAGTTGTCATTTCCATCCTGGTGTTACTTTAACCTACAGGTGTAGGGAAGCTTACTGCAGGGTAGTGCTACAGAACTACCTTAGTCTCTTCTAGATGCTTGTAGACTTTCTTTACTATTGCAAGCATATAACATAGTATCAATGAGGCCTATAATATTTTTTGCCTATGAGACTGTTTTTGACTATAACTTTGGCCTTGTTCTATCAAGGACCCATTAACATATCGGAGAGTAGGTTCACCTGAGGCCGAAATATTAAAATGGTTAAAGTTACCTAACGTCCAGGATAAGCATGTATGTCTTAAATAAGGGGACATAGGGACATACACATGCACGTTCTGGTGATTATGCAGGTACCCCGGGGTCCCCACAACATGATTTCATGGTGCCATGGAGGTGGCATGGCAGTTGGAAAGCCTTATCAGTGACTGGGGCTAATAGGCATAGTGTTATACTGTATGTTATAAAGTGAGTGATAAATAGCCCTAATATTTTGAGATATGTACATAATGGACAGTTCCGCTGAAGAGGTTAATTGTACTTTACAAACACCACAAAATAAATGCAAACTAACATTAACAATATGTTAATTTTGGCAGCTTTTACATGACTAACTATGAATATCAATATGTAAATTTACACATTAAAACAGATATAAGTATTTATTTTGATGAACTTTTTTAGGCCCTGATATTATCAAGAATGATGGAACATATTCCAGTTACTTCACTCAATTCTCAGTAAATGGAAGATACGGTTTAAAAGTGCGAGTAGTAAACAATACTAATACTGTCAGTCGCTTGGTCCTTCCCAAAAACCGTGCCCTCTATGTTCCAGGATTGATCATAAATGGTAAGAGAAATTTAAGGCGATTTACATAGCAGTTCAACTTCTAGAAATAACTTGATTGTATTTAAGTACATGTTTAGGACACATAGCATACTAAGAATAGATAACTTTGGTTCCAGTCTCAGGTTCCCCGTATTATAGCTTCAACAGGAGCTTCAACATGGCATCCCTTTATAGCATGTACAAGGGTCTTCTTGTGCAGCACTTAATGACATATATTTTTTTCCTTCCCTAGAGACATTGCTGTATGTACAGTGAGAAATTCATAGGTTCCTCAAAACACACAGCACATCAAATTTTAAAGATAATAAGCACTTTAAACGGGTAGGGGGTTAAACTGTACATTCAAGAAATCAATCCTTCTATTTTTTAATTTTTAAAATAATCCAGTATTCTTACTGAACATCTCTTTGTAGGTTCTGTTATCATGAACCCTCCACGTCCAGAAATTCCAGATGAAGATCTTAATGTCGGAGAATTTAGCAGGACAGCATCAGGAGGTTCTTTTGTGGTATCTAATGTGCCTTCAGGTCCTCAGCCAGATATCTATAAACCCGAGAAAATAACCGATTTACAGGCAGAGATTGTGGATGATATGATAACATTATCATGGACGGCCACTGGGGATGACCTGGACCAGGGGAAAGGTGAGAATGTTTTTTTCATTCTGAAGTAGTGTGAATCCTTGTTTCCTATACGAATGATGTTTTTATTATCTTTATAGATTGGATTCTTTACTGTAAGATTAGTAAGACCATGGAGCCCACTGCCGCAGTGTGTTCCAATGGTTGAGTATTATGTTTTGAGTGAAAATTCTGCAAAAGAATAAATATTATGTTGGATATGTACACTCACCGGCCACTTTATTAGGTACACCATGCTAGTAACGGGTTAGACCCCCTTTTGCCTTCAGAACTGCCTCAATTCTTTGTGGCATAGATTCAACAAGGTGTTGGAAGCATTCCTCAGAGATTTTGGTCCATATTGACATGATGGCATCACACAGTTGCCGCAGATTTGTCAGCTGCACATCCATGATGCGAATCTCCCGTTCCACCACATCCCAAAGATGCTCTATTGGATTGAGATCTGGTGACTGTGGACCCTACCATCCGAATGTCGCAGCAGAAATCGAGACTCATCAGACCAGTCAACATTTTGCCAGTCTTCTACTGTCCAATTTCGATGAGCTTGTGCAAATTGTAGCCTCAGTTTCCTGTTCTTAGCTGAAAGGAGTGGCACCCAAGGAGATTGTCTTGACCATGTCTACATGCCTAAATGCACTGAGTTGCCGCCATGTGATTGGCTGATTAGAAATTAAGTGTTAACGAGCAGTTGGACAGGTGTACCTAATAAAGTGGCCGGTGAGTGTATGTGTGTGTTTCCAACTCCATAACTCCAAATCCACAGCATTGGTTTCAATCCGAACACAATAAAAGAAAGTAATCAAAGTTCTTTATAAAACAGATATGCTTTTAGGTTGATCAGTGATCAGATTTCACTTTTATTTCTCCAGCTTCAGGCTATGAGCTTAGAATGAACATCAACCCCGCTGACCTCCGAAACAATTTTGATGGATCAACAACAATCAATATTTCTGCTCTTACTCCCCTGCCAGCTGGATCCAGCGAAACATTCTCATTTGTGCCAGAGAACATTGTTTTACAAAATGGCACCAACATTTACTTTGGTTTAGTTGCTATTGATAAAGTCTCTCAACGTTCAGATGTGTCAAATATAGCTCAAGCCACTCTGCTCATTGCACCAACACCAGCGCCAACAACTGAACCCATAACGACTACAACTGAACCGACTACAACTGAACCCATAACAAGTGAACTCATAACAACTAAACTGACTACAACTGCATCCTCTACAACTACATCTAGGACAACTCAGTCCACTACAACTGTTATTAGACCAAGAACTGATTCACCAGCCAATGACAATTCAGATAGACTCAATATAACAGAGATTACACTGATAGTATGTGCAGCTGTTGTGGGTATTTGTATCATTATAAGTATCACTGTCTGTATTGTCAGCTGTCAAAAGAGGAGAAGTAATTCACAAATCGGAGTGTGAAATCGAAATGTAACAATTTTATTATACATATCTATATATATTCCTATATATATACAAATATATTACTTAAATAAATAATGTATGTGGTTACATGAAAGGACGTGTTTTTAAAACTTTTCTATGCTTATAAATAGTTTTGGGTTAGTAGGTAGTGATGGGAAATATCCTTTTTTTCAGAAGTTTCAGATGTAATAATGTAACTGCCAACTCAATAGACATGACAAATGAGTATTGGTTATGGTGGGCTGTGTAACTATTGGTTACTGGGGGTAAGTGACCATCAGTTACTGAAGGCTAATTGACTGGTTACTAATGGGGGCTGCATAACTTTCGATGAATGGGGCTGTGCTGTCCTCTCCATTTAGATCCTTTCATCGTTAGCATGGTGGACATCGTTAGCATGGTCCATTTACTGCTTCAATGCCTTGGAACCGAATTGCATTGGGGTTGATTTCCAATGTCCCTGATGTGCTCACAAATATGAACTTGCAGATCCTTATTGTTTTGCCCATGTATTGACATATGAGCAGGTATACAATCTTCAAACTTCTACAATTGCTGAATTTTTTTAATGGGGAAAATTTTACCAGTAATGGTACTCTGAAAATTGGCACCTTTTCAAATATATTTACAGTTTTGGCATTTTCCACATTTGAATGTACCAGGATGGGAATTTGGGAGCCATGTGGAGCATTTGACAGGTGTTAAAGAGGACCATTCACCACCCTAACTTATTAAATCTAACATACATACAGAATGTAGGGGCTTGCATATTGATTCAGGGATACTTTGAATTTTATTCCTAGGCCCCACCGTTACCAATTTATCAGCCCCGGTCTCTGATCATTCAATGTACAGGATTGTCCGAAATGAGATGCTGCAGCAGGAGTGGGGGCGTATATGTGCATTTTAATCTTCTCTGACACTGTCCAATCAGTGGCAGACAGTGTCAGAGAAGACATTGCTCAACCACTGTGAACGTGCAGAGCATCTCTTCCCTATATCTTTTTTTATGTGCAAAGCATATCCACATAGAACAGCACATAGAACAGAGCGTGATATTGCATGATCATGCTGTGCTCTATGTGCCAAGCAAAGAGCTGCGCGTATCCTGCAGACAAAGTGATCACTCTGCCGTGTGCAGAGAGCGAGGAGCATGGAGCATGCAGAGTGGTCTCGCTAGCTATAGCAAAGCAAGACCACTCAGTGCTTAAAGGGGCATTCTTAACTGTGAATTCACATTTAATTTAATTCATCTTCATTATATATACATTTCTTTAATTTGATGTTATTAAAAAAAATTACCTGTGTGTAGAAAATTTGCTGGAGTGATTGCACAAAGAAACAAATATTTTTTTCCACATATGAAACTGTCTGTCCTGTATTAATCAACGCTAAATCCAAGTGGTCAGACAGGGATCTATAACACATGTCTGACCACTGCTCCCAGGGTATGGGGGTGGTCATATCCAAGGATCTAAATCTTTTTTCTAAAGGACAACATCCCTATATTTATTGGAAAATCTTCACACAGAAACCTTTTTTTAATAACATGCAATTGAAGAAATATCCCTTTAAAGGGAACCTGTCACCACATTTGCAGATATACAGCCAGTGACAGGCTCCTATAGAGCCCTAGTAACTTACTTACACCCTAATTTAGTTAAAAATAGTTTCGCTTACATCTACATAAATCAACTTTTATCTTATATTATTTGGCTCCTTACTATTCAGCAGTTCATGTCATGTGACCAAGGTGACATTATCTCAGGTCCTTTGGCCTCTTAACAATAGCAAACTATACCCCATGTATGTATCTGACCATATGAAGTCACAGTAGCCTTTATGGGCCTCTACTCCTCTCCATCCTCCATGGAGGCTTCTGTGATTTCATGTGACGACATACATGGTGTACAGTTTGCTATTAGAAGGGTAAAGGACCTGTGATTATGTCTCTCTGGTCACATGTCAATGTAATGTTGACAGCAACACAATTAGGCAAATCTCCTCTTCTCAGATGTTATGGTTGAAACGCATGTGTTAACTTGTGAACTTGTGAGCCCCTTTTGAAGCACCCTAAGCTTATATTGTGTCTTATAACTCATCTCTGCCTGCCTGCTAGCCAGCGTAGGTCCAAAGTAAGACGTCATTGCAGTTTTCTACTGCTCCCAGGAGAAGAGGGATGCAGTTTATTACCGATTCCCCTTTTCCATTCCTCACTTCCTCCATTCCCCCATTCCTACTTCAGCACGATGCATAGAGGAACATAAACGACTTGGTGGTCATGTATCCCGGGCTGTAGTTACGCTCCTAGTGCAAACACTTTAGTAGATGTGTATTATAATGATCTGCAGCAGCTTAAGTGTGAATAGGGAGGTTCTGCAGCTCGTGGCGCATGTATTGGGGAGGGTTCTGCTGCAGCTGTTGCGTGTACTGGGGGGTTCTGCTGTGGCTGTCACATGTATTTGGAGGTTTTCAGCAGCTGGCACATGTATTGGGAGGTTCTGAAGCAGCTGGCGAGTGTATTGGGAGGGGTTCTGTAGTAGCTGGCGCATGTATTGAAGGATTCTGTAGTAGCAGTTGGCGTGTTTATTGGGAGCTTCTGTAGTAACTGGCAGGTGTATTGGGAGGTTCTGAAGCAGCTGGGGCGTGTATTGGGGGGTTCTGCAGCAGCTGGCGTGTATTGGGGTGTTCTGCAGAAGCTGGCGTGTGTATTGGGAGGTTCTCCTGTAGCTGGTACATGTATTAGGAGGTTCAGCAGCAGCTGGCACGTGTTTTGGGGGAGACCAGCAGTAAAAAGAAGCCTCTCCCTGACCACCATAACTTCTATGGTTACTTATAATAAAAAACAAATGCAACAATTGGCATTATTTTTACAGCAAGGAAACCTTATTTTTGATGTAAGGAAATCTTCTGCTGATGGTCTCTGTTATTCTCCTCCATAATAGAAAAAGGTAGTAAAACTGTGGTTGGAGGGGGGCCCAGCCAAAACTTTGCTATGGGGCCCACTCATTCATTGTTACGCCACTGGCCACAGTTGATATTATATATCAAAACAACCAAAAGAAAATAGGGAATTTATTAATAAAAATATTAATAATCTTGACTTAATTTGAACAAAAATATACGGTATACTATAAATAACAAAAATGTTTTTTTTCACTTTTAACCCCAAATAAAACTGAAAAATAAAATCTTTCAAGTTTTATTACATTTTAACTAGCCCTCTGTGTTTCAAAAATAAAAACACAGCAAAAATGTTTAAGGTAGCATGGTAAAAAAAGAAATTATGACCATTAAACCGCCGCGTACGAAAATTCTCTAAAAAAGTCTCGGCCATTAAAGGGTTATTCCCATTACAGAAAATTAGTGTCATTCTTTTTATGATAAAAAGTCATACAATGTTTACTACTAGTTGCAATAAATCTGACCACGGTCACACAGGTGCACGGCTCATTATAACACACGGCTTTGATTACTCTCTGTGATATAAAGAGCCGTGCACCTGTGTGACCATGGTCAGATTTCTGTCCACTAGTAGTAACCATAAAAGCTTTCCATAGAAGTACAGCAAGCAGAGATCTAGAAATCTGGGAGGAATTATTACAGAAAGTATATTGAAAAATTGCATAAATTGTCATAAAAACAATGAAAATAACTTGCTGAAATGGGAATAACCCTTTAAAGCCTTTTCAGGCTGCGTCATTACCCCTTGACATTACCCTTACATTTGTCCACTTGACAATGTTGTAACTATATTATGTAGATACTTTTTTTTAGGTTTATGCAGGGGCGCACCTGCCATGAGGTGAGTTGAGCATCTCGCCTCAGGCGGCATGCCTCCTGCTGAACGAGGGGGCGGCATCGGCCGGCACTGAGCTCCCGCACGGGACGGGACCAGCACCTTGCTCCCCGACTCTGCCAGCACCTTGCGCCCGCCCCCAGACGCCGCCGGCACCGAGCTTCCGCCCCCCTGCCGGCCAGCACCACTTTCAAGTGCTCTGTCTGGCACCATGCTCCGGGCCGCCAATGTGCTGCCGGCCCCCCCATTCCTCGCTACTAATTTGCTCTTCCCCATAATTTCTTGGCTACCTGGCTTCCCCTTCACTCCGTATCAAAACCTCGCTCTGCTAAGTCCCCCCCCCTGCCAGGCTCTCGGCTCCTGATTACTATTACACCCCCCGCCAAGCTCCGGCTGACCCCGCCCCACCCCCGGCTCTTGTGTTGTGTGTTCACGCTCTCCGCGCTCCGGGCTCTCCCAGCCGACCTAATCGCTTCCAGCTCTCTCTTGATCTAATCACTCCCAGCTCAAGCTCCAGGCTCCCTTACCGCTCCCTTGGTCTAAACCCCCCCTCCCCTCCCCGCGCTCCCGGCTCTCAACCTACCCACTCTCGGCTCCCTCAGCGCGCCACACCGCTGCAGGACAAGGCACCGAACTTTCCAAGAACACAACAGAGAGGTAAGGTTACTTTATCTTTGAATATATATGTGTAATATGTGTATATATATATGTATATGTGTGTATATGTGTGTTTGTACATATGTATGTGTATATATGTATATGTGTTTGTATATGTGTATATATGTATATGCGTGTTTGTATATGTGTATATATGTATATGTGTGTGTGTATCTACTGTTTGTTTATGTGTATATACGCTGTATGTATATGCAGCATTTGTCATATTTATCAGGGCTTCTATTTTATACTACAGGGCGGTACTCTGTATGCATTTTATACTACTTGGCGGTACGTTGTATCTATTTTATACTACTTGGCGGCACGCTGGATGTATTTTATACTACTTGGTGGCACGCTGGATGTAATTTATACTACTTGGTGGTACGCTGGATGCATTTTATACTACATGGCGGTATTCTGTATGCATTTTATACTACACGGTCATATGCTGTATGCATTTTATACTACACGGTCATACGCTGTATGCATTTTATACCACACGGTGATACGCTGTATGCATTTTATACCACACGGTGATATGCTGTATGCATTTTATACTACGCGGTGATACGCTGTATGCATTTTATACTACATGGTGATACGCTGTATGCATTTTATACTACATGGTGATACGCTGTATGCATTTTATACTACATGGTGATACACTGTATACATTTTATGCTATATGGCGGCACGCTGTATGTATTTTGCATTGCTTTACTTTTACACCAAACCAATATGATGGATCTGGTCCGGACACTACCCGATATCTTACATATATGGACGGTGGGGCGTTTCTCTATGGTTCGCCTCAGGCAGCAGACAGGCTTGGTACACCCCTGGGTTTATGATATGGTATCTGCACTCGATTTTGTATAATACTAATAATTCTCTCTGCAATCAGCACCTTTTAGATTGATTCTACACTGCAGTACATGAACTAGGTGCAATTACTCTTGCAGTGAGTTTCTTTTACTCTTGTTTGGACACTGCCTGGATCGTCCTTTTTGTGCTACTCTCCCTGAGTTTTTGATTAATTTATGCAAATAATTTTTAGCATGTATATGCTAGTATACTATTGCAAAGCAAGCTGAAAGCAGATTGGAGAATGCTTCCACCTCACAAGGTGGGGGGGTATAAAAAAACCCTAGTGGGCGGGAGCACATGGTTTGTAGACTCGGCCTAAGCAGTCAGTCAGAGTAAAAGACTCGATCTTGGAGCACATGTCAGCAAAGGAAGCAGAGGAGAGCGCAGCTCCTACAGAGCTGCACCAGCCAGTGTCATATTACCAGGAACTACAAGTGGCTCAGGCCACTGCCTAGCCAGCAGGGAATGTCCCGAGACTTAAGCCCCAGAGCAGAGGTCCATGATCCAGACTCGGCTCCGTCTTTACAAGCCCAGCTTGAAGTTACTACCAAGCTGTGAGCAACCTTCCTGTGGACCAGCTATCTCCATCAACCTTTCAGCTTGCTGAATTTGCTGCTTCTGTTTGGGGCGAAGCCTGCTGTATAAAGAACTGTAAGTTGATTTGCACAACGTGCCTTTGTGTAATCACTGGATCAGACTGCATCACCATCACCCAGTCTCCATCATCCAGGGACTCCTACATACACCTCAGGGGTTGCAACAGGGAGAAACCTATTGTATCAGCCTCGTCCTCCACCTTCTCTTGCACACACCACCTGCTGGCGACCTGCCAGGCTGTAGGACAGCCCTCTGGTCCCCATACCAAGCACCGTGACGACAGCATGCTCAAGGCCAAGCTAACCAGCCACTCCGGTATTCTGGGCTGTCTACAGCCACCGAAGAAAGGCCAGGCCCGGTGGGGGGTGTTGCATATACATAATAAAGTCTTGGTATTAACTGGAACCACAATTTTCTTTTTTCTTTGTTTTGGGATTTTGGTGTCAAGCTCTACGGCACAGAGATATAATGAGTATATGAAGAGGGCTCAAGGGCTGAGTCCTCTTCATACAAAGGTGGGGGTTTTTGCATTTTGCAGAAAACCCCCACCGATAATAACCGCGGTCGGGCGCCGCCATCTTTATTACGATCGCTGCGCCCCGAACGTCATCGAGGGACGGCGATCGGTTGCCATGGTAGCCTCGGGTCTTCTTTTGACACGAGGTTACATGGCTTCTGCAGATTCAACTTTTTCATTTTTATGTGTACAGCCTGTGTGGGGGCTTATTTTGTGCATAACAAATTTTTACTTCCCCGTAATGTTTTATTTTAACATGCCGTGCACTGCGAAGCTGAAAAAAAATCCAAATGTGGAAAATTTTTAAAAAAACCGCACATGCGTCACTTTCTTGTGGGCTCAGTTTTTACGACTTTCACTCTTCGCTCTCCAAATACACGCCTACTTTATTCTTTGGTTTGGTGCGATTGCGGTGATACCAAATTTATATAGTTTTATTGTGTTTTAATACATTTTCCAAAAATTAAACGAATGTGTACAAAAAGAAAAAATTTTTTTGCCATCTTCTGACGCTAATAACTTTTTATACTTTGGCGCACGGAGATGTGTAGTGGGTCATTTTTTTGTGAAATGAGGCAACTCTTTTCTTTGCTACCATTATTTGAGGTCTGTGCGACATTTTGATCATTTTTATTTCATTTTTTATGTTATGTAAAAGGTGTAAAAGTCGCATTTTTTTTGGCATTTTTGCAGGTCATTCATTACAATGAGCCACTGGCTCATTGTAACGAATCTGCAGAAGCCATGTAACCTCGTGTCAAAAGAAGACCCGAGGCTTTACAATGAGCAGTGGCTCATTGTAATGAATGACTGCAAAAATGCATATATTGCATACAGAAGTTTGCAGTATAGTAGGAGCGGATCTGACCATCTAGGGTTAATGTACCCTAGATGGTATAAAATAGTGGAAAAAAAAAAAAAAAAAAGTTTAAAAAAATTTAAAATATTAAAAAACAAACACCCCCCTTTCCCAGAACTAGAAAACAACATAATAAACAGTAAAAATGCACAAAACAAGAGTTTATCATCATCCGCTAACACAAAATCACGACCCGATCTATCAAAATATAAAACGGTTACGGGCGGTGGTGACCTGGAGGTGGGAAATGGTGCCCAAATGTCCGAAATGCGACTTACACCTTTTTACAAACATAAAAAATGCAAATTAAAATGATCAAATGTCGCACAGACCTCAAAATGGTAGCAAAGAAAACGTTGCTCATTTCACAAAAATGACCCTCACACATCTCCGTGCGCCAAAGTATAAAAAAGTTATTAGCGTCAGAGATGGCAAAAATTTTTTTCTTTTTGTACACTTCGTTTTAATTTTTGAAAATGTATTTATTAAAACACAATAAAACCTATATAAATTTGGTATCACCGCAATCGCACCAAACCAAGAATAAAGTAGGCTGTTATTTGGAGCGAGAGTGAAAGTCGCGTAAAAACTGAGCCCACAAAGAAGTGACGCATGTGCGGTTTTTTTTAAAAATTTTTCCACATTTGGATTTTTTTTCAGCTTAGCAGTGCACGGCATGTTAAAATAATAACATTACGGGAAAGTAAAATTTGTTATGCACAAATAAGCCCCCACACAGGTCTGTAACCATAAAATGAAAAAGTTATGGATTTTTGAAGTTGAGAAGAGGAGAAATGAGCCGAAAAACCCTGGTCCTTAAGGGTTAAGGGCTTGTTCAGCATCAGTGTCCATGGATTCATAAAGTTCGTTTCTTCTCTGAAATTCATCTATCAGCCGAGTCTTTACAAATCTAGGGTCGTCTGCCTCAGACCTGGTCTCCAGAGCATTGATCAGTGCACTGTATGAGTCAGGTAAACTGCATAACAATAGGCTGCAACGTGATGTCTTTCATTGTTTTCACCCATTGTCCTCAGATGTGTAACACACTTCCAGCATTGCATTTATTTGCTCTTGCATGTCTTTTTCTTGTTAAGTCTCATTCTGTATAATTTCTGAGCAGAAATAACTTGCTGTTTAAACTGGAACTTCATACATCTTTTGTAATGCATCCCACAATTCCCTTTGCTGTATTCTAATGTCTATATGAATCAGCTGGTCATCCTCCACTAACAGACTTATGGTGGCCCTGCCTGTCTGTTGTTCTTGTCCAATCCTGGTAATTGATCTGTGGTCTTTTCTGTGGTAATAACTCCCACAAATCATCCTTGGATAATAACATTTCCACTTTAACATCCAATCGACTAGAAATACAGGCTACTGGCACCCACCACATTCACAAATCAATCGAAGTGAACTTCAGAGTCCGGAGCCGGGGTTTTAAACTAGATTAATGTAAGGCATCCCAACGCAGTACTCGCCAGGTATAGCAATCAACAAAGTTCAACAGGGGAAAGAAGCATGCGGCACTCACTGTATCAGGACAATGTTCGCTTTATTGTAGAGAAAAATTCATAGCAGGGAAGATGCACACCACGCATGGTGACGGGCCGTTTTCTCTTCCGTTGTTTTACTGGTTATTATTTCTTACCTACCTCGTTCTTCAACCTTAAGTTGTTGTTCCTCTGTATCGTATCTGCATTTCCTCATTGTCCAGCTGCAAGAACTCATTAACTTGAAAAGTAGGGTACTATACGCACCTTTCATGGTCAGAACCCAGCTGTTACTGTATTCACTTGGTTTAAGTGAATAGGTGTCATATTCGAATGTAATCAACTGTTGTTTTTAACATTTATTGTGTGTATATTTGATACCTTGTTTGATACCTTGTTGTATACTGTTCCCTAGCAAGCGTTGGCCGAGGGTTGGAAAGCGCACACCGCAACGAAACGGCCCGTCACCCTGGCGTGGCATGATTTTCCCTGCTATGAATTTCCTACAATAAGCGAACATTGTCTGATATGGTGAGTGCCGCATGCTTCTTTTCCTTGTTGAACATTTCCACTTTAACTTCCATAGCTGATAATTCTCATTGTTCAGCTTGGACACCTGTCAGGGCTCATTCACACTGCCGTGCTGCGGGGCACGTAATGCAGCCGAAATTGTGTGCGGGCTACGTGTGTGAATGTACCCTCAGTCTGAGCCTGAGGCCGGCCATTCTGCTGATCCTCTCTTTATTATTAGACCCCTTTCTTACTTGTATTCCGGGAGATGAGATCTTTCACCAGGATCTGGCTGCTGTCTTGTCTGTGTCTGGGTACTTGGTTTTGTGTTCTGTGTCCTGGGCCCATAACCTGTTGCAGATTGAGCTTTCTATGTTGAAGCATCAGCATACGCAGTTGTGGAAGTATATTCATTGTTATCTTTACTTGAGATACGACGTCAGAGCGAGTTATTGGCTACCAAATAGCTCAAAGAGAGGAAAGTATTGGGTGTCCCTGCTCGCCCCTTCTATTTCACCTAATGATGGAGCCACTTGCTTGTACAATTAGAATGATTAAGAGATTATCACTATGAAGAGAGAAATCGAGAAGAAATCTTTTTTGCAGATGATATTTTGATGTATCTAGGCAATGTAGATTCTATGGAATAGAGTATTGAGGGTATTTCAAGAATTAATAGATAATATCGGTATTACCATCACTGGGATAAATCGATGATCATAAATATATATAAAGGTAGGGAATTACCTCTTCCATTGAAGAATAATAAAGCATGGTGAACACTTTAAATATCTAGGTGTGAATTTCTCAAGGGACTTAAATGAATATGTGGAATTAAATGTATTCCAGTAATAAGATATGCTAGGGAAAGGTAGCTAGGGATAAGCATGGAAAGTTAATGTTAGGCATCTCTGCTAGGATAGCACTAATAAAGAATGAACTCTTTCCAAAATTTTCTTATGAATTGTAGGGATATTTAAGAATGTAGATGGAATTGTATCTGATTTAGTATGGGAGGAGAGGAGAGCAAACCACGATAACCAGATTACGTTTGGAGCCAACATATAAAAGGAGAGTTTCCAGGATGGTGGCTTAGGATCCAGATTTTAAAAATTACAATTTGGAGTTTTAAGACTTGGGAATAAGAGAGGATTGGTTATGAATTCAATAAAGATTGTTTAGGTGTCTTTACGTTGAGACATGAATTTAGAATCCCGTGAAGGAGGAGAGAATCAAGGACAAAAGAAAACCTATTAATGGGCTATTGAAGACACGTGAAAACAGCCCTAGAAAGGGTAGACTGGCATTTATATATGCAAATGGTAGAAAAAAAATATGAAGATCCTTATTTGGGGCCTTAAAAAGTGGGAAAAAGAACTTGGTCCAATAGGGATTGATAGGTGGAATCAAATTGTGAAAAGTACTTGGAGGTATCATTCAATCCACAACTGAGGGTTATGCAATATTTATTGTGAATGGTTATATTATACACCATAAGATTATATAGATGTATAGGGAGAGGGATTCAATGTATATAGGTGTAGAGATCAAGAGGGCTGACTTTGCCACTGTTTGGGGTTGATCCATATACAAAAAATGCGAAGGGCGTCTTGGAAATATAATCTTGTCTCAGCATTGAAGTTGCCTGGGATCCATATATGTTATCTTGGAGAAAAGGAAGATAAATGGTAACCAGGAGGAAAGGGTAAAATAACTGTTGTACGGTGGGACAGAAATCTAATGAATAACATATATCAAAGACCCACCATTCAGTGGGGGAGCGGATGCTATGATGTGTACGTATTAAATAATGGTGCTGTCGAGCTTGACCATTTATCATATTTTTTTCTTTCTTTTTTATTCCCTCCTTTTCTTCTTTTTTTTCTCTTTTCCTTTCCTCTTTCACCCCCTTTTTTTTTCTTTCCACCTCCCCAATATCTCTTCTTATCTATCATGGATTTTTGAAGTTGAAGAGCGAGAAATGAGCCGAAAAAACCCTGCGTCCTTAAGGGGTTAAGGGCTGTTCCAGTATCAGTGTCCATGGATTCATACACAAGTTCGTTTCTTCTCTGAAATTCATCTATCAGCCGAGTCTTTACAAATTCTAGGGTCAGGTCTGCCTCAGACCTGGTCTCCAGAGCATTGATCAGTGCACTGTATGAGTCAGGTAAACTGCATAACAATATGGCTGCAACGTGACTGTCTTTCATGTTTTCACCCATTGTCCTCAGATGTGTAACCACTTCCAGCATTGCATTTATTTGCTCTTGCATGTCTTTTTCTTTGTTAAGTCTCATTCTGTATAATTTTCTGAGCAGAAATAACTTGCTGTTTAAACTGGAACTTTCATACATCTTTTGTAATGCATCCCACATTCCCTTTGCTGTATTCTAATGTCTTATATGAATCAGCTGGTCATCCTCCACTAACAGACTTATGGTGGCCCTTGCCTGTCTGTTGTTCTTGTCCCAATCCTGGTAATTGATCTGTGGTCTTTCTGTGGTAATAACCTCCCACAAATCATCCTTGGATAATAACATTTCCACTTTAACATCCAATCGACTAGAAATACAGGCTACTGGCACCACCACATTCACACATCACATCGAAGTGAACTTCAGGTCCGAGAGCCGGGGTTTTAAACTAGATTACATGTAAGGCATCCCAACCGCAGTACTCGCCAGGTATAGCAATCAACAAAAGTTCAACAGGGAAAAGAAGCATGCGGCACTCACCGGTATCAGGGACAATGTTCGCTTTATTGTAGAGAAAAATTCATAGCAGGGAAGATGCACACCACGCCATGGTGACGGGCCGTTTTCTCTTCCGTTGTTTTACTGGTTATTATTTCTTACCTACCTCGTTCTTCAACCTTAAGTTGTGTTCCTCTTGTATCGTATCTGCATTTCCTCATTGTCCAGCTGCAAGAACTTCATTAACTTGAAATAGTAGGTACTAATACGCACCTTTCTATGGTCAGAACCCAGCTGTTACTGTATTCACTTGGTTAAGTGAATAGGTGTCATATTCGAATGTAATCAACTGTTGTTTTTAACATTTTATTGTTGTGTATATTTTGATACCTTGTTTGATACCTTGTTTGTATACTGTTCCCTAGGCAGCGTTGGCCGAGGGTTGAGAAAGCGCACACCGCACGAAACGGCCCGTCACCCTGGCGTGGCATGCATTTTCCCTGCTATGAATTTTTCCCTACAATAAAGCGAACATTGTCCCTGATACTGGTGAGTGCCGCATGCTTCTTTTCCTTGTTGAACATTTCCACTTTAAACTTCCATAGCTGATAATTCTCATTGTTCAGCTTGGACACTGTCAGGGCTCATTCACACTGCCGTCTGCGGGGCCGTACATGCAGCCGCAAATTGCCTGTGCGGGCATACCGTGTGTGAATGTACCCTCAGTCTGAGCTCTGAGCTGCCGGCCATTCTGCTGATCCTCTCTTTTATATATTAGACCCCTTTTTCTTACTTGTATTCCGGAGATGAGGATCTTTCACCAGGATCTGCTGCTGTCTTGTCTGTGTCTGGGTACTTGGTTTTGTGTTCTGTGTCCTGGGCCCATAACCTGTTGCAGATTGCAGCTTTCTGTAGTTGAAGCATCAGCATACAGTCAGTTGTGGAAGTATATTCATTGTTATCTTTACTTGAGATACGACGTCAGATGCGAAGTTATTGGCTACCATATTAGCTCAAAGATTGAGGAAAGTATTGGGTGTCCTCTGTCGCCCCTTCTATTTCACCTAATGATGGAGCCACTTGCTTGTACAATTAGAAATGATTAAGAGAAATTATCACTATGAAGAGAGAATCGAGAAGAAATCTCTTTTTGCAGATGATATTTTGATGTATCTAGGCAATGTAGATTCTATGGATAGAGTATTGAGGGTATTTCAAGAATTTAAGATAATATCAGGTATTACCATCAACTGGGATAAATCGATGATCATAAATATATATAAAGGTAGGGAATTACCTCCACTTCCATTGAAGATAATAAAGCATGGTGAACACTTTAAATATCTAGGTGTGAATTTCTCAAGGGACTTAAATGAATATGTGGAATTAAATGTTATTCCAGTAATAAGATATGCTAGGGATAAGGTAGCTAGGGATAAGCATGGAAAAGTTAATGTTAGGCATCTCTGCTAGGATAGCACTAATAAAGATGATACTCTTTCCAAAATTTCTTTATGTAATTGTTAGGGATATTTAAGAATGTAGATGGAATTGTATCTGATTTAGTATGGAGAGGGAAGAAACCTAGAATTAAGTTGGAGACAATTAAGAGAAGTTTCCAGGATGGTGGCTTAGGTATCCCAGATTTTAAAAAATTACAATTTGGAGTTCTTAAGACTTGGATGAATATAAGAGAGGACTTTGGATTGAATAATAAAGATATGTTTAGGTTCTTTCAGTTGAGACATGAATTAGAATCCGTGAAGGAGGAGAGAATTCAAGGCAAGAACCCTATTAATGGGCTATTGAAGACACGTGAAAACAGCCCTAGAAAGGGTAGACTGGCATTTATATATGCAAAACTGGTAGAAAAAAAATATGAAGATCCTTATTTTGGTGCCTTAAAAATGTGGGAAAAAGAACTTGGTCCAATAGGGATTGATAGGTGGAATCAAATTGTGAAAAGTATATTGGAGGTATCATTCAATCCACAACTGAGGGTTATGCAATATTTTATTGTGAATAGGTTATATTATACACCATAAGATTATCTAGAATGTATAGGGAGAGGGATTCCAAATGTAATAGGTGTAGAGATCAGAGGGCTGACTTTGCCCATCTGTTTTGGGGTTGTATCCATATACAAAATTACTGGAAGGGCGTCTTGGAAATTATTAATCTTTGTCTCAGAATTGAAGTTGCCTGGGATCCATTAATATGTATCTTTGGAGAACCAGGAAGATATAATTGGTATAACCAGGAGGAAAGGGTAAATAAACTGCTACGTTGGGCACGGAAAGTTATAATGAATAAATGTATATCAAATGACCCACCATCAGTGAGGGACTGGATTCTATGTTCTAGAAAAATGCTGCTATATGAAAAAATATATTTTGAGAGAAATAATAAACTCAGAATGTATAACGAAATATGGGAGGATTGGAGTAGGGAGGAGGAGTGAGGAGGAGATTATTATAATAATTGTTCTTTAGGATATTTTTTTTAATTTTTTTTTTCTTTTCGCTTTTTTGGGGGGTGGTGGGGGGGGGTTCTCATAGGCATGTTGGGCCTATGACATAAGTATGAGTGGTCATAAGGAAATGTTTTCTATAATATAAAAAATGTGATCTGTTTGTAACGATAAAGAAATATAGAATTGTAATAGTTTTTGACCTTATAATAGAAATGTAAATTGTAACTTTTCAAGAAAAAGTAGAAAAAAGATTTTAAAAAAATAAATGGACAGATTGTCAGTCTGTATCTTCACATGCTGGCTTTTTATCTGTTTTTTTTTATCTGGATCTGGAAGAATTTCAGGGCTAAATAAATGGCTTTCAATTCTCTTTGACTCGAGGACAGAGTCCTGTCTGTGTAATTCCATTTGTCTTGAACTCATAAATTGCCAATGTGGGCCCCCCAGCCTGAGGATGATGCATCGGTTGTCAGGATCTGGGGTTGAACAAAAAGTAAAGATTTGCTGGCCGACAAATTCTTCCTCAACCACCAACTGAGGCTGACTCTGGTCTGAAAGGTAGAAAAATTGGTTTGTTGAATCCTGCTGGAGATTTGTTCCAAACAGCCAGAATGTTGAGTTGTAGCTGTTTGAAATGTACCTTTGCCCAAGGAAATGCTTCTATAATTGAAGTCATCAGACCCAGAACCCTCATGGCTGTTCTGACCGTTGTGCATCTTGTCTTGATAAGGTAGTCCACAGACTGCTTGATTTTCAAGATTCTCTTGTGAGGAGATGAATAGTCATACTGCACGAGTAGAGAATAAACCCAAAGGAACTGAATCCTGGTTGTTGGAACAAGAAGGGATTTTACCCAATCGATTAGGAAACTCAGTTGTTGTAGAACAGCGATTGTCATCTGTAGATGAAGTTTCAGGAGAGATTGATTCTCTGCTATAACCAGCCAGTTGTCAAAATAGGGCACGATCTGTATCCCCCGATGTCTCAGTCCAGCCTCCAGAACTATGGGGGTCTTGGTGAAGACGCAAGGGGCTGATGTAATGCCGAATGGCAGACAGGTGAACTGGTAGTGAAGGGTTCTTGAGTTGGTCACAATTGCTATTCTCAGATATTTCCTGTGACCCCTCCTGATGGGAATGTGGAGATAGGCATCGGCCAGGTCTATTTTGGCCATGTAGTTTCTTTGCTGTAGAATGACGGTGGCTAATTTTATGGAGTCCATCTTGAATTAAATTTTGGTAAAGAATCTGTTTAGGTAGTGGAGGTCTATAATGAATCTCCACCTGTTGTTGGGTTTTAGTACAGCAAATATGGTGGAGTATACCCCTTTTCCTCTTTCTGACAAAGGAACGTCTTTTGGATAAATTTATGTAACAAGGGAAGGATCTGAGGTTTCTTGATTTTTGTTCTCAAAAATCTTTCTGGCTGAATCGCGTCAAATTCCAAAGTGTATCCGTTTTTTACTGTGGACAGTACCCAAGCATTGGATGTGATTCCTGTCCATAAGTGAGCAAAGTCTGCCAGTCTTGCACCTATTGGTGATAGACCTGGCATGGCGTCAGAAGTCGGGCTTCTCTGTTTTTTTATTGTGGAAGACAGTTCTGTCTTTAGACTTCTGAACTCCTCTACGTCGGTTACGAAATGCACAAAAAGCTATTTTCAGTCTTGTTTTTCTAGGTGGAAAGGTTTGTTTTTTTAAAGGTACTGGCCACCTGCGGAAAAAAAGTAGCCCTTATCCTCACTAAGATTCTTCAAAACCTCCTTCAGGTCTTTCTTAAACATGGAAGATGGGTGAAAGGGAAGTGAACAGAAGTGATGATTGGAGGCTACATCCCCTGTCCAGGGCTTTATCCACAGGGCATGACATGCAGAGCTGTTAGCATGTTCTTAGATACAAGTATAAAGAGTCAAGGTGAAAATCACACAGAAAGTCGCCTGAGATTTTCATAAATTTATTCTCTAGGGACTCCATCTAAAATGTCCCACCCATCTGGCTTAGCCACAATCTTAAGGCTCACGCAACAGACACTAAAGCAAAAGATGCCTTAGCCATAGCTGCTGAGAGCTTCTGTGGAGCATAGCGTCAGCTTTCCTGTCAAGAGGTTCTTTAAAGGAAATCTACCATTGCTCGCATGATTTTATCAGACCACCTGGTAGGCTGTGTGAGAGTTAGTATCTGCGCATGCGCGATAGGTGCCGAGAGCTTGGTGATGTCATGGCTCTCGGCACCTGAAGGAGGACGGCTACAATGAAGGAAGCGGGAATAATTAAAGATCGGAAGACATCTCCCTTCCGAAGATGACGTAGGGTAGCACCGGAGGGCTATTTTCATATGTAAGTAAAACATTTTTTTAGCTAAACTAACTATCGCCGTGCCTAACTAAAGTATGTGCCGGCATCAGTATTAAATCGCCCATGAGGTGGTCTGCTCACATGATTTTATCATGCGAGCAGTGGTAGGTTTCCTTTAAGTAATGAAGATTCATCTGCAGGAAAAAATGATTTTTAGATAGTTTAGCCACTGGAATATCAATCTTGGGAGGCAATTCCCATTCTTCAGATTCCTAAGGGTCAATCTTGTATACTGCTTGAAAACGAGACCCAAATCAAATCTTTTTTCAGGCCTAGACCAACCTTGTTCAAAAAGGACTTTTAGATCAGGATGACTAGGCATTACTTTGATCGGACAGTAAGTGTTCTCCTTAAGGAGAGATTGCCAATTAAGGCCATTTTAAAGGAGTGTGGAGACTTAAAGCCCAAGATGCTCCAATCTGTAACACAAAAAAACAAGTGTTAGAACATGCCAAATGAAGAAACAAGGCAACTCAGGAAAGGAACAAACCTTAAAGGGGTATTCTTGTCTGGGCATTCACATTCTGTTTAATTAATCTGCCATATATAAACATTTCTTCAATTAGATGCTATTAAAAAAAAATTTACCCGGGTGAAGATAATTTCTCATAAATGTAGATATATGGTCCCTTAGAAACGAGACTGACTCCTCGTATACGACCACCTCTGCTGGAGGGATTGTACAAAGAAACAAAAAAGTTTTTTTGTAGATGAAATGTCCGGGAGATACTGTATGTCCCACAGCCATCCTGTGGTAATGTTTGCTGAATCCAGGGGGTCAGGCAGCGTTTAATAACGCATATCTGGCCACCGCTGCAAGAGTGTGTGGTGGTCGTAACCGAGGAAGCCATCTCGATTCTAAGGGACAACATGACTACATTTATAAGAAATTATCTTCACACAGGAACATTTTTTTTAATAACATCCAATTGAAAAAATGTTTGCATATAGCAAATAAATGAAATTAGATGTCAATGCCCAGATGAGAATACCCCTTTAAGCTCAGACTGGCTTGGCTGCCTGGCAGGTACGGAGAGCATACCCCAGCAGAACAGCCTTAAAACACTCCCAACCGGAAGTGCAATGCACCTGGTCAGAAGCAACACCCAGACTAATTATGAAATGCTTCTAAGATAAGAGAAGGATGCATGGGATGTACTGAGCTCTACGGTTAGCAAGAGAATTGTTCATAACAATACCGAAACCGCCTTATGGTACATGAATGTGCAGATGGTGGCTTCAGGAAAGAGGAAGATGCGGTAATACAGCAGCTTTTCCCCAGGGTATTAAGTGCAAAACAAAGCTGACCTCCGCTTCTCGGCTTACTCAAAAGCCATACCATTCCCGGCTTATAATGGGAGACGCGGTAGGAGAGGAGTTTATCCAAAAACTCCGACAAACACTGGACTTCCGCCACCAAGGGGGGGAAGGATAGCCTCAGAATGTAATTTCACCAGGATTGCACTGCTAAGACATCTGCTACTACCCTGCTGGACTTGGACCACAGCCAGTAAACCTATATAGGACAGAAGAAAAAAACATGCCTCTTCCTTGACTGCTAGGATACTTATATTGCTAATTAACATTGTTATTGTGTTCTTCTGTCATAATTAGGACTCCAGACTGTTTACCCATCAGTGCAGCCCGAAGGACGAGAGAAAGTAAGTATTTGTGGTGGCCCAAAGACAACTTCAAGAAAAATATAATTGACCCTGGACACCCATTGAAGGAGTTAGTAAACTGGTAACTGAATAATGTAATGTGGCAACCAATAATACCTAAGAAAATGTTAATAAAATTTTATTTTATTTATTCTGCAGTAAAAGAAGGACAACACACCCACAGAGTCAATAAACTGGATTATGGAGAAGGGTGATGGTGTCTTAAGTAGACACACATAGCTGCTTGTAGTGTCGTTCCCACAAGCATAATTATATTTAAGCTTGTGCACAATTAAACATTATTATTTAATAATTATAATATTCTTTTGTCATGATAAATGTAGTAGTAAAGGGAGAGTATGGCTCTCACCATGCCATATGGCAAGCAGTATTTATTTACAGCTTAGGTTCACACCACTCTTTGTGATGCCAGCTGCTATGTTTCTGGTATTTACAATGGCAAAAATAAAGTGGATTTTTAACTCTATGAACATATGATGCATAACTGAAGGTAAACTTGCACACAGGTAATTGTAAACAAAGCTAAGTCGAATTTGGGGTCTTCACTTAACCATCCATGTTAGGTGTCTGATATAATATTCTATAATAGAATAGACCAAAGGACAACTAGTGTTGCAGTTAACTTAGCCTTACTTTTATCTAGCCTCCATAGAAAACTGACAATAAAAAATGACCGCCATGTGGAATGGCGAGTACCATTCTGATTCTTTTCTACTAAATTTATTGTGCTGTCTGAACTGTTTACCCTAGGACAGATCACCAGGGCTGGAATGAGTGGCACACTAGAGTAGCGGTATCCTAGAGCGCTACCCTGCAGCTGAAGTTTGTTGAAGGTAAAGAACCTTAGGTGCCATCAAGTCTAAGGTCCTAGAACTTGGTAAAAAGGGGTACGCGGGGGCACAACTTGGAGAGAGTGTGGAGTGGGGTGCAGAATTTAGAGAGGGGGGAGTGTGGGTGCAGAATGGAGAAAGGGGGGTTGGGGAGCAGAATGGAAAAAGGGGGCATGGGAGTTCAGAATGGACAAGGAGGGGCATCAGGTTGCAAAATGGAAGAGATAGTGTGCAGAATGGAGAAGACATAGGTATAGAATGGAAAAGATAGGGTACAGAATGGAGAAAGTGGGGTGCAGAATGGAAAAGAAAGGGTGCCAAATGGAGAAGATGGGGTGCAGAAATCCAGCGTTTGGCAAGTCCGTACTGTCAGAAAAATAATTTGCATTGGCATCTTCAAGATACAATGCAACTAATATGCAGAACAGTACAGCACTGACACTAACACTCTGCTCTGTCGCTGCCTGGCTGCGAGAAGAACAGACTGCAGCAGCAAGGGAGACCAAAATGAGTATAACTTTAATTTTCTTACTCTCCATGTTTAACATACATTTATATAAATTCATCTACTGAAACTATGGATAGGGGAGTATATTTATTAAACCCTAGAGGGGGTTGTAGAGTGATAAAACAATGGGGACAGTGTATACCATGAAACTATGGGAAGTTATATTCTATTCTATTTTACTGCTATGGGGGGGGCTACATAAAGTAATATTATGGGGGATTATATATACTACAACTATTGGGTTTGTATTCCATTAAACCATGGGGAGCTGTATGATAAAAGTATGGGGGTTGTTGATCATTAGATTATGGGGGAGCTGGATAATATGAAAATCAGGCTGGGGCTGTATAATAAAATTAGGGTGCATGGTATTTGATTAAAATAGCCAGGGATAGAACCATGATTGCAAGATCTTTTAATAGTCTGGCCAGGACAGGCACAAGGGGTTTTAAGGGCTCTATGATTCATTCGGAATGTCACCTCTTAGCTAGTTATTGGCTGAAGCTCTTACATGCCTGCCAAAGTTCACAGAAACCCAAGACGGAACCAAATCCCACTGTTTACTCATGGGCCAGATTAAAAAGTATTTGAGTGAAATATTTTTAACACCTGTGATGAAGAAAATGTTGTCAGATGCTATGAGTTAATGTTGATATGCATATTATACCACTCATCTTCTCCATTTCTGTTTATTGCTTTGTAGAGTTTTTATTTGTATCCGAGAATTGAGAATCAATAAACTAGTTTTTATAATCATTTTCTCAGGCAGTAAATAGTTTAGTAAAAACAATATGTCAAAGGAAATCTAACAACATTTTCAAACTTTATTGGACATTAATGCTACTGGGTAGGTCCCAGCAGCACGATTACATCCATATGTTCATTGGGAGCTTCGCGGGGGAGAGGCATAGGGAAGGGGATGAGTGAAGGGGGAAAAGGCATTGATAGGAGTGAGACATACCATTGGAGCTGCCCCTTCCTGGTATGTGCTACCCGTACGTGCTACGTGCTACCTTTAACCCCTTACCAACGTGATGTAATAGTACATCACATGCCGGGTTTGGGTGCATGGAGAGGGCTCACGGGCTGAGACAGGGCATCAACCTTAAGACTATTAGTGCCTGGAGGGATGGAGAACTCTTTCTTTATTATATGTACAGCACAGTATCAAACTCGAAAGTCTCGGGATTGTTCGGGTGGCCCTCTTAATAGATCCCCAACGCCTGGTCGCCAAAATTTTAAATTGATCATTCATGAGAGAGTTAAAGGAAACCTGGCATCAGGTTTCAGTGGAATTATAAAGATACACAACAAAGGCATTTTTAAAATCAACATGCCAGAGGCTATTGGAACCTTTCATAATGTAAAAATGACCTTCTTGATGACATGTTCACTTGAAAGAAATATTCTCATGTTAAGTTTTTATGATATATCCACATGAAATGTCATAATGATATGATTAAAGGAAATCTACCATCAAAACCAAGCATGATAAACCAGGAGAACTTATTCATAGATCCAGGCACCATGGCTGTGGTAATGCTCTCATTTTTGTTATCCATGGTCTACTTCCTTCTAAAATGAACTATAAAATTATGTTAATGAGCCAGATGAGCTCTGGGGGTTGTTACCAGAGCCCCTGCAATCTGCAAATTCACAGACTAACACTTTGTCACCCTCCCCCTCCACTCCCCCTTGGCACCCTTTCCCCGACCCCCCCTCGGCCTGATGTAATCTCACTGCAGGAACCACCACAGTAAGGCTCAATAGCATAAAGTTGACTTTAGGAGGCCATGGATAACAAAAATCTCCTGACTAAGAGAGGGACACTTTTACAACACCTAGCTGCCATGTGCATTGACAGGGCTGTTGCATTTGTCTATATGAGGACATGTCTACACGTGGGCTAGGACTTTGCATCATCAGATTGTAAGATGTGTTGAAGGAGTCCACTAACTTTTTTTTTCGTAGCATCTTTAACATAAGTCGTGAAACACATTTCTGTCGGACATTTCTGCACTCCCCCTCATACTGTAAATGCATATAAGCCAAAGCTCCTAATTTTAACCCCCCCTTTCCCTCACAAAAAAAAAAAAAAAAACCTGGTAAAAGTTATTGACTAGAGTACAAGCCCTAGGGTAGCAAATGCAGCCGCTACTCTACCAAATTGTCCAGCAGCAGCCACACCTCATTACTGAAATCTCCTACAGCAGAGCCCCCCTTTACTGAAATGCCCACAGCAGAGCCCCGTTTAATGAAATGTCCACCGGAGATGCCCTTCTTTAATGAAGTGTCCAAAGCCAATGCCCCCTTTAATGAAAAGTCCACAGCAGAGGCACCCATTTAATGAAATGTCCCCCCAGATTGTTAAGGGGTAACTAGACAAAAATATTTTTTCCAATTTTTACTAATCTCAGATGGGGTTTGTGGCCTGTTTTAAACCAGGTTGAGAAAGGTGAGTAGGAGGGAGCTCTCCTCACCCCTCTCCATAGGGGAGGTAAAGTGGAGAAAAAGTGTATATTTAGAATTTTATTCTGTTACAGTGTTCATAGTATAATGGTATAATAGTTTTAAAATTTTAATAAATCAAAAATTTTGGGACACAGGTATACCTAACACAATTATAATTTGTGAACGGTTAGCTGTAGAAGAGCCCGGTAAATGGACTTTAAAGGATCGAGGCAGGGACACAGACTTTAAAATTTTCAAAAACAGGACTGGCCTGTGCTTTATTAACCCCTTAACGACACAGCCATTTTACAGCTTAAGGCTCAGCCCGATTTTTGGATTCTGACCTGCGTTGCTTTATATGGTTATAACTTTTGAACACTGTTACTTATCTACACGATTCTGAGATTGTTTTTTTTCCCACATGTTGTACTTCATTTTAGTGGTAAATTTGGGCAGATAAGTTTTGCATTTATTTACAAAAAAAAAGAAAAAATTATGAATTTCTTGAAAAATTTGCCATTTTCGAAATTAAAAATCATTGCGTTTTCAGGCAGATAGATTTACCACCTAAATAAAATGCTGAATATCATTTCCCATATGACTACTTTCCATTTTCATCATATTTGAAATGTCTGGATAATTTAATTTGATGTAACGCGGCTTACAAATCGAATAGCGATTTTCTGGATTTTCAGAATTGACTATTTTGGGGATAAATACTGTTTTGAATGAAATTTTACATATTTAGCATCAAAACCCCCTATATAACCAACCCATTTCCAAATATGCACCCCTTAAACTATCAGAAACAGCTTTAACCCCTTGAGATCTTCATAGTAATTGAATCAAAATGGAGGTGAAATTTAGAATGGTCAAATTGTGCCGGTTATACACTCACCGGCCACTTTATTAGGTACACCTGTCCAACTGCTCGTTAACACTTAATTTCTAATCAGCCAATCACATGGCGGCAACTAAGTGCATTTACGCATGTAGACATGGTCAAGACAATCTCCTGCAGTTCAAACCGAGCATCAGTATGGGGAAGAAAGGTGATTTGAGTGCCTTTGAACGTGGCATGGTTGTTGGTGCCAGAAGGGCTCGTCTGAGTATTTCATAAACTACTGATCTACCAGGATTTTCACGCACAACCATCTCTAGGGTTTACAGAGAATGGTCCGAAAAAGAAAAAACATTCAGTGAGCGGCAGTTCTGTGGGTGGGAATGCCTTGTTGATGCCAGAGGTCAGAGGAGAATGGGCAGACTGGTTCGAGCTGATAGAAAGGCAACAGTGACTCAAATCGCCACCTGTTACAACCAAGGTAGGCAGAAGAGCATCTCTGAACGCACAGTACGTCGAACTTTGAGGCAGATGGGCTACAGCAGCAGAAGACCACACCAGGTGCCACTCCTTTCAGCTAAGAACAGGAAACTGAGGCTACAATTTGCACAAGCTCATCAAAATTGGACAGTAGAAGATTGGAAAAACGTTGCCTGGTCTGATGAGTCTCGATTTCTGCTGCGACATTCGGATGGTAGGGTCAGAATTTGGCGTCAACAACAGGAAAGCATGGATCCATCCTGCCTTGTATCAACGGTTCAGGCTGGTGGTGGTGGTGTCATGGTGTGGGGAATATTTTCTTGGCACTCTTTGAGCCCCTTGGTACCAATTGAGCATCGTTGCAATGCCACAGCCTACCTGAGTATTGTTGCTGACCATGTCCATCCCTTTATGACCACAATGTACCCAACATCTGATGGCTACTTTCAGCAGGATAATGCGCAAGTTTCTAAAGCTGGAATCATCTCAGACTGGTTTCTTGAACATGACAATGAGTTCACTGTACTCAAATGGCCTCCACAGTCACCAGATCTCAATCCAATAGAGCATCTTTGGGATGTGGTGGAACGGGAGATTCGCATCATGGATGTGCAGCCGACAAATCTGCGGCAACTGTGTGATGCCATCATGTCAATATGGACCAAAATCTCTGAGGAGCTTCCAGCACCTTGTTGAATCTATGCCACGAAGAATTGAGGCAGTTCTGATGGCAAAAGGGGGTCCAACCCGTTACTAGCATGGTGTACCTAATAAAGTGGCCGGTGAGTGTACGTTCATTTAGCCCTATAATTGACAAATTTCCAAAAGATAAAAAGAGAAAACCCACCATACAATTTGTTTTATAATTTCTCAGAGACCCCCACATGTGGTCGTTACTGGGATGCCACAGCAACGAGCGGCGCCCCCCGAAAACGGTACGAGGGGAGCAATCATGGGGGAAAGACCCCCAGAAGCATGTTGAATGCCGCAGTCGCGCTGACCGCGGCATTTAACGGGTTAAGCACCCGCGATCGGAGCCCACTTAGATTTTTTCATATTTTTACCAACTTTTTTTTATTTTATTTTTATTTCACACACCCTAGGGCAGTGATGGCTAACCTATGGCACTGGTGCCAGAGGTGGCACTCAGAGCCCTTTCTGTGGGCACCCAGGCCATCACCAGAGATGACTCCAGGTATCTTCCTGCAGTCCCAGACAGCCCAGGACTTGCTGTGCACAGAGCTATTTTAAAGTGACAGCTCTACCTGGGACTATTTTCTGCTTTATTGGTGTCCTCAGGTGCTGGTATCAATGAAAACTGTGACAGAGAAGGGAGTATAAATCACAAATTAATTTTCTGTGTTGGCGATAAATAAGCGGGTCTTTGTTGTAGTTTGGGCACTCGGCCTCTAAAAGGTTTGCCATCACTGCCCTAGGGTATTTGAAACCTAGGTGGCCTGTTCACGTAAACAAAATACTTATAATGCAGACAGTGAGATCTGATGCTAAACTCAGCTGTCTAGAAGACAAACCCTCTCTGTGCATGTCTAACATCCTGCAGGATGGGGCATGTTATGAAATTGGGAACCCAATGCTTTCTAGATGTAGCAGTTGTATGACCAACTAATCCTACAATGTATAGGTTCCATAGGACAAAGCCTTTGAGAAAGCGTACTTTTCAATTAATGAGAAATGTCCTCCCCTTAACAGCGCCGCCATCTACTGGTTTCATTTGGTACTGCAGCTGCTTAATATCTGCCTGAGAGTAGTGTTAAAGGGAAAAACACGCCATACAAGTCTATGGAGACGCATCAAAAATGCATTGCACTCTGAGACACATGCAAGTGCAATGCATTTTTCACACGTCAATTGCCGTAGAAAAGAAAGAGCTGAGTCCTTTTCACGCATGTGAAAAATGCATTGAGATTGCATGGAAAATGCATTGAAAATGTGCATGAAAAACTGAGACACTGAACAAACTGACTGAAAACTGATTGAACTGATGAACTCAGTTTTTCACTGACCAAACCCTGATCAGACTCTGACATGATATTCAACGTAAGTGTGGAAGGGGCCTAAGGGTGATGCCACACATGGCGTTTTGAACTTGTTTTTGGTCCGTTTTTAATAGTCCGATAAAAAACGCATGCGTTTCTGACAGGTTTTACAAATTATCTTCAATAAAACTGTTCAAAAACGGATGGGTTTTAAAACCCCCCAAAACAGACTGCTTAAAAAAGGACCAAAAATGGGTTCAAAACGCTATGTGTGGCATCACCCTTAGTCCTGCAGGTCTCTAAACCCAAACCACTGCCTTTTTTGGAGTACTGCTTAGCAACTAGCCTGAAGCTAGCTATACTGGGTTGTGAGCAACCTCTGCCGAACACCATCCAACCAGAAACCTTTAACCAATTGATTTGTTCCTGCTGTTGTGGCCATTGCCGTGTTGCAGAATAAACAAAATGCATTAAAGGGGTTCTCCGGACCCTGGGGTAATTTTTGGAGACACCCATAGTTTAATATCTAGTGTGTATGCTTACACACACAGTGTTTTTGCTTTAAAAAAAGGGCAAATTATATTGCAGAATAGTACCTTTATAAAATACTGTCTTTTTCCTCGCAAGATGGCGTCGCCGCGTATCCTTGAGACTTCAAGTCCCATGATGCATTGCGAACTACTAATTGGCAGTGTGCCACCCGATCCTGATCATGCATGATGCAGAGATTTCCAGTGATGCTTTTCGATGTCCCAAGCAGAGTGTGTGTGCTTTCAGCTCAATGTGGTGTGCAAGCGCGTTCACAATAGAAGCATGTGAACGAGCGCCCTGCAGCACCATAGCACCCATCTGCGCATGACCGACAAGTCCTACAGCAAACTACAGGTCGTTACCTGGGATTTGGGTAAACGGAGAAGACCTGAACAGGTATAGCGATTTTTATTACATCTTCAGAACAGCAAATTTCCCATAAATAGAGCCATTTGCTTTATTGTTTGTCTTTAGATTTTTAGATCATATGAGAAATTATGTTAACGCCCAGAGAACCCCTTTAAGCTACTACCATCAAGGGAGTCCCATTTACTATCACCCAAAGATCCCTACACCTACATTGGAGTTGCCCCAGGGAGAAGTAGCCTATACCTGCAGCCTCTCGCTCTTTTCTTGCGGATCCACCCGATTCCTCCGGTACCCAGCAACTGTGACCTAGACGAGTTCTAGGGAGCGCTCCACCAGCCACTCATGTACCAAAGTTGAATCCAGCTACTCCCAAGCACAAAAATGCTAGGCCCAGTGGGGGATGTTGCAAACACAGAACACAACAAACAAAAAACACAATCAGGCAGGGTAAAAATTCTGAGCCAGAAACAGTGACTGCAAACGAAGACAAGATTGCTATTCAGAGTTCATAAACCAGGTCTATAGTGATCGCAAGAGCAGAGCTTGTGTGCATAAGGCTTGACAGCAGTTTAATCAGCAAAGAGTGTGGGAAAAAGCTAGGCTCAGCTGCAGGAGGAAAGAGACAGCAATCACAGGCACACAGAGTTAACTATTGCAAGACAAAGGCAGAGTGGGGGGTGTGGCAGGTATCAGGTCAGTCAGTCACTAGAACTCAGTTCAGACTGATAGATGAGAAACTTAACATCTCCTTAACCTACTGACATGGACAGAGGAAGAAGAAAACCCAGACGTAACACACTGCAATAAACAAACATAACAACAGTGGGTCTGTATTGTAGTAATGCAGTTCTGAAAGCCACCACACAGAATCAAATATATAGTAAGACCAAGAAACAAGGAAATGTCTATAGGCAATATAAAATAATAAGCTTTATTCAAGAAAAATCCCTGACGACGTATACAATACAATCATAAAAACATCTAAAACGTGTAAAAACATATACAAAATCCCATGGACATAAAAAAGGGCACTGAGGTCCATGTATAGCAACACATGAGATAATAGAGATGCTTTCTCCCCACAGGTAAAAGGTATATCAAGGTTGGGGTTTTGAAAAATCATACTCTATGTACACATTTCCATGGGCCACATTCACCCCCAATAATGAATACCGAGTACAAACCCAGGAGGAGAACAGAGGTCCAGGCCCCAAAAAAAGAATGGGGCTTATTTACTAAGGGCCCACAGCCGCACTTTCGTCAGATTTTCCAACGTTTTTGGGTTTTGCACGGCTGTGACAAGTATTTAGCAGGAGATTGTGTCGCACATGATCGGATTGTGGCACAGCTGGGCTGGCTTTCAAGCGACAGAAATCAGGGGGTGGGCTGTTAAACGATCCGACTGATGCAAACTGAGCGCGGGATTTAACTTTCATATTGTGTCGTAAGGTCAAGCACTTACATGCACTGGAAAGAAGAAGGAATGAACTTCGGCGGACCTGAGCGGGGAAGCGACATATGCAGGATATCGTGCGCCCGATCTTAGTGAATCGCGGCACAGTGCATGATTGTCGGATAGTGCACTTTCGATTAACTCCTCCGGACGGGTAAGTAAATGTGCGCCAATGAGTAATAGATAATTGTCACAGGTGACCCCGTGATCCATGTAGCGGATCGCGGGTGCACCTGTGCTCCGTTATGTGCCTACCCAGTCCCCAGACTCTGACTCACCTATCCACTAGCCTGCTTCCCGGTGGTTCCGGCGGCCTCTGGTCTCTAAGGTGCGCGTGCACCGTCTCCTCTGGATTGGTGTCCCCCTAATTGGCGCTGGCTAATCCGGCGTGCCCTTAAAAAAACGGCACCGGTTCATGTGTTCCTGTGGCGTTCCCGAGTTCCTGTGGTGTACCCGAGTTCCTGTGGCGGTCCTGTATTCCTGTGGCGGTCCTGTATTCCTGTGGCGGTTCGGTATCCCAGTGGTCGTCCTGCCATCCAGCCGAGGTCCTGCCATCCAGCCGAGGTCCTGCCATCCAGCCGAGGTCCTGCCATTCTGCCAAAGTCCTGCCATCCCGCTGAGGTCCTGCCATCCTGCCAAGGTCTGGCCTTCCCGAGGTCCGTTCCTTTGTCTGGCTCCTGTGATCCTTACAGCAGTTCCTACTCCAGTGATCCGTTCCTGTGATCCCTGTGCCATCCTGTGGTACCTTGGCTGCCTCCGCGGGCCTAGTCGCACCCATGGAATTACCTGGTGGCACCCTGCCGCAGCAAGACCATCCCACTTCGCGGCGGGATCTGGCGAAGGCCAGGGGCCATTTAGACTCCGGTCCCGGGTTGCGGCTAGTACCATCATCCCCCGTGGTGGTCCAGGGAGTCCACAGACTGTTCCCACAGAGACTTTCTGATGGTTCGCCCATCCGAACCATGAGAAAAATTGTGGCTCTTCTCCCCTTTTTTGTTTGACTTGACATCTATTACTCTTTTTTTTGTACCTAAGTACCTTGTTTTGTATCCAAGGGATTTTGTATGTGTTTACACATGTTTTCGATGTTTTATGACTATTTTGTGTATGATGTCAGGGATTTTCCTTGAATAAAGCTTATTATTTTATTGTCTTTACTCACTTCCTTGTTTCTTAGTTTTATCACAATACTGCATTTGTCAGACTGTAATAAAGAATGCCAAATAACAGATATGACCTCTAACAGGCTGCTAGCTGTCATTCGGGGCACAGATCATCAGCCATGATGATGGTACCTATGTAAGGCACTAATTAGGTGCCCTGATCCAAAGCCAATTTTCAGTCAAGTCAATGAGTGGGTTAGTGACCCTCATTTTAGAGACAGGCAAGGGCGGACTGGCCATAAACTCCACCGGGGGAAATGCCGACCCGTCTGAGTGATCTGGGGCGGGTCAGTGCAGGAGAATGTGACAATGTGCAGGCTGACATTCTATCAGCACAGAGAGCAGCCTCACCTACACTACAGGCACTGTCCTAAGGTCAGCAGCAGAGAGTCCGAAGGAAGCTGCTGCCCCTGTGAATAGCAGACCAGCTGATTAGCAGCTACAACACAAAAGCTCTTGCAGCGAGTTCAGCCCCTGCAATATATAGCCCGCCAGCCCCTGTAATATATAGCCTGTCAGCCCCTGTAGTATATAACCCGCCAGCACCTGTAATATATAGCCCACCAACGCCTGTAGTATATAGCCTGCCAGTCCCTGTAGCATATAGCCCGCCAGCCCCTGTAATATATAGCCCGCCAGCCCCTTTAATATATAGCCAGCTAGCCCCTATAGTATAAAGCCCGCCAGCCCCTGTAGTATATAGCCCGCCAGCCCCTGTAGTATATAGCCCGCCAGCCCCTTTAGTATATAGCCCGCCAGCCTCTGTAGTGTATAGCCCGCCAGCCCCCATGAGATATGACCGCCAGCTGTTGATAAGCCCGCCCAGCCCCTGTAATATATAGCCCGCCGGCCCCTGTAATAAATAGCCCACCAGCCCCTGTAGTATATAGCACATCAGCCCCTGTATTATATAGCCCTACAGCACCTGTAATATATAGCCCCCCAGCCTCTGTAGTATATAGCCCCCCAGCGTCTGTACTATATAGTCAGCCAGACCCCTGTAGTATATAGCCAGCCAGACCCCTGTAGTACATAGCCTGCCATCCCCCTATAGCAGTGATGGCTAACCTATGGCACTGGTGCCAGAGGTGGCACTCAGAGCCCTTTCTGTGGGCACTCAGGCCATCAGCAGAGATGACTCCAGGTATCTTCCTGCAGTCCCATACAGCCCAGGATATTCTGTGCACAGAGGTATTTTAAAGTGACAGCTGTACCTGGGACTATTTTCTGCTTTATTGGTGTCCTCAGGTGCTGGTATCAATGAAAACTGTGACAAGAGAAGCGAGTATAAATCACAAATTAAATTTCTGTGTTGGCACTTTGCGATAAATAAGCGGATCTTTGTTGTAGTTTGGGCACCCGGCCTCTAAAAGGTTTGCCATCACTGCCCTATAGTATATAGCCTGCCATCCCCTGTAGTATTTAGCCTGCAGCCCCTGCTCCCCCAGTATATATCCTGCAGCCCCTGCTCCCCCCAGTATATAACCTACAGCCCTGTGCACCCAATATATAGCCTGCAGCCCTGCCGACCCCGTATATAGCCTGCAGTTCTGCCCACCCAGTATATAGCCAGCAGCCCTGCCCACCCAGTATATAACCTGCAGCCCCACCCAGTATATAGCCTGCACCCCTGCCCACCCAGTATATAGCTTGCAGCCCTGCCCACCCAGTATATAGCCTGCAGCCACTGTCCCCAATATAATTCCTGCAGGAAAAAAACAAAGTGTACTCACCTTCCGATGCTGGCACCCACACTAGAATGTCAGCATGCGGCTGACCACGCAGGGACAAGTAATATATAGCCTGCCAGCCCCTGTAGTATATAGACCGCCAGCCCCTGTAGCATATAGCCCGCCAGCCCCTGTAATATATAGCCCGCCAGCCCTGTATAGATAGCCCCCCCAGCCACTGGTAGACCGCCAGCCCCAGGGAGTATGTAGCCAGCCAAACCCCTGTAGTATATAGCCAGACAGACCCCTGTAGTATATAGCCTGTCAGCCCCTGTAATATATAGCCTATCAGCCCCTGTAATATATAGCCCCCCAGCCTCTGTAGTATATAGCCAGCCAGCCCCTGTAGTATATAGCCAGCCAGACCCCTGTAGTATATAGCCATCCAGATCCCTGTAGTACATAGCCTGCCAGCCCCCTGTAGTATATAGCCTGCCATCCTCTGTTGTATATAGCCTGCAGCCCCTGCCCCCCCAGTATATAGCCTGCAGCCCCTGCTCCCTCAGTATATAGCCTGCAGCCCCTGCTCCCCCCAGTATATGGCCTACAGCCCTGCCTACCCAGTATATAGCCTGCAGCTCTGCCCACCCAGTATATAGCCTGTAGCCCTGCCCACCCAGTATACAGCCTGTAGCCATGCCCACCCAGTATATAACCTGCAGCCCCGCCCACCCAGTATATAGTCTGCACCCCTGCCCACCCAGTATATAGCTTGCAGCCCTGCCCACCCAGTATATAGCCTGCAGCCACTGTCCCCAATATAATGCCGGCCCCCACACTAGAATATCAGCATGCGGCTGACCATGCAGGGACATGGAGCTGATGCCGGAGCATCGATGGATAGAAGAGGACCTGCCGGAGCATCGATGGATAGAAGCGGACCTGCCGAGGGGGCATTATAAAGTGAGTACACTTTTTGTCTTTTTTCTAGACTTGAGTATAAGCCGAGTTAGGGTTTTCAGGCTCATTTTTTGTACTGAAAAACTTGGCTTATACTCGAGTATATACGGCATGGAAACATTTAAAAGTTATGTCTTATATATCTAAACATGTTTGTGTACTGCTCCTCTGCACACTACTGTAGATTTATATTTTCCATGAAAATATTTTTTATAGGGGGCAGTATTATAGTAGCTATATTCCTGTACATAGGGGGCAGTATTATAGTAGTTATAATCTTGTACATAGGGGCGCAGTATTATAGTAGTTATATTCTTGTATATAGGGGGCAGTAGTATAGTAGTTATATTCCTGTACACAGGGGGCAGTATTATAGTAGTTATATTATTGTACACGGGAGGCAGTATTATAGTAGTTATATTCTTGTATATAGGGGGCAGCATTATATTAGTTATATCCTTGTACATAGGGGGCAGTATTATAGTAGTTATATTCGTGTACATAGGGGGGCAGTATTATAGTAGTTATATTCTTGTACATAGGGACAGTATTATAGTAGTTATATTCTTGTACATAGGGGTAGTATTATAGTAGTTATATTCTTGTACATAGGGGGAATTATTATAGTAGTAATATTCTTGTAGATAGGGGGCAGTATTATAGTAGTTATATTCTTATACATAAGGGACAGTATTATACTAGTTATATTCCTGTACATAGGGGGCAGTATTATACTAGTTATATTCTTGTACATAGGGGGCAATATTATAGATGTTATATTCCTATACATAGGGGGCAGTATTATACTAGTTATATTCTTGTACATAAAAGGGCACAAGGACGCTTGTGATGGCAAACCCACATTATTTCCCTTACTAACGAAGGCAATGGCTTCAGGGCTATGCCCTCCATTAAGCCGCTGCCATATGACAGCACAGGTAACCAAAGATGCTTGTCCTTGGTTACCCACAAACTCTATAGCATTTCTCTCTTGTAGCACAGGCAGTTGTTTCATCACTGCATCCGACAGCAAGCCGATGCCATGCACAGTCGCGGGTATCCAAGATCTTGCACAATCTTACCAGCAAAGCATCCTTGGATACCCACGATGTAGGAGGATATCACTGAAGCCACTGCCTGTCCTACAAGAAAGTAAAGCTATAAAGATTTGCCCTGCTTACTAGCAAAACATTGTTTGAATTAATTCAATCCACAAACAATGTGACTCTGAGTAACATTTTGCAAATTCCACCCACATCACATGACCCCGCCTACTTCATTTGACTCCAGCCACAACATAGGGCCACTCTTAGAATTTTTTCCATGGGCTCTTTAATTTCCCAGTCCGCCCCTGGAGATAGGTGAGTGAGGTGAGGTGAGTTAATGACATATCCAACAGATATCTCTTTAAAGGGAACCCGTCACCACTATTTTCACAAATACAGGTAGTGATAGGTTCCTATAGAGCTCTAGTAACTATCTGACACCCTGCTTGTAGCTAAAAAATGTTCCCATGAGATTCTCATATATTCAACTTTATAGTTTTATCTGGTAACTAAGCACGGCTACAGCGAGTCCAGGTGGGCGTGGCCTCCTCAGGCTGAGTCCAGCAGCTTCTCTCCATCTCTATCTCTGTATGCTGCTGTAATGTCATGTGACCAGGGTGACATTATGGCAGGTCCTATAGCTTTTGTAGCATTAGGAACTGGACACTAAGCATATATGTCTTGAAATCACAGTATATTTTATCACATGAAATCACAGCAGCCTGCATAGAGAGGAGTAGAAGTCCATGGAGGCTGCTGTGATTGTTTTGTGTGGTCAGATATGTACATGGGGTATAGTTTTCATATTAAGTAGCTCAAGGACCTTTGATGATGTCACCCTGGTCACATGACATGAGTCCCTCGTGGACTCGCTCCAAAGCTGCATAGATACCAGGCAAGATTATAACTCTGATTTTATGGGGATCTGAGGGGAACAATTTTTAGCTACAAGCAGGATGTCAGATAGTTACTAGAGCTCTATAGGAACCTGCCACTACCTGTATTTGTGAAAATAGTGGTGACAGGTTCCCTTTAAATACTGTGTATAACAATAACCCTTTATGTAATTAGTAATAAGTGCCTAACATTAGGAACTTATCTGATTTGTTTCTATTTACACAATACGGCCCCCACATTTGCGCTACATGCATTTTGCCTCACTATCATACAGAGTACACATATCCAGATTGGAGGCCAGTGAGAATATGCACTGGAAAGCACCTTTTTGCGCAACCAGTATACACATGTACTTATGTGCAATCTACATCTGAAAACAGGCGCAGATTGCTTTATAAATGTGGCCCTATGTTATAACCCCGTGACTCATGTTAAACCTTTCTGTTCCGTTTGCTACTTTATCTGACCTCAGGTGTAGGTAAGTGGATCTTTAAAGCTGCTGGGTGTAGACCGAGCTACTGTGATTCACTGCTTTCACTTCTTCCTGTTTTTTAAGAAATCTGAAGATACATTTCAGTATAAAAAAATTAGGAGGGCAGATAAGCAGCAAAGCAAGTGAAGAAGAAAGGAAGCACAAGTCTGATGCTTGTAGTCTCGTTTGATACTATGGATTTAACCCAATCCATTTTTCCATTTTTGCTATTCCATTTTTTGCTCACCAACTTATTGCTCAGCAATCAGTACTATTTTGTGAAGTTTACAGAGCTGCATGAGGGCTTGTTTTCTGTATAACAAATTGTTCTTCCTAGTGACAGTACTGTATTTAATATTCCATGCTGTTTACTGGGAAGCTAGAAAAAAAATGTAGTGAAATTGATGAAAAAATGCATATTTGCCATGTTCTTGTGGGTACTGTTTTTACAATTTACAATGATTTTTTCATTATGTACTCCAAATGACACCTCCTTTGCATTTGTTGGGGCGGTGTCACAGAAATACCAAATTTATATAGATTTTCTTATGTTTTAATAGATTTGAAAAAATTAAAACCTTTTATACAAAAAAGTCCTAATTTCACCATATTCTGATGCTAATTATTTTTAGCACACTGTTAGGCTGCATTTACAGGAACGTATGTCCGCATAACACAGGAAAAAGTTAGGACGCGAATCGCTCTGTGTGTATATACGCCTGCAAGTTTCCGGCTGTATATATGTTCACCAATGGTCGTGTGAATGCAGCTTTACAAAATGAGTTAAATGACTGGTTCATACTCCACCCCATGAGGACTCCACGGGGGGAGGGGGAAGTGGGGGCACGTTGACAAGTCAAGATGGTGGACAGAAGCTTTTCCAGCAGCATATAAAGCGCTAACACCTGCCATCGGTGGCAGAACCAACCATAGGTTTTAGTGGTGATAGTTGAAAACTCACTCAGGCTGATATTTGTTTATCCAATAATTTACCATTTTCTCTCTACAGGAGTGACTTACGAGTTACTTTAAGATCTTATTGTCACGGGTGCTCCTGTGACCCATCACCCGGGTCGCAGGTCTACCCGTGCCCCTCTCCGCTGCTCCCGGCCCCCCGCATTCCACTCACCTTCCCGGGATCCAGCAACAACTCCTAGGAAGTGGGGAGCTTCAAGAAATTTAAAGTGCCAGTGCACCGATAATTGGAGCTAGCTGACCAGCCATACTGCTTAAATTCCAGCCCCTTCCTGTGTCCCCTGATGGATCTTTGTGCCTCACAGCCTTAGAGAAAGCTCTCTAGTGATTATCCTGCGTTCCAGTGTGTTCCTGCTCCTGAGTCCTGTGTTGTCGTGTTCCTGTGTTACCAGAGTCCCTCTGTGTTCCTGTATTACCAGAGTCCCTCCGTATTCCTGTGTTACCAGAGTCCCTCCGTGTTCCTGTGTTACCAGAGTCCCTCCGTGTTCCTGTGTTACCTAAGTCCCTCCATGTTCCTGTGTTACCAAAGTCCCTCCATGTTCCTGTGTTACCAAAGTCCCTCCATGTTCCTGTGTTACCAGAGTCCCTCCGTGTTCCCGTGTTACCAGTGTTCCTCCGTGTTTCTGTGTTCCTGTGTCCTGTGTGCCTGTGTTCCCGAACCCATCAGCCTGGTTCTTGCTGACCTCGGATTGGACTTGACGTTGCAACTCTGCCGCCTGCCCTTACCTTGTGCCTGGACCTGACCACGAGACTGTCTCCTGCTAAGGTACCTCGACCACCGCAGGCGACCTGGGTGGTGCCCTGCAGTAAATCCTGACAGTTAAATCGGGTCATGGATCCTGCCGAGGTTCCACTACTTGAAATGGATGACCTTACCACCTTCGTGGAACAGCTGTCGCAACATATTGTCGCGCAAGGACAGCAACTAGCACAACTTACCACCACCTTGCAGCAGTTGGTGGCTACCCAGCACCTGTGTCCAGTATCTGCAGAAACTCCTGTTTCTAAAGTTGCATCATCTACTGCTGAGCCCAGGCTGTGTCTATCCATGCCTTCCAAATATGACGGTGAGGCCAAGTTCTGCAGTGGCTTCATTACTCAGTGCTTCTGCATATTGAGCTGATGCCTTCACAGTGTGCCACAGAACAGGCTAATCGGTGGGGCGTTTGTCGTGATCCGCCTTCTCTCCAGGAAAGCCCTGGCATGGGCTACTCCTCTGTGGGACAGAAAGGAACCGGTTACAGCTGACATCACCTCCTTCTTTGCTGAGTTCTGTCTTTGAGGAACCTGCTCAAGCATCTTCAGCTGAGAATGCACTACAGAACTTGCGTCAAGGAGAGACTACACAGTCTAGTTCCGTACCTTAGCCCCTGAGCTGGATTGGAATGACATGGCCTTGCTTGCAACTTTTAAAAGGGACTGTTGCGTGAGATCTGCACGGGATCTTGTAATCTAATCTCTCTGGCCACTCAGATGAGCAACGTCTGGAACTATCGCAAGTCAGGACCCGTCATCTGCCCTGTGTAGCTCAGCCATCCACCATGACAGTTTCAGAGGAACTGATGCAAGTGGACAGAGTTTGGCTGTCTCCTCAGGGACGCTCAAAGCGACTTCAGGAGAACCTCTGTCTCTATTGTGCCAGCCCGGAACACTTTCTTTAGTTCTTTCCACTCCATCCCCAGCGTCCGGGAAAACGCACGCACCTAGGGTCCTTGGGAGAAGTGCACCCAAAACAAGCCATCTCATCTTAAACCTGCTAGCCTGCTTCTGCCGTTACTGATACCCAGCTGCCTATGGACTCATGTGGCAATGGACTTTATCACCGATCTTCCATCTTCCTCGGGTAATACTGCAATCTGGGTGGTAAACGACCGGTTCTCAAAGATGTCTCCCTTTGTACCTCTGCCAGGCCTGCAGTCAGCTCCACATCTTGCCAGCCTCTTTTTCCAGCACATCTTCTGCTTCATGGACTCCCCTTGCACATTGGGGGTCATTTACTAAGGGCCCGATTCGCGTTTTCCCGACGTGTTACCCGAATATTTCCGATTTGCAACGATTTCCCCTGAATTGCCCCGGGATTTCGGCGCACGCGATCGGATTGTGATGCATCGGCGCTGGCATGCACGCGAGGAAAACCCGACGGATTCGGAAAAACCGACGCATTTTTTAAAAATAGGAATAGGCTGGTGAACTTGAGTGCATTTCGGTGGGCCTCGGGGAACTTCAGCGCAGCAGCACCGAGGGGGGGGGGGGTACTGTCACACGTGCTCCTGCGACCCATCAACTGCATCCTGTGTTACCACAGTCCCTCCATGTTCCTGTGTTACCACAGTCCCTCTGTGTTACCAGTGTTCCTCCGTGTTGCTGTGTCCTGTGTTGCCGTACCCATCTGCCAGGATCGCCCATTGCTGACCTCAGATTGGACTTGAATTTGCATCTCTGCCACCTGCCCTGACCTTGTGCCTGGACCTGACCATGAGACTGTCTCCTGCTAAGGTACCTCGACCTCCGCTGCCATCTTGGGCTAGTTACACCTGTGGAACGACCTGGTGGTATCCTGCTGTAGCAAGTCCAAACCACTTTGCGGCGGGCTCTGGTGAAGACCAGGTGCCACTTAGACTCCGGTCCCAGGTGTCGGCTAGTACCACCTTCCGCAGTGGTCCAGTGGATTCACGCATCCAGAATTCTGACACTACTATTTCTAAATGTGAATCGAAAACGGTTCTCTGTAGTGATCATAGTATATCCATAATATAAATAAAGCTCAGGGCCATCCTACAGGATGCTGTTCTTATACGGAAGATGACTCTACATTTCTTGAGTTGTATTGCCTACCAAAAGCTGTAAAGGGCACTAATTCATAAGTCAACAGAAGTTCTAAGTGGTGAAACATTGGATTAAATTTGGTATAGGAAAAAACATACTTTATGGAATTAGTCAACTCAACCATAAATCCTAAATGAAATCATTACATCATCATGGCATTATTTCAGCCACTGATAAGAATCAGGGGTAGTGGACCCACTGTACCACCACGAGCGATGACGTAAGCTGACACCTGGGAGCTAAATCTAAGTGGCACCCAGTTTTCATCAGAGCCTGCCGCAAAGCGGGTTGATCTTGCTGCGGCAGGGCACCACCAGGTCGCTCGAAAGGCACGACTTTATTTGCGGTGGTGGCCAAGGCGAAGTACAGAATCGTAAGGCTTGATACGTAGTCAAGGGCAGGCTGAAGGTTGGGACAGGCGGCACGGGATCTAAGTCAGTAAGAAGCAGGAGGTCACAACAGAAATCTTAGAGAGGACATGAGTCATAGGGGCACTCGCGACAGATCCTTAACAGAAAATGTGCAAATCACTCCATTATACTTTGTCTCTGTCGGATAAACTCCTGTTTTTTTCCTCTAGACATTGAAGTAAAACTTTGACCAAAATACTGCCATCTGAAATTAGCCGGAGCAACAAAATATATAGTTTAGCTTTATGCAGGAATGAAGAAAAACTATAATAAGGCAAATGCATGCTTTTCAGTTACCAAACTTTATTACTTCAAATAGATGAATAACAGGGTGGGGAGGTCAATATGCTGACTGAATTTTCACCAATTTTGGATGCATATAAGTGATATGTCTTGATTCTGGTCACTTCAGAAAGGATACTGTGCCGCTTCCATTAAAAAATTCGTCATGCTTTATTGGAATATCATTAAAATCCAAAAGATTATAACAAAGGCAAGCTAATGATTCAGCCACATTTGCATATAAGTGACTGTCTGCTCCTAGCCCAGTTAGGCAGCTACTGTGGATCTCTAAGGACTCGGAGATACTATCCACCACTGTATTTCTTGTCTGTGCAAATGTTCTGAAGTTGCACAAGTTACATTGTCTGTGCCTCTTTAGGCCCTTATTGATTATTACTAGAGATGAGCGAACATACTCGTCCAAGCTTGATGCTCGATCGAGCATTAGCGTACTCGTAACTGCTCGTTGCTCGGACGAGTATTTCGCCCGCTCGAGAAAATGGCAGCTCCCGCCGTTTTGCTTTTTGGCGGCCAGAAACAGAGCCAATCACAAGCCAGGAGACTCTGCACTCCACCCAGCATGACGTGGTACCCTTACACGTAGATAGCAGTGGTTGGCTGGCCAGATCAGGTGACCCTGGGATAGACTAGCCGCTGCCCGCGCTGCTCGGATCATTCTCTGTCTGGATGCCGCTAGGGAGAGAGCTGCTGCTGCTCAGGGAAAGCGTTAGGGTGTTCTATTAGCTTACTGTTAGGCAGGAGTGATTCTTAAAGAACCCAACAGCCCTTCTTAGGGCTACAATAACGTTATAATTTTTTTTTTTTTTTATTTGCAGCTAGTACCATATTGTGAGGAATTAGCAGGGGGACTTGCTACCGTTGTGTTTAGCTCTTAGTGACACACATATCCACCTCAAACACCAAAGTGGGAAAATTTATTAGGGGTTTGATTTCAATTAGGCACAGTCTGCCAGTTTCTTTTTATTTTACGTTTATTTTTTTCATAACTCAGCGTCATCTCATCTGGCATAGTAGTGTGCTGTAATACTTGGCTAGAAAATAGCCATAGGAGAATACAAACGTCTTAATTACGCCTGCAGTAGCGTTATATATATTTGATTTCTGGTTGATCTGCTGGTGGCTGTACTTGCTGCAGTGCATCTACTA